>CM061528.1:26856329-27351329 GCA_030068015.2 Neoceratitis asiatica
AATATGTGTGTATGTAGATGTGTATGGATGGATGTTTTTATGAGTTCGGCGATTGCTTTCCCACTTTGCCGCTTGATTTATGCTTGTTAGGGATATGTGTGTATTTACGTACATGTGTATGTATGTATGAAATTGATTGTTGTAGTGAAAATACTCATATTAATGCATGTGTATATATGTAGATATATGCTTGTTTGTACATACATATATGCATTCATTAGTTATCCACTCAGTTACTCAGCTATTTTCGGTCATAACTCATCACCATTTATGCTGTTATTATTAATTTTGAACACATTATAGTTTATACTTATGTATATCTGTGCATGTATGTACATATGTATGTTGGTAATTGATTTCCTACACATATGTATATATGTATATATATATTAACGTATAGTTAATTGCTGTTCTTCGGCTTAACTCGTGATAATTGTATTTGTTTTACTTCACTTTCTGATACTGTTTACATTATTTATTTCCACATTTTTTTTCTGTTGCTCTTGTTGCGTGTCATTCGATTACTTCATTTTCATAGTGCGCTGCCATTGCTCGTTGGCTGCTACTCGCTGCTGCTCTCAACATCAATCCAATCCAGATATTCTTTGCACAAGTTACGTGTATTTTTCTATTCCTCTGCTTAGGCGAGCACTTCAATTGTGCTTCAATCATTATAATGCCTTCTTTACTTTAATTTGATCTCCGCGACGCAAGACCTCTGCCTCCGATTCGTGGCTGAATGTTGGCGCAGAACTGAAGAGCGTTGATGGTGATTTTAGCGCAAGCAATGCTGTTGGTGAAGGCGAAGATGTTGATGTTGATGTTGTTGTTATTGTTGTTGTTGTTGGTGGTAGTGGTGTTGCTCTTCCTGCTGGTGGTGGTGGTTCTGGTGATGGTGTCTTGCGCTCTAAATGAATTGCAATTTAAGTATTGTTGCTGCTATTTGTTTTTGGTGTTGTTGTTGTTGCTATTAAAGATTTTTGTTTTGCTGCTCTTCATTTCTTCATTCATCTTCTTTGAATTTCGAGCGGGTGGAACTAATTGTTGAGGTTGATTAAACTGTTTTTCGTTTGTGTTGCGTTTAAAGAAAGATGAGGGCTTGTTGAGTGCTATTTGAAATAATTAATTAGATTGAATTAATGTTTTTATTTTATTTTTTTGCCTTTTTTTATTTTTTGGTTTTGGTGTTCTGCTTACGAAAAATGTTTGCTAGGTATCTCAATGACGAAATTCGGATAGATAAACATTTACATATCCATGCGTTTTCTTTTGTATATTTTTGTTTATTTGTATACATATATGCACGTATAACTGTGTATATGTAAGTATGTAATTCGTTATGTGGAAAGTGATATTAATTAGGCTGTATTAGCTTGTCTAGACTGCTGAGACTTAGCGCTGACCATTTCGGGTGAAAAGATAATTCTGTAATATTATTTTATTTCGCAATAACATCATAGCATTGTTAAGGTAATTAATAAATAGTAAATGTGAAAAAAAATCCTAATTTAAGTCAATCAATAATAATTATTTTTTTGTAGCTTAGAATCAATTAGATTAAAATTTTAATTCTGAAATCAAGGAGTTTAGTGTTTATTTCTTTATTTTAATTTTAATTTTTTTATTTTTATTTATATTTTTATTTTATTTTATGTATATTTTCATTTTTATTTTTATATTAATTTTTATTTAAATTTACTTTATTTTTTTATTATTTCCATTTTTATTTAAATTTTATCTCTATATTTATTTTCAGTTTTTTTTTGATTTTATTTTAGTTTTAATTTAAGTTTTATTTTTTTCATTTTTTTTATTCTTATTTTTAATCTAATTATTATTTTTCTTTTTTAATTTAATTTCATTTTTATGTTGATTTTTATTTTTATTTTTACTTTTATTATAATTCATTATATATTTTTTGTTTCATATTTATTTTAATTGTTTTATAATTATTTTAATTTTAATTTATTTAAATTTTTTTTCATTTTTATATATATATATATTTTTAAGATTACTGCAATTTTTACTTCTTTGCTTATTTCTTTTATTATTATGTGGAATTTTAATTTTAGTATTATTTAAAATTTAATTTTTGTTTTTTTATTTTATTTTTCATAAAATTTTTATTACTGTGTTTATTTTTAATTATTTTTTAATTTTATCTTTATTGTTATGTTTATTTTTATTTTTATTTTTATTTTAACTTCAATTTTTATTTTATATTTATTTTTGTGTTTATTTTAATTTTAATTTTTTATTTTTTTATGATTATTTTTTTCTTTCTATAATTATTTCTTTTTTTACTTTTTAATTTTTATTTTTCCAAATTTTTAATTTGCAATTTTATTTTTAATTTTATATTTGTTTTAATTTTTATTTTTATTTCTATTTTTTATTTCTTATTTATTTTTATGTTTATTTTTTAATTTTTTATTTTTTTATTTTATTTAATTTTTTTTTTTTTGATTTTTTTTTATCAGTTTTTTATATTTCTATTTGCAATTTTATTTTTAATTCTAATTTTATTTTTTTTAATTTTGTTTTTGTCTTTAGTTTTATTTTTAATTTAATTTTTATTTTTATGCTTATTTTAATTTTTATTTATATTTATATTCTTATTTTTAATAAATTTTTAATTAAAGTTTTATTTTATGGTTATCTTTTTATTTCTGTTTTAATTTTTAATTTAATTTCGTTTAATATGTTTATTTTTATTTTTATTTTTTTTGTTTAATTTTTTATGATTTTTTTTAATTTTTGTGTTTTTTTTTATTTTGAAGTGATTTCTATTTATGTTTTTATTTTTTATTTTAATTATATTTTTTTTAATTGTACTTACATACATATATATTTTAATTTTTATTTTTATTTTCATGTTTATTTGTATTTTTATTTCTATTTAAATTTTAATTTTAATATTAATTTTTTTATTTATGTTTTAAATTTTACTATTATTTCTTTTTCAATTTCAGTTTTTAATATGAATATTCATTTTATTTTTATTTAAATTTTTTATATTTTTTGGTTTATTTAATTTTTAGTTTTGTATTTATATACTTGTATATTTTTAAGTTTAAAATTTTATTTGTAATTTCATTTATATTTGTAATTATACAAATTTTTTATTTTTTTATTTTTTTTATGTTTATTTGTATTTTTAATTTAAATTTATTTTTTATTTTTGCATTAAATTTTACTATTAATCTGCTTCAATTTTAGTTTAATTTTGAATATAAAATTTATTTTTATTTTAATTTTATTTTTATTTTTTAGTTTATTTTTATTTTTTGTATTTTTTTAATATTTTTTTTTTAAATTCAATTTTATTTAATTTTGTATTGTTATTTAGTCAGAAACTCGTCAGGCTTCGTAGTGCGTTTGTCTTGGCTCTTGGTAGTTAAAATAATTAATATTAAAATTCAAGTATCTTTGTGTCTCGTGTAAGAAAAAACTTCTCTTAAAAGACTCACAACTTTTATATTGTTCACAGCGTCATTAAACTGTCGTTTCGCACGTAAATTTAAAATTTTCCAGCATTATAGCAATTTTTCGAGATTATCTAAGAAAAGTTTGAGAACGCTATTTGCTTGCACCACTTCTAAGGGTCTCTTAATGCCTGCTAATTCTTCAAAACAAGATTTATGGGTTCTTAACTACTCTCTCACTCCAGTTTGTGTAGAGTTTTATTAATTTTGCTTGGACTAAGCTTAATATTCAGTAACTGATTTGAAAAATTTCTGTTGATATGTTCAAATATCTTGAAGGCAATTCTAAGCTAAAGTAAACAACGTTTCATAACTTACATTCCGAATGAAAATCTTTAATAAAAGATTGCTCTTTTTGGGTATAATCAATTAATCTTCCATTCGATTGTACGTCCCTTCACTTTTATTTTGTTCAATGAATTTTAATTAAAGGTTTCCCAACCATACTTATTTATCATACAACACCGTTAAATTATAAACAAAATCATTATGAATTATTATTAATTGCTACAAAATGAGCTTAAAATTTAGAGAGCAAAGCACAGGGCACTATAAAATGATTAAATGATTTGAAACGTGCCTCATTTAAGCATAGCGACTAATAAACTTCTTGAGAAGAAAAATAAAAAGAAGAAGAAGAAGCAACACACTTAAATATGGGTTGAACTAATTAAAATAATTGAAAGCCGCGCATACACGGCCAACATAACTAACGACTGATAGACAATGCGAGGAAATAAGCAGCGAACGAATAGCGCAGATAGCTCTATGCCAAGTGCCAAGCTCTGACTACCGAATATGAGTACTCTGTTGGGCTGTGCCGCGCTATGCTATGTTATGGCTGTATGTATGTGTTTTACGTTGAGTGACTCACAATGTGGCCAAATTAAGGAACTAATTAAAAGTGCAGTCATCATCATGGCACTGCTTTATTTGCTTGTTGGCCTTATGCCTGGCGGCTGCCAAGTTTAACTGAGTGCTAGCTGTAGGCTGCGGGCTGGTTGGTCGTTGACGACTGACGATTGACTCGTCGTTGTCGTAGTTGTCGACTCATTGCTTTGGGTGGCTCGTTGCCTGGTTGGTTGTTATATATATATATATATATTTTTTTTTTTTTGGCGGACGTTGTTGGAGAGCACAAATCTCGTATCTCATTAAGAAGAATCCCATTTAAGCATAACGGTGTTTGTTGTCGCCTTTTCACATTTTTTTTTCGACGTCTCTGTTTTTTTCATTTGCAAAATTAAACTTTTTAACGCGAACATACACATACACATACATACGTAAACACATACAGCTGCGGATAATTTCTTTTTTTTTTTTGGTTTCAACTTGAATTTAATTTCTATATTTTTGTTTCCTACCTCACCTTAACCTCTGCCCTCCACTTGTGCTTGTTTGTAGGCCTTACTCGCACGAAATTAAAATGACGGCAGTGAGTGTTGAGTAGAGTAGAAATTATAATTGATGATGCCGAACATGAACTCGATGCCCTTTTAAATATCATCAGCATAAGAAAACTAACGAGGAAAGCACGCGAGCTGCGGTCGACATGGTCACAGGGCGGCGAATTGTGGAAGCGGTGACGGCTGGAAGGAAATATGCATCCAAGTGTAGATGAATTAAATACGGGGCAAAGGAAGTGTAGAACAAGTGGTGGTGGCAACAAGCAGAATATGAAACACACATATACATTTACATATATGGAGAGCGAAAAGAGTGCGACACACAGACACCTCACGCAAAAGGGAACTGAGGGTGTTGCAACATTTCAACATACAAATATCTACCAACACTTAGTATGCCGTACATACAGCCATATCGAATATACTTCAAAAACAACTACAACACACAAACAACAATCGCAAATAATATCAAGAACGAAGATGAGTCGAGTTGAGTTCATTCAGTTGATGGCTGGCAGCGCGCGGTGGCGGCAAATGCGAACATTAACAACAGCATCATTAGCAGCAAACGTGCCTACAATTGTTCACTTTGCAAAAGCAAATAAATATGCACACAAGACGCGAGACGTCGAAAAACAAGAAGAAGTAGAGGAACTGAAAGTGGAAGAAGAAGGAACGGACGTATGTAAGTACGAAAAACATGAAATGGGAGCAGCGAGTTTAGTGTTATGTTGTGCAGTGGATGGTTATGATTGGAGTCTGTTGTCGCACAGTGGTAGAGATTTATAAAAAAAATTAAAAAAAAAAAAGAATGAAATAATTAGGTCTATATCGTAATTCATGCGGTTTGATTATTATTCGATCATTCCAATATTCCGAACATGCCTTGGAAAGCTACGCTCAGTGTGCATGTGTCATTCACCTGAAACGTAAACAAAAATTTTTCACCTCAAAAATTTCGAACTTTATAGCTGAAAAAGTATTTTTGTGGGCAGTTATTCTTGATTACTTTAAAATGAAGAATATCGCTGCCGGGAGTCATCGTATTTGAAAAATAACTCCATTACGGTAGCCCTAAGCGCAAAAAAGTCACATGTGAATCCTGTAAAACGAGCCAAATCAACGGGGAAATCGAATATCTATGGCGTCAAGGTAATGGCTCTGTATTTGTTGGGTTCAGAAGGTCGTGCTGTATTATGAGCTTCTAAAAACGGATGAAACCATTAGCGAGGAACACAACCGATAAGAACTCATCAAACAGAAGCGAACGATTGCCGAAATACGACCGGAATCTGCAACTAGAAGCAAGGCAATAACTAATTTTCCATCACGACAACGCTCGGCCTTTATGTTGCAATACCGTACAGCAGGAAAGAATGGACGGAAGGCAAGACTATCGGCTACAGTGAAGATACCCAAATCTAAACTGATAGGCTTAAATATTAGGCCGGCACAGGCACAAGGCTTTTCTATGATTACACCAATAATCAAGGTGGCTTCAAATCAACGACTACAACTTTGTCTTTCAAGGCAGAGATTATGGGTATTCTTGAAGATGCCATGTGGGAAAATCTTTCAAGTTAGCCAAGGTAGACAGCCAAGCGGCAATTAAAGCAATTAATTGTGCCAATAATATAAAGTCCAAATGCTTGATTTAGAAGGCACTTAAAAAACGGACGAGCTGTCTCGCGCTCAGACCTTTCAGTGTCTTTAATGTTGTCTAAAGCAGTGGATCATGGAAGAACACTTAGAGTCCTCGAAAACTTCCGCAGTGTGGAAGCTTACTTGTGCACTGAAAATTACGATACGCTGGAATACTTCTTTTGTGAGTATCCGCCCCTCAGCGAATTGAGACATCATATATTTCCATAGACCTGAAGAGTATTTGTCCACGAGCTGTATCTGTGTGACTAAGAGAGAAATATTTAATCCAGTTAACATTGAGGAAAAGTATTCAAGGGTTCTTCAGTTGAAGGTCACAGTACTCAAGAATCCTTCATACCACTACTGCTTGGCCTCATAAGTGGGATTATATCTGCAGAAGTACATGTTATTGAACCTCGACGGTGTACCAGTCGCTCATCGGGTGGGATAAGAGCCCATTATTACTCCCCCAAATAAGGTTTTGAAGGTGCAATTTAAAGGTTGTGGAGGAAGATTGGCAATTTTTACTTGTTATTACATTCGGGATTGAATAGTCTCATAGATTTTAGTTTGAAATCATATAATATCAATAGCCAAGTGGTTGTCAGTTAGCGCCCTACCGTTCGTAAGACTCGCGTTCTAGTCATGCTCCATCCAACATCCAAAATTATTAAAACTTCATTTAAGAAAAAACAATTAAGTTAGTTTTTCGATAGGGAATGTCAAACCCTCCGAGTGTATTTCTATCATGAAATAATAGCTCCTCATAAAAATCCGTCAGGCGTTTAAGACATTAAGACTCATACCACAAATTAGAGAAGGATCTTGGCGGAAAATCGTTAAAGCTTTTACAAACTGCCTATTATATATGTAAAGGGTGATCCAAGTAGAGGTGATTTTTTCAACAGCCTTTTTTGACAGATCACGCGTGAGCCGTGTCAAGCTCTCATGTTTGCATTGGCATTTTATCAAGGAAACACTTACACCTGAACAACATTTACAAATCACTCAACTTTATTACGAAAATTCACGTTCTGTAAAGAATGTGTTTCGTGCGCTTCGCTCAACTTATGTATGGTCAATATAATCGGTTCCAAGAAGATCCGACGAGGCCCATTTCTGGCTCTATGGGTATGTAAACAAGCAAAATTGCCGTATTTGGGACGAAGAGTAACCTGAAGAGATTCAAGAGCTGCTATTTCATTCAGAAAACCCAAGAGTTGGGTGTAGTTTGTGGGAAGGTGGAATCACCGGTCCATATTTCTTCAAAAATTATGCAGGTGAGAACGTAATCGTGAATGGCGATCGTTATCGCGCCATGATGACCGACTATTTGAAACCTGAAATTGAAGCTCGTGAACTCCGCGACATTTGGTTTCAACAAGACGGCGCCAGCTCCCACATATCGCATCAATCAATGGATCTATTGAGAGAACACTTCGGTGAGCAGATAATTTCACGTTTTGGGCCGGTCGATTTGCCATCAAGATCGTGTGATATCACACCGTTCGACTTTTTTCTGTGGGGATATTTAAAGTCTAAAGACTATGCGGAAATTCCTGCTTCGATTCAGGCTTCGAAGAAAAACATCACACGAGTCTTTCGCCAGTTACCAGTCGAAATGCTCGAACAAGTCATCGAAAATTGAACTCAACGGATGAACCATTTGAGACGTAACCGCGGCCAACATTTGAAAGAGATAATCTTCAAAAAATAAGTGCCAATGAATGTACTTTTGTTTTTTCATTGAAAAAGTCGAGGTTCCCGAAATGGATCACCCTTTTTATGTATATACTCCTTTTTTTTCAAAATTAATTAATTATCATAATACGTTTTGTATGGAAATTTATTTCAATTTTGTGCAATATAAGTGACATTTAATTCTTAAGGCAACTAGTTTTCATGTCATAAAATAAATATCTTTCTTATTCCAAATAACAAACTCCGCAGGGTTGCATGAATATTTTTTCGCTAATTTATTGCCGATTAGTTAATTGTCATCTGATTGTTTTAATTTTGTGTAAAGTAAGTTTGTTGCAATTTAGGGTTGCTTAAATGTACGCAATTAACAAATTGATTGCCTGTGTGAACAGCGTTTAAGATTTTATAACGAGTCAATGAATCCAAATTGCCAGCTGGAATAATGTTCGTTTGAAAAGCGATAATTTAGTCAAATTTAGGTCTTCCTTGCCCATTATCTGATCTTAAATTTTACAATCCTCTATAAAACGTTATTTAAATACTATTTCTTTAACTTTTTATTCACCCAAACACACCCACTGTGCATTGCTGAGTTGAGAATAGAATGGACAAATAAATATGATTTGTGTGTCTGTGGAATTGGAGCGACTAAGCGACCGCAAACAAACATACACACACATGCAGACATAGCAGACAACGAAATATTTTAGTTGGCTAATGGCTGGCGGTGAAGAGTGTAGAGGTGTTGTTGTTGTTAGCTGATTAAAATAACATGAAATAAACTCGTTAATGAAGTAATTTAGGCACACTTGAAGACAATCTGCAGCCGCCAACGGATGAGCCTGCGCACACACACACACACACACACACACACACGCACACACGCACCGCCAAATATATTTATTTGTAGAATGAGTTGAGAAGTATTTTATTTAAAAGAAAACAATCATAAAAGTCGCACTCAATCATAATTGATGCAATGAAGGCAAAAGTAAAAGCAAAAGCAAATGAAGATGCAATGAAATGAAAAGCAACTCAAATTGTTCACGCTCAACCAAAGAATGGACGGAAGAACGAATAAAAAGACATGCTCTGCTGTGGAGATAATATGACAGGGAGTGGAATGGAATGGCGGATAGAGCTGCAGCAACAAATATACGAGTATGTCAGTCTCATGGGGTTGAGTGCAGAGTAGAAGCGTCAGCAATGACTGAATTACTATTGAGTGCGGATACGAATGAGGAAGTTATGTTGAGAATTAAGCTATAGAAATATGTATTTATAATGCCGTCCTTGAGCCTGCCGAATAACACAAATTTTCCAGAATTTTTTCACCTTAAGAATTTTGTGTTTTAGCATACATAAGTGAAGTTCCAAGCTCAAGACTTTCCG
Organism: Neoceratitis asiatica; assembly: GCA_030068015.2. Taxonomy (NCBI): domain Eukaryota; kingdom Metazoa; phylum Arthropoda; class Insecta; order Diptera; family Tephritidae; genus Neoceratitis; species Neoceratitis asiatica. The sequence goes on from CM061528.1 coordinate 26,865,958, forward strand.
TGATTATTTTAAAATGTGATTTTTACTTCAAGTTACTTTTATTTATTATATAAATTTTATTTCTAAAAAACTTTCAAAAAGTTGAAGTAAGGAATCCGGAATGATTAAAAGACGGAATAACTTTTAATGGACCAGCTTTTCAGAAAACATTGAAAATGGCCTCCTCGAGCCAAAATATGATTATCGTTCTGCTTTCTCGGACTGGACAAATATGCGGGTCGAATGAGTATGGTTGCGAACTTGGTAGATACAAAATATCTCCTGATATCAAACGAACAGGTGGTACTGTAAACGAGTCCATTTGTTTTGGAATTAGTATCAATATCAGCTGTTGTTGACTTTAATCGAGTAATTCGTGCGTACAGCAATAGATGAAGAAGAACGATGCCGACTTTAATTTCGTGTTTCAAGTCTCAAATCGGCTCTAGCTAGTTGCCGTATTACTCATTCTAATCGACCTGCTTGAAACATTAGTCCAATGGAGTAAAATCGCAGTTGTGAGGCGGATAGTTAAGCGCCGTTTCGGCTAATTATGCGGTGTTCGAACACACTATGCCAAATATCCATTGTAGCGTTGGCTGTGCGGTACGTAGCGTCGTGCTGTTGAAACCGCACATCGTCCATATTATTGTCTTCAACATTTGGAATCAATTGATCTCTCTTTGTGGAATGGTTATGATCGTGGAAACAAGAATCAATGATACCGCCGGTCCACATGCCACACCAAACATAAACTTGTTGAGGTTGCGTTGGCTCATTCAGGGTTACGTAAGGGTTTTTTGAGGAAGAAATAGTTTTACTTGTTAACAGTGCTGCCGAGGTGAAGATTAGCTTAATCAGAAAGTTAAATTTTCGGAAAAAATTCCAGCAATTCTGCCAAGCGATTTTTATTGAGTGAAGCGAAATCGAATCGGATGATCATAAGGCTTCAGTTCTGGGACCAATTGAACTTTATGAGATCTCGCAGTGTTAAAAAGTAAAAAAAAGATGTGTGCAAAAGCGAAAAACAGTCATCCATCCTCAGATACCCAACAAGGAGGACCAGTTGGACGAAATTTATTTTATAAATAATAAAATACTCATTATTCTGCTTTTATCACATTCGAATATTGCACCGTAGCTTTAAAGTGCACATATAAATGTTATCAAGAGCAGCTGTGGGCATGTCCTAACAACGTTAAGAGACCATCGGAAGTACACAAGAAACTTACCTTCACTTATTTATACACTCATTCACAGTCATTTATCATCTTCACTCCACAGCCGGTCAACGCGTGTAAAGCGAGCGAACACACAAACAACCGATCCACCACCGACCGACCGTTCGACCGTTCGAACCTAAGTTCTTGCCGCGTAACGTTTAACAGCAAAGCGCACTCGTAAGTAATAATAACAATTGTTGTAGTTGTCGTCGATGTCGTCGCCGTTGTCGTTGTCGTAATAAGTAATACAATAATAATAATTTTGTGAAAAAATCCCACGAAACGAGCAAAAGACACGTCAAGTTTAAGTGCCAATTCACAACTGTGTGGCAGGCAAAATAACGAATTGCAAACTTCCGAGCCAAGCGATGACAAATCGACGACACAAACAACAGCAACAAAATAGCAATTGTAGCAATAAAAGCAACAAATAATCATGTTTATGTGGATGATGTTGATGATGATGATGATGATGATGACGATTGTTGCAACAACAAAGATACAATATCGGTGTGTGTTCGTATGTCAGCTGTTCTTATTTAAAAACGGCTCTTTCTGCAACTTGCAACGTGTAGCCAGCCGGAGCTCTGTTTATGCAATCATTGTGGCAGACAAGTTGGTAAACACCACCAATGCCGGCTTAGCTAGCAAATTGAGTGCGCCACTACAACAAGGACTATAAATTTTAATGCTACAAATCTACACTTCCATGTGTAAGTGTGTGCATGTGTGTTTCTCTGTAAGACTATTGTGAGCAATAACGTCAGACGTGTAGCGCAGCTAACTAGCTGACTGTATGACAGTTATGGGTAATTGCTTGTGGCAAAGAGGCAAACCTTATTGCAAGGTCTCTTTTCGGCGTTGCAACATTAGGTCAGGGTCTCTCTTTTGGTGTCTTCGATGTTGCTTGCAACATGTCTCTGTCCATGTAAAAAAAAAAAAATACAAAATAGGTTTTTGTTCCAGACTTTTTACCCTACCCTCTATCAAGGAGACCTCAAACACAAAGCATAGATCTGGCATATAGCTCTTGTGTTTCATGAAAAATAACGGTTTTATTAAAGTTGTGGGTATAAAATCCTGCTTTAAGACCATAGGCTCTGTAGAAATGCGAAGCCGTGAAACACTATGTGCAAGAGAAACAGTGGAAACCTTACCTTCTGCCCCGAATTGAGCTTCCCCGACAGCGGTTTAGAATAACGTACTTTTGGCATCAAGGCAGACTTCGATTAACGCCGTTAGTTTAGAGTAATTCTTAAAGCTCTCTATGTCTCATTCTAATTTCTCTATACTCTCTTACAAACTTATGTAAGTATAAATTTGACGAGTTTAGACTTGTCTTTGTTTACAAGCTCGAAGGTCTTATAGATTAAATCTTTAGTCACACCTAGAATTTTAATCGTAGTCCCCAGGCCAAGATGAGTAACGATCAAAATCTGCGGTTTAATGGCAAGATTTTTTTATTCCGCCTTTTAATACCTTTCGAAGAGTACCCGATATCAAGCCCCAAAGGGTTTGCGTGAACTTGGACTTAATTGCTAATGCGATATCATCATCTTGGGAAATGACTTCTCCACCACTCCGACCCATTACATTTAGGAGCGAGTTTTCCGTGAGGATCCGGAGCAGTAGAGATAGAACTCCGTACTGAGGAGAGCTTCAGTAAACCAGTGTTGAGAGTTTAATTTAATCCTCTATTTCGTATTTAGTGTGACAGATGAGATACATTTGGGTCCGAGATCTTTTGGACTGCTGTGAGTGTTTTTCCCCCTCTCCATGCCAGTGGGTTCAATAATTTTCTTTCTTTTTAGGGTTCTGTCCTGCTATTTAAAAAAAAAAATATGATTTTAATTCAAATCAAATTGTGCGTTTTATAAAACCCTTAAGATAGTTGACTTTTGCTAAAGCGAGTTCCGCAAGGCAGTCGAAGTAAAAATTACCGAGGAAACAATTTCGGACGGCACTGGGGGCATATTACTTCTACCGACTCCTCCACATCTATCTCTCATTAGAAAAGTAATCCATCCTTCTGCAGTGAATCCCTATTGAACAGTGTTCAGTTATAATACCGATGGTTATGTCCATGAATGCCCTATTTAGAAGAAGTACAGATGTTAGATCTGTAGTCTGGAAGATCTGTCTGTCACATTTCATATGTTTTTAGCCTGACATCTGCTATTGGCCCTACTGGGGAAGGCCGATCTCACTTGCTTAGATTGTCGAGGAAGAGGTGTGTACCCGTCGTCGCGAGTTCGTTAGAAACTTTTCTGAATCTTATTGTTACCTTTAAGGTGGTCTGATTGTCGTGAAGACACTTAATGGCAGCTTGGATGTTAGAGTTATATTGTGATTATTACAGCTAGTTTTGTTTGAAAGACGTGATGGTGATCGGGAAGATTACAGAGAATTTCAAGGGCTTTTGCAGGAGCCGAAGGTAATGTGTATGGAGGCCGTCCACTGAACACTGTAAGTAGCTTTGTATAGTGCAGGCCACCAGAGAGTGACCCCTTAGAATAATGTGGGTCTTAGTATTGCTTTGTATAGCCAATATAGTTTTTAATTGCAAAACTTTACGAAGCATTTTTTGAAATCTTAATTAACATAAGACCTTTCCAATTTGTGTTCTTAAACGTCTTAATTATCCTGAAAGTATAAAATTTCCAAATATTTTTGATCAAGAAATCACAATTATCCTTAATCCTTTTGTATGAAATGACGCATTTTTTACGCCATTCACGTCACTGCACAGAACTGCGACCACTTCCAGTTACAATATGCTCGCTGCTGTTTGTTGTTGTTGGTGTGCTCTCCTTGCATTCCTTTTGCTATTCAACTGCGATATAAATCTATTTTAAATATTAACACTTAACTGAACCTTTGATGGGGGGGAACACAATTCAACTCAACTCATGCACAGACACACTCTCAATAGATTTACGCTTTTGCTCTCTCGTACACGAACACCTAGTTATAACACTCTCTTGGCGCAAACTCGGCGTCATTCGTTACACTCACTTGCTTCAAGCAGCTGGAGTTCGTTGGCTGACGAATTAATTCATACAAAATCGTTTATTTGTTACAAATGAAATATATTCAATGGCAATAACAACAACAACAACAGCAACAACAGCAACAACAACAACTGCTCAATGCTGCTTCAGGGCAATTTAAAAGCATTCAACATTATTGTACGTATGTATGTATGTATGTATGTTGCTGCTAGCAGAGCAGCTGAAAGTGATGAGAATAACAGAATAACAACAAAACCAAAATCGAGCTTAATGGATTTGGACTCGAAAAAAAACCAAAAAAAAAAAAAAAGAGTGAGCACAAAAGCATACTCAAGTCTCCCCTGGGTTGCGCCTCCAATTTGACTTGACTCACATAAATAACTGACTTAAATTGGAGCGAACGCGTGTGCGTGTGTGTTAGTGTATCTGTAAATACAAATCATTTTAATGGATATCATTTAAATTTTTATTACCTCAGCAACATGTTGCTGAACTCTTTTATGTGTTGCTTGCATGCCAGCAAGTGGTGTAGCAACATTTTTGTTTGTAGCAATATACATACATATTTATGTAGTATATATGTACATATTTTTGTTGATGTGCGTGGAAGAGTATGTGCAAATGTAGTGCAAAAAATAAATAATCGCAAAAAAGCACATATATGTACATACGTACATACAGACATGCAGTTAGATAAATGGAGTATATGTATGTATGAACATATGTACTCGTATATGAATTGGCGCAATCGCATTTATTTGCTTTCGCTTCTGCACAAATGTACATAAATGAAGTTCATTCTCTGCTGAGCGGTAATAAATTTTGCAAATGCTTCCAATTAGCGATCCATTTTCTGTTTACAGACAGACTGTTTGCATAAATGACTGCATCCATATGCATTTGTAAGTGCATGTATGTATATACATATATGTATATATGTATATAATAGAAATGCCAATTGCTTTTGGGGTAAACTGGCAATGGCATTTATTTTTCGAATATAATTTCATTTTATGTTTTCATATTCCTAAAGGAAAATTGAATTCACAGTCAAAATCAACAATAATAACAAACAAATACTTGTACTATATTTATGTATATTTATATACATACATACATATATCAAATTCGGTATCAAAATATACCGGTCGGCAAAGGATTAGCGCACCGTACACCTTCGTGTCTTGTTAGCAGAATGCCAAGAAATTCGATGAAGCTTTGTAATTTGTTTTTTTTTTTTTGTCAATAAAAGAATATAAAATAATACACGGAAAAAAATTATTGTTACTATATTTAGTTTTTTATCTCCGGATTTACCATATCAATCATTTTGAATCAATTCTAAATTCCTACTACATATAACATTTGCTTTCCGAAATGATGTTATGACTTTTGTAGCTATAAAGGTCGGTATGTACCTCTAGCGAAAAAATACTCATATATTTCGTGAATGGAAAAATGTAGTAGGCACGGAAATTTGACAGATGATTTTCTATTGTGAAAGGAAAGAAGATATGCAAACGTAAATAAATCAAACGAAAAACATGAGTAGAGCGCGGTAAATATTTGTCGCTGATTATGTATTCTTACCTTTTTCATAGCTGAAAGTAAGTAAAAGGTGTAGAACTTGATGAAAAAACTAAAAACATTACATAAATTGCTTTATATGCGTCCTTTAAAACGTTTGAAAATTTGTCTTCTTCTTGTTTCTCCCGAAATATATATGACACTACTTATTTCGCTCGGAAACCTGTGTGCGTAGTGCTTCGTAAAAAAATTTTTCGCGCATCGTTTTTTTGCTCTTTTTTTTGGATACAGTTTTTGGTTTTCGGCAGAGGTGCATACCGACGTTAAATGGCGAATACATTTTATGAACTTAATTTTTCTTTATATATAACGGGAGATCTATTTCGAGGTTCCCAACATTTTTAAAGAAAAAAACACAGAAAAATCAAATTTAATGGGGAATGTTTATTATCATTCGAAAGAACATTCTTCGGCATTAATTTTTTGAACATTATCTCTTTCAAATGTTGGCCGCGGCTACGTCTCAGATGGTCCATCCGTCCAATTTTCGATGACTTGTTCGAGCATTTCGACTGGTAACTGGCGATTAACACGCGTTGTCCGCATAAGCTTTAGAATTTGCATATCTTCACAAGAAAAAGTCTAACGATGTGATATCACACGACCTTGGTGGCCAATCGACCGGCCCAAAACGTGAAATTATCTGCTCATCGAAGTGTTTTCTCAATAAATCCATTGATTGATGCGATGTATGGGAGTGGTGCCGTCTTGTTGAAATCAACTATCGCGATAATGGTCGCCATTGACCGTTACGTTCTCACCGGCATAATTTTTGAAGAAATATGGACCAATGATTCCACCGGCCCACAAATCACACCAAACCGTTGTTTTTTTCGGATGAAATGGCAGCTCTTGAACCTCTTCAGGTTGCTCTTCGTCCCAAATGTGGAAATTTTGCTTGTTTACATATCCATTGAGCCAGAAATGAGACTCATCGCTGAACGAAATTTGGCTCGAAAATGTCGGATCTTCTTGGAACTTTTCAAAAGCCCATAGAGCGAAGCAATGTCGCTTGGAAAGGTCGAGCGGCTTCAGTTCTTGCACAAGCTGTACTTTGTGGGCTTTCAATTCAAGATTTCGACGTAAAATGTGCCAAGTCGTTTCATACGTCAGTCCTAGTTGCTGCGAACGGCGCCGAATCGACTCTCCACAGTCGCCGTGTACACTCTCAGCTACAGCCGCTACATTTTCTTCACAGCGTGATGGCCGTGTTCTATTCGATCGAATATTATCCAATATTGAATGCTGGGTCCGAAGATGGGTTACGAATAGTACGCTCAGTAGGCCGATTATGTTAACCATAAGTTGAGTGAAGCGCGCGGAACACATTCTTTACCGAACGTGAATTTTCGTAATATAATTGAATTATTTGTAAACGTTATTCAGGCGCAAGTCTTTCCATGATAAAATGCCAAACAATATTCAAAAAAAATAACATGACAGCTTGACAAGACTCACGCGTGATCTGCCAAGAAAAGTCTATTGAAATAAGTACATCTACTTGGATCACCCATTATTATTACAAATATATTTTTTGTTATTGACATTTATCCCAGTAACAGTCAGAATGACTACTTTGTAAATACATGAGGCATGAGCAGTCTTGTTTCGACCTTCGTTCAACACACTCAATCTCCAAAAAATACCCGTACTTTCTGTCAGTGGAATAGATATAGGGTCGTGTCTTTTTGTATTTGGCCGAGACAACACAGTGTCTCGTGATTTAAAAATATATTCTTCAGTAAATAGCCTACATGCGAAGAAAGTGTCTTAGTTTCAACATATTTTTACAGCGAAAATATCAAGTTTATCACAGTGAATTTTAAACGATAAAAAATACTGAGAATTTAATCACATAAAATAATAAATAATTTTCTAACTTTAAGGTAATATATACACAATTTATATAAAAATTTTGTGGTTAGCATTGCGTCCTACCATTCCAAAGACCAGTGCTCGAATCCTGGTTCGTCCAACATCCAAAATTATGGAAAATTAATTTGTATGCTTTTGAAGTAGGGTAAGTGTGCTAGGGAATGAACACCACCTACTACCCGGTCAGCAGTAAGGTTTTGTTTTATGAAAAATAAGAAAATTGTTAACAATTTTGTTTCAAAAATAAACGCCTCTGTATAAATGGACTTACTTGGTAAACCTGCAGTAAAGTGTGAAAAAGTGTTTTTTTTTTAGTGGAAAAAAGTTTTTTTTTAATGATGAATGATGGTTATTATCCATAGAAATGTGTTTGAAAAAGTTTATATTTATACTTTAATTAATTTTATTATAATATAATTATATTATTATTATTCGTAATAAATTTTTGCGCTTTTGAAACGAAAATGAAGCTGATTTCCAATGGACGGACAATGTGTCCGGTAACTGAAATTGCATTAGAAAAATATTTATTCCAGCATCTGGGCAGCGCGTTGCTTCAATATCTCTGTACGTTATATTTAATTTAAACGTCATAGGACGATAAGTATAGTAAATCGATCCTAGAAAGGTATTGGGTTGCTATGTATGGGGTGTCTCGCCGAACCATGAACAAAAATTTTCCTGCCTGTGTTTAGGCAAAGGAAAAGAAGGAAAAGAAATTATATAGGGTACAAATGTAGGGAAGTTGAAGAAAGATATGGTAAAAGAAAAGATCTGTCCGGTCGGGTGGAGTCATCTCACCACCCTCTTTGCGTACTCGCTTACGCAATTATGTGTGTCGCGCTGACTCCTCTTAATTTGCAGCAGCCCCTAATCCGGACTACGTTCGCTTGCCTCTTTTTCCATTAGTCTAATCCGTCTAGTCTTATCTACGCTCTCAAGTACCCCTTTTCATCCCACAAGACACCCACACCAAGACCAAAATTACCTACTCCTCCATTGTAGATACTTCCTGCTTCAGAAATAAGAATTTTAGACAAGCTTCATTTATTTATTCTACCTTATCAAATACACATGGAAAGTAAAAATAAAAAAATAAGCTTTATTATAATATTTATCGCTTAGATTGTCTATGAAAAATATAGAATAAAAAAAAATTGAAAAAAAAATTCACCTTTTTTGGTTCTATTAAAATAATTATAGGATAGGTAATCCACGAAGAATTTCTGAATTTAAACAATCTGTTTTTCTATTGATTTTTCTTTAAGGTAACACTTATATACTTATATTAACAATATTGTTAATTGGACAACCCTAACATTGTTACTACTTATAAACCCGTGTGTGTGACACCAAAAAAAAATATATATATATATATATATACAAGTATATATATTTATTTTACTTGCACATTAACATATATGTATGTAAATATATAAACGTATATATGTATAAAAGTTCTCAGCACTTACCTTTTTCTTGTCCCACGTTGATGGTACCAACAATTTGAGATGAAACTGGAAGCGCTGCAAAGTGAGAAATCTACATATCTAACATACATATGTATGTATATTAGTAGGTCTTACTACCTACTTTTTCAAGTGCGCAAATTCTTAATATACCAACAAAAAAATTATAATAATAATAATTTGAGAATAGAAAACGCAAAAAAGGAATCAAGAGCACTACAAGAAAATATGATGTTAAAAATTGATTTTGAATAATATTTCGGAAATAAATAAAAATTGGAGAGAAAGTAAGAACAGAAGAATAAATAAACGGAAGAAAGAATAGCGGCCGTAGCTGAGAGTGTACACGAAGACCGTGGAGAGTCGATTCGGTGCCGTTCGCAGCAACTCGGACTGACGCATGGAACAACTTGGCGCATTTTACGTCGAGATCTTAAATTGAAAGCGTACAAAATACGGCTTGTGCAAGAACCGGAACCGCTCTTGAAAAGTTCGAAGAAGATCCGACGTTTTCGAGCCAAATTTTGTTCAGCGATGAGACTTATTTCTGGCTCAATGGGTATATAAACAAGCAAAATTGCCGCATTTGGGACGAAGAGCAACCTGAAGATATTCCAGAGCTGCCTTTTCACCCAGAAAAAAAAAACGGTTTGGTGGGTCGGTGGAATCATCGGTCGATATTTTTTTCAAAAATGATACCGGTGAGAACGTAACCGTCAATGGCGACCGTTATCGCGCCATGTTAACCGACTATTTGATGCCTGAAATTGAAGCTCGTGATCTCCGCGACATTTGGTTTTATTATATGGATTTATTGAGAGAACACTTCAGTGAGCAGATAATTTCACGTTTTGGGCCGGTCGATTGGCCGCCAAGATCGCCAAGAAATGCCAAAGAATGTTCTTTCGAATGATAATAAACATTCTCCATTAAATTTGAAAGTCCTGTATTTTTTTCTTTAAAAAAGTTGGAAACCTCGAAAAGGGTCACCCTTTATATTAAAGCATCACTTGTAAATTTTTTGGCACGAAAAATAATTTTACATACATATTTACATGTATAGTATTACAAAATTTTAAGCTCAACCTCACTCAGGCTTTTCAAGTCAAACTGATGCTTGCTAAATGCACGAATACGGCAAATGATTTTCGGATTACCTATGAAATAACCAAAAATAAACCAAACAAACAATATGAAATACTTAAATGTGTTATGAATGCGCTAAGTATATGCATCAGGTTTTATAAAACAAACAAACAAACAAACACATACGTATTTACTTCTAAACGAAAAGTTGAGCTGCAAAAAATGGCTACCACACTTCAAAGAAATTTTATATATCAAGCAAATTTATAAGTAAAACTACCTGTAAAGAGCATATTGGAATAAATTAAATGTACATCTGTAAACATACATATATGGGCATAAGCATGAAAACATATCATACATAACGGAAATGCTTAAGTAGCAAGCAAAAGTCAGTTGAGGGAGAAAGGGTGTGTGTAGCAAAATGTTGTTAATGATCATTAAAGGGTAGAGAAGCTAAAGCACCGCCAGTTGAGTATAGAGATATGCATATAAAGGGTGTTTTTTATAGAGGTATAGAACTTTAAGTTGGCATTACCTTTCAAGATGGCGACCGATTTTACAGCTGTCAAGTGATTTATTCTCAGTTTGGTTTGGCAATCGATCATGAATAGACTCACGCCTGAACAACGCTTGCAAATAGTGCAATTTTATTTCGAAAATAATGGTTCTGTGCGGAAAACATATCGCGCACTACGTTCATTTTAGCGATGTTTAGCGATGAAGCGCACTTCTGGTTGAATGGCTACGTCAACAAACAAAACTGCCGCATTTGGAGTGAAGGTAATCCTCAAGTGTATGTTGAAACACCGTTACATCCAGAAAAACTGACTGTTTGGTGCGCTTTATGGGCTGGTGGAATCATTGGTCCGTACTTTTTCAAAAACGATGGTGGCCAGAACGTTACAGTCAATGGTGATCGGTATAGAGCCATGATTACTAACTTTTTCATTCCTGAATTGAATAACCATGATGTCCAGGAGATGTGGTTTCAACAAGACGGCGCAACATGTCACACAGCTCGTGCCACAATAGATTTATTGAAAGACACGTTTGGTGACCGCCTAATTTCACGTTTTGGACCTGTGAATTGGCCCCCAAGATCTTGCGATTTAACATCGCTAGACTACTTACTGTGGGGCTATGTAAAGTCATTGGTCTATGCGGATAAGCCACAAACGCTTGACCATTTGGAAGACAACATTCGCCGTGTTATTGCCGATATACGGCCACAAATGTTGGAAAAAGTCATCGAAAATTGGACGTCCAGATTGGACTACATCCGCGCCAGCCGTGCCGGTCATATGCCAGAAATCATATTTAAAATGTAATGCCACAAGATTATCTTTCGGATAAATAAAATTCATGTCAATCTTTGTTTTATTGCAACTTAAAGTTCTATACCTCTATAAAAAACACCCTTTACATATATATATGTATATTAGCGTCAGTATGTTGGCATCCTTAATGTTGATAAATTTAATGAAACTCACAATTCAAGCAAATTTCACACATATATTGTCTCTGATACGTACATAGCTCTTTAAATACAGTGAGCAGCAGAAATTATTCAATCCTGGTTATTTTTAAATAATTTTGAAGCTAAGTTTTCAATTTATTATTTTATTCGTTATTATAATTTTTATTTCGTTTTTATTTCATATACTTCTATTTCATTTTATTTTAATTATATTTATATATTACTTTATTTTATATAAATTGTTTATTTTATATTTTGGTTGTTTTTATTTAAAATTTTTTGTATTTTATTTTAAATTATTTTAATCTTTTTATTTTTTAATGTTTTTAATTTTAATTTTTTTATTTAATTTAATTTTATATAAATTTATTATATTTATATTCATGTACATGAACTTTGGTCCGAAGTATGTAGTAAGTATCAGAAGGAGAAGATATAGATCGTCCGAAATTTGTACCGATCGTATCAGAATTACGAGCTGAATTGATTTAGCCATGCCTGTCTGTCCGTCTGTCCGTGTGTTTGTATTTTATAAAAATCCACATACACCACGGGTTTACTAGCAACTATGTTGAGATGCTGTATTGTTATGGTGGTTAGGTACCCTTTTTTTAATATTTTTTGTAAATTATGTTTTCCGATTTGCTAGTATTGAACTTAATTGTGGTTTAAACACATGAGCATCAACAATGGCTCCTCGGAAAGAAATATCCTTTGATGTAAGAATAACGGTTATTCAGCACAGAAAATAGAAGAAATCGTATGGGGAAATTTCAAAAATTTTAATCTTAAGTCATTGTAAAAAAATTTGAAAGAAATTAGTCCACCGGAGAAAAGCCGCGTGTTGGCCGCCCGAAGAGACTAACTCGAAAAGACATCAGCCTTATTCTGAAGGAAGTGAATGATGATCCTAAAGTTACTGCTCCAAAATTAGCCTAAAACTTCGCAGGCTCATCAAGAAAGTGTGTTTATCCAAGAACAATTCGAAGAGTTCTGAACGATAACGGCTTCCCCAGCAATGGAGGAGCAAAAGTTTGAAGAAAAGGAAAGACTGCACTTAACGCCAAAAATATAGTACCAACAGTGAAGCATGGTGACGGCAACGTAATGGTTTAGAGAGCGGTTGCAGCATCTGGAGTTAGAAAGCTTGTTTTTATTGAGGGTATTAAGGATTGGTTCAAATATAAGTTTTTGTTGGAAGGTAATCTGAAGCCTTCGGTGGACAGTTTGGAGCTTGGCGCAGGCTGGATCTTTCAACAGGATAACGATCGAAAGCACAAGACCCATATTGTTAAGGATTGGTTGCTTTATCATGCTCCAAACAACTGCACACACCATCTCAAAGCCCAGATTTGAATGTTATTGAATATGTTTGGGAGATTTTTGAGCGAAAAATTAGAAAAAATCATATTTCCAGCTCAGCATTACTCAAAGAACGTCTTATTGAAGCTTGGGATAGTATTACTCCCTCAGAATTGACAAATTTAGTAGCTTCGATGCACCGATGGCGTCAAGCTCTTACTGCCACGAATGGTGGACCAACTAAATACTAAAAAGATCAGGTTACCTGATATTAACCAAAGTTTTTGCGCTAAAATAAGTTATGTATGTACTGTATGAAGACTTTTGTCAATGTTGCATTTACGCTTTTTTTTGTCATAGCTTTACTCTTTTATGTTAAAAAATTATTTTTGTTGGTTTTTAATGATAAGGGAAAATAGTTGAATTAAACTGTATCATTAAATTTTCCAATAAACCTTTTGGACTTTCAATTTAACGAAATTAGGGTGGGTATGTAGACTTTTGTCCGCTACTGTATGTGAGACTTTGGTCAAAACTCAAAGAAAAAGGCGAACGAATGTGAAATTTGGTATTGTGAACACATATTATGAATTGCCTATTGGTAGTGAAAAGTGAGAGCGTGAAATTTAGTATCCTACAGACGTAAATTCAAGTTTATATTAAAACTGAAAATCATCGAAATTGAATTTCGTATTTTGCAATAAATTTGATATGCTGATGAAAGGTATGAAGACTTTGGCATGGCCAAAGACAGCCGTTCTTTTTTGTTTTTATTCGATTTGATTTTATTTTGTTTAATCTTACTTTAGTTTGTTTTACATTATTTTACTTTTTAGTTTTATTTAAATTTTTTTATATATTAAGTATTAATAATTTCTTTTTTTTTATTTTACTTTATTTAATTATTATTTGATTTTTGTTTTATTTTATTTTAACTGATTATTATTTTTTATTATTTTTTTAATTTTTAAATATTTTTTTTTGTTTCATTTTATTTTATAAATATTATTTAATTTATAATAATTTATTTATTTTAATTTAATTGAATTTAATTGTATTTTATTAATTCATTATATTTTATATTAATTTTTTTGCTTCTTACTCTACATGGGAATATTCATGTACTTACATATGTATATTTACGCCAATTTGAAAAGTAATCTGGATTTCTGCGTACAGAATGCTACGCAAATAACATGCTCAACTGCCTCCCAAACCTTGCCGCGAGTTCTTAAGTTGAACATCGTAAGCCCACCCACACTCAAATGCACGTGCGACTCTAAGAATCAACAACAAAAATAACGCCGTTCACTTTACTCTTCTACGAAATAATTTCAATTGCTTACACACTGAGATTTACAACTGATTTTTCACCGCCTGCTTGCCTGCTGCCCTGCACCACATTTAACTTTTCCTCTGCCATTTCATTGCATCCTGTTTTTTTTTTGTGCGTTTCTCCTTTTTTCTCTCATCATCATTGCTGTTGTTGTTGTTGCTGTTGCCTCTTTAAATACTTGTTGGTAAGCTCTGACATGTTTGCAACAGTGAGTTACTGTGTGTGTGCGCATACAAGTATTCCAACAACAACAAGTTGACTGGCAATTCCTGGCAACTTGAGTAACTTCTCTGGAAGGAATTATTTACTCACAACTGGCGAAGCGCCAGAAAGGAAAGTTAACTAACTGTTAGTATACACACATACATACTTGTTTGAATAGTATGTATGCATATGTGTAGGAGTATTCATTTAGTCATATGTATATGTATGTCTGTACATACTTTTGCATTCATGGTGTTGTGTTGTTTGTGTTGGCAAATTGCTATAACTGCTAATGTGACTTCCACTTAATAAGGTTGTTGTTGCTATTACATTTTGTTGTTTGTGTTATTCCTTCAACTAGTTTGTTTATTTACTGACATTGCAGGTGATAATTGGCGTATTCGCATTTGTGTTGTTTTTCTCTTAAAATATTTCAATATTCCCATATGCAGGCAAACGAACCAGTTAACTCGCTGTCAGATTACGTTCAGCAATATACCGTGGATAGTAGTTCAAAATGGATAAAAATACATATAAAATATTTTCTTTCTTTTTTTTCCATATTATAATTTAAACAAAAAAAAAAAAAACTTAAAAATGAAAGAAAATTAATAATTTATTAAGTAGTTTTCTAACTGGTAAATGTTTGGCATTCTATGAGAAAGTGTGACTTCGATCCGGAAATTCTGGTATTAATTTGGCAAATGTTTAGTGATAAGATATATATTTTCTATACATATATATGTGCATATATATATATTGCACTGTTTATATAGGTTACGGCGGTTGCCCCTTATAAAGGGTGTTTTTATAGAGGTATAGAACTTTAAGTTGGCATTACTTTTCAAGATGGCGACCGATTTAACAGCTGTCAAGTGATTTATTCTCAGTTTGATTTGGCAATTCATCATGAATAGACTCACGCTTGAACACCGCTTGCAAATAGTGCAATTTTATTTCGAAAATAATGGTTCTGTGCGGAAAACGTATCGCGCACTACGTCCATTTTAGCGATGTTTAGCGATGAAGCGCACTTCTGGTTGAATGGCTACGTCAACAAACAAAACTGCCGCATTTGGAGTGAAGGTTATCCTCAAGTGTATGTTGAAACACCGTTACATCCAGAAAAACTGACTGTTTGGTGCGCTTTATGGGCTGGTTGAATCATTGGTCCGTACTTTTTCAAAAACGATGGTGGCCAGAACGTTACAGTCAATGGTGATCGGTATAGAGCCATGATTACTAACTTTTTCATTCCTGAATTGAATAACCGTGATGTCCAGGAGATGTGGTTTCAACAAGAGGGCGCAACATGTCACACAGCTCGTGCCACAATAGATTTATTGAAAGACACGTTTGGTGACCGCCTAATTTCACGTTTTGGACCTGTGAATTGGCCTCCAAGATCTTGTGATTTAACATCGCTAGACTACTTTCTGTGGGGCTATGTAAAATCATTGGTCTATGCGGATAAGCCACAAACGCTTGACCATTTGGAAGACAACATTCGCCGTGTTATTGCCGATATACGGCCACAAATGTTGGAAAAAGTCATCGAAAATTGGACGTCCAAATTGGACTACATCCGCGCCAGCCGTGGCGGTCATATGCCAGAAATCATATTTAAAATGTAATGCCACAAGATTATCTTTCAGATAAATAAAATTCATGTCAATCGAATAATCCGTCGTTGTTTTATTGCAATTAAAGTTCTATACCTTTATAAAAAAACACAGTAACTCAAAATATCATCTCGCCAATAAAAGGAACTAAATCGCGATCATTTTCGTGCTATTATTTTTTTTTATAACTTTTGATGCGTATTAACTCATCAACAGTGCATCGATGAACTTAATTCTTAATTCTTGACGATTAAGCTGCATCAAGGACCAGTACTTATCGATGAAATGGTGCACTCAATCGAGATTGTAGATCACCAATACGAATTTCATGAAGATCGTCCGAAACAAGCTGTTGATCCTTAAACTATTGATGATGTGAGGATGAGACAACTAAAGGCATTAATGGGACCAGCATACATTCAATATTACCTGAACATTTGTAAAAAAAAAAATTTCACATTGGGTCTCACACAATTATCACTCAAAAAAAAAAAAAAAGGCAATCCCCTGACCAACGTTTCCAAATCATTCAACTTTCAACGACGTATAGAACGACTCGGCGCATTTTACGTCGAGATCTTAAATTGAAAGCATACAAAATACAGCTTGCGCAAGGACTGAATCCGCTCGACCTTCCCAAGCGACAACGTTTCGCTCTATGGACTCTTGAAAAGTTCCAAGAAAGTCCAACGTCATCAATAGGCATGTAAACAAGCAAAATTGCCGTATTTGGGACGAAGAGCAACCTGAAGAGATTCAATAGCTGCCGTTTCATCCAGAAAAAACAACGGTTAGGTGTGCTTTGTGGGCCGATGGAATCAATGGATTTACTGAGATAACAGATAATTTCACGTTTTCTGCCGGTCAATTAACCACCAAGATCTTGTAATATCACACCGTCGGACTTTTTCCTGTGGGGATATGTAAAATCTAAAGTCTATGCAGACAATCTCGCTTCGATTCAGGCCTTGGAGCAAAATATCAAGCATGTCATTCGACAGTTACCGATCGAAATGCTCGAACGAGTCATCGAAAATTGGACTCAACGGATGGACCATCTGAAACGTAGCCGCGGCCAACATTTGAAAGATATAATCTTCAAAAATTAAATGCCAAGAATATTCTTTCGAATGATAATAGACATGCTCCATTAAATTTGAATTTCCTGTATTTTTTTCTTTAAAGAAGTAGGGACTCTCGAACTGGATCACCCGTTATGATGAAATCCATTTGGGTAAGGATGGTGGAAACCCAAACATATCGAGTTAATAGTGAAGTATTTAGTGTCAGACCTTGTCAAATGCTTTCCTGAAATCAGTATAAATAACATCGGTTTGATAACCATTTTTAAACCCATTACTGCGTGGGTAGTGAATTCCACTAGGTTCGATGTGGTGGACTTATTTTTACAAAACCCGTGTTGTGAAGTGTCAATAATTGATGCCAATAAGTGAGTTAGTTTTTCAGTTATAATAGCTTAAAAAATTTTGGGAATAGAACATAACTTTGTAACTTACACGATCTACTCTACCAGATTTAAGTAGAAGTAAAATATAAGACTGTTTCCATAACGAGGGAAATATATTTTGCTTGATTGAAATATTGAATATGTTCGTTAATGGTAGATATAGAAAATCAGCACAGAACTTAGGTACACTAGAAGGGATATTATCTGGACAGCAAGTAAATGAGCTTTTTAGTTAAGATGATAGTAAACAATATTAACGGTAATGCAAGGCACTCTTATGCAATCGAAGGAGGTTAATTTACAAGGCTAAGAAATAGATTGTCTTGTTGGAAATGTGTTCATCGCATAATTAGTTTCGGAGAAGTTTACTAACATATCTGCGATTCTATAACAATCACTAGAAATTTCATCACTCATTTTCATAGATGATGGAAATCCATAAGTCTTTTGTTTCGAATTAACAAAACTACAGAGTGACCTCGGGGTTTGCGATAATATTATTACGAATTCTTGTCATATACTTTTTGTAGCTCGAGTTATTTAAAATATATATTTCTGTCTAATTATTGAGTAAGCACAATAATCAGAAATTTTAGTGGACTTTTTGTAGTTGCTTGAATAGTCAAGTCGTTTGATTATTCAAGTGCTTCAATACCACATTGAACCATAAGGCGTATGTGGTACGAGCTGTCTTATTTGTTCTAGGTACTCACTGTCTAAAGATTGAGTGTAAAACACTTGTTAAGTGAGAAATATTTTCTTCTACATCACCGTTGTACATTGGCAAGGAACGCATTTTTAAGGTTAATATAATTTGCTTTCGATAGGATCACAGCGATGTAGATGGCGAGGTATAATTCAAAAATATTAAATCCAACGTTTTTCCAAATTTATTACGAATATTATTTGTTTGAAAAATACCCTGGTCAGAAAGCTCATTTAGGAAATCATGAACATTAGTTCGTGTTAAGCTGGGTACAAGTAAATTATCATTGATATTCCATGATAAGCTCGATAAATTGAAGTCACCTATTAAAACAATACTGTCAGATGTCTTAACATCAGAGCTTAAAGATTTTAACCGTTAAGAATAAAAAGAATAGGTTGAGAAATCAAAATTAGGCGGGGTGTGCATGGCAATATAATTATATATATTTGGCTTTCTGTAACCACTGAAGCGATTTTTGGCCGAACTCCTCCTCCGATTCGTGGTTTTGCATCTTGATGTTTTTACCAACAAATGGAAGGACCTACAGTTTATTCTAAGCCGCCTCCGAACGGCCGATGGTCTTTTATGAGGAGCTTTATTTCATGTCAGAAATACACTCGGAGGGCTTGACATTCCCTGTCGAGGGGCGACCGCAATTAGAAAAATTAATTTTCTATAATTTTGAATGTTGTTCGAACCTGGGCTCGAACCCAGACCTTCCGAATTGTAGTACGCAATTCTAACCACTCGACAATATAAATACTCTTGTTTATTTGGCATTTTCGAACACAGAGAAATTCCATTGCTTCAGTTTTCGCAAAATGAAGTTCTTCAGCGGCAAGATCAGTTTGAGCACTAATAATTGCTTCACAACCAATTTTATTTAAACGATTTCACAATTACTACCAAAGATTTCAGAGTTAAATATATTCGGTTTCAGACAGGTTTCAGAGAGACTAATCTCAGTTTAAACTGCGCAGGTATACGTCTTTGAGCGTAGTGTTCATCAAACCTCTTACATTTTGGTAGTATACGGTTATATTACAGTTATCATTACTCGAAAAATAATTGCCAGAACCTACGCCAACTGCAGTCTTTTAGCTTAGAAAAATCATGGAATAACATGTAGTTGCTATTTTTGTTCGTGTGACAAAACAATTTTTTAATTTGAACCGCCGTATCAGCGAGGCCACAAATAGCAGTGAAAGGAGATTATCATGACCCAAAATTCGAGTCTATCCGCTCGGCAAGATCTTAGGCATCAGCCTTCTCTGCTAAAACTACATACTCGTATAAGTAGTTATTTTTTTTTTTTAAATATTTTATAGCAACAAGGAAGTCAAAAATCTTTGGAATTAAAATTAGGTTTTTAAGTCTTTTCATAACCATTAAAAGGTTTTATGAGACGTGGAACGGGATGAGAAGAGTGGGAATTACACATATATAAGATATTTTAAAGAAAAACTCTACCCATTTCCTTCGTAGTGTCATTCGGTGATAAAATTAACACAAACAGGTCAACGCCTGCGCACTCCACTGCACCATTAAAATATTACTAAAAATTACACATTTCGATTTACATCAATACATATCAACTCACTTTTCCAAATTAATGAGACATGACAATACCTGAAAATGTTGCACTCCCAAACACCCATACAGTCCACTTCAAAGGCGTGCTGAACATAAAAAATCACACATAAATATGTTAATATAAATGTATGTATGCATACTCGTATGCGGAAGCGGTGCCAATTCAATTTCACACACCATTTACATTTCACTAACATAATTCACAAAATGTGTTAAACAAGCAGCAGCGGCAAAGAAACGAGCCAAAAACTCAAGAAGCACATATGTATGCACACCAACCACCACCTCTACCCACACATATGAACACACATGTACAGACATACATAAATACATACTGCCGAGGGGCATAAATGCTACACTTTAAATGCAATTAGTTCTTTTGAAACTTGCATGTCAATATCCATGCGTCAAATACACACTCCGTCTCCGTTCGGCTCGTCCCATACCGGCGCATCATCATCACAAATGCTAAACGATGTCATCAAAGCCACAAATGGACGATGGATGTTGTCGGTGATGATGATGGCGTATGACGGTAGGCGACAGGCGACAGGCGGTTAGTTGCCAATGTATAGAGGTATGAGGTTTTTAAATTTGATGGGCTAAAGAGAGTTTGGTCGATATGTTGTTGGTGGCTGCTGCAATGATGCAACGTTTGGAACTTCTTATAACCCGGCGTGGTAAGGTTTGTTCACATAATGGTTTTTTTTATAAAGATATAGACTTGGTTATGTATACACCAAAACCAATAATGAAAAAGTGAATTTTTTTTTTTGATATAAAAATTTCAATCATTTATCCTATTTCATAAGTTTTGTTTATGTTTTTAATGAAATATTTGTTTAAAATCTTTCTTTTCATCACCAATGCATTTATGAATGGTTGAACACACACGCAAATCTCCAACAGGAATCCTCGAACGATTTTTTTTGTTTCACTGTGAATTCTTCTCAAGAAATTAGTCTCGCTTTTGAACTTTTCGCAACTGCAATTTGGTAGCTTCAGATCAGTATTTGCAGAGGTCGCCTGATCGCGAATTAACGTTTTCAAACATATGACAATAAAAATCAAAAATGAGTTTCACTGAGAGACTTCATGAGTCATCTACAGGTTGCAATCCTCCTCAAAAACTCTTTGAAATCTCTGTAAATTAATACCAATATTTCTTACATTTATTTTTTCGAAATTAGTCTGTTAAATTAAAGCTTTCAGACGGGTGCAAACGCTTCAAAAATATTTTCGCTAAAACCATTCTTTAATACCTTTAATTTCATTCGCGTATTGTTTCACCATTATCTTAAAAATTTGATTATATTTAAAAATTTGTAAAAAGATGACATTTCTCCAAACTTTTTGCATTCTACGCCTTTGAAAACCTCTTTAGTTTAATACCCTCGACATCACATTTCATTTAAATAACGAATTTAAGTGTATCGAAATTTTCAAACAGGTAGCAATTTCCCTCAAAAATTTTTCCAGTATTAAGGTCGGTATGCACCTCTAGCGAAAAAAAACTCATATATTTCGTGGACGGAAAAATGTAGTAGGCATGAAAATTTGACAGATGATTTTCTATTGTGAACAGCTCTTTACATAGCAAGAAGATATGCAAACGTAAATAACCGAAACGAAAAAAAAACTAAAAATATTACATAATTTGCTTTATAAGCTTGCTTTAATACGTTTGGAAATTTGTCTTCCTCTTGTTTCTCGCGAAATATATGTGAGACTATTTATTTCGCTCGCAAACCTGTGTTGTCGTGCTTTCGTATTTGTTTAAAAACTTTCGAAATAGGCAGTAGAAAATGAAGTTTTTTTCGTTCGAGGTGCATACTGCTTCGTTTTTTTATATGGAGTTTTTAGTTTTCGTAAGAGCTGCATACCGACCTTTAAGCTTTAAAAAAGCTCGTTATTACGATACCCATATAATAATGTAGGATGTATGATAATACTTTTATATTAAAATTTATAATTATTACTCAAAAAATATTTTTTCGTTAAACCGCTCTTTAACCTCTACAGTTTGATACCCATATTTAAATATTTCATTTATTTATCACTTTTTCTAATGTAAGTTTCAGAACAGCTGTTAGTTGGCTTTAATCTCTCACACAATATGCTCGATAGGATCTTGTATGCGATATTGAGAAGACTTTTCTAACGGTAATTGACGCAGTCTGTGAGGTCCCCTTTTTATGGAGTGGACAAAGCACGCTGAGGTTCCATGCGTCGGACATGCGTCCGTCCGACCCTATTCTGCAAATATGCTGATGCATCCACCTTGTCGGTTCTTTGCCGCTATTATCATCAATTGGGGATTCGAGTACACCATTCTCAGTTACCAGATTACCTCCTTGTTACCTACATTAGTATGCATTGATCTTAAAACCTTCTGTAAGTCGCCGCATCTTCTTATTGAATTTTCGAACATTACCCTTGTCGGCCAGTTTTCAAGCTCTTCATAACCTGAGCCGAAGTAACCTGTAAAGCTTTTGTTGAATAAAACTGTCGACCTATAGTTTTTTCTAATTCGTCTCCGAACGGCTGAAGGATTTTTAAGAGGAGCTTTTATTTCATGTCAAAAATACAATCTGAGGGATAGACATCGCCTGTCGGAGGGTGATCGTACTTAAAAAAAAATTGAAGGTAAATATTCCACAATTTTGGATGTTGGTTTGGCCAGGATACGTATCTATGAGTCCGTGTAGTTGTATTCTCCAAATCAAATTCTGACAAGCCTTTTTATGTCCCTAGGGCCAAGTGTACTGCGGTCTCGTCTTATCCGTTTTTCTGATACACCATCCACTTCAGAAATCATTTAAGGACCCAAATCCTTTTCTACCACAATCTCTACATTATAGTCTTGCACCCTTATATAAATACTTTGGTAAGTCATATGGGTCATATAACCCTGCTTCGTTGACTCAAGCCATCATATCTCTTGTACTGCGGTGGAGTCACCCCTAATTTATATATATATTCAGCGCTTTGTAACCGCTGAAGCGATTTTCGGCCGAGTTCCTCCTACAATTTGTGGTTTTGAGTCTTGATGTTTTTACCACGAAATTGAGGGACCTGCAGTATGGATTAAGCCGCCTCTGAACGGCCGATGGATTTTTATGTGGAGCTTTTACTTCATGTCAGAAATACAATCGGA
This sequence comes from Neoceratitis asiatica, assembly GCA_030068015.2. Taxonomy (NCBI): domain Eukaryota; kingdom Metazoa; phylum Arthropoda; class Insecta; order Diptera; family Tephritidae; genus Neoceratitis; species Neoceratitis asiatica. The sequence continues at coordinate 26,889,059 of CM061528.1, forward strand.
GGGCTTGAAGTTCCCTGCCGGGGGGCGACCAAAATTAGAAAAATTAATTTTCTATAATTTTGGATGTTGATCGAACCTGTACTCGAATCCAGGCCTTCCGAATTGTAGTACGCAGCGCTAACCACTCGGCTATTGCGGCCGTCATTACATTCGAATAATAACCAGTTGTGCAGTTGTGTCTGCCACTTCGAAGCACTTATCGTCTGTGATTGTCGTTAGAAGTGTGAGCTTTACATCGAGGCTTAAGGTATTGCCTAAGCGATTATAAGCCGAGCTCCTCCAACAATGACTGGTGTTCATCTCGATGTTCTTACAAAACAAATGGACAGTTTCAAGCCTGCTGCGATTGGCAAAATTTTTATGAGGGATTTAGAAAAATCGACTCGAAGCCATTTTATATTTTCTTCATATTCGGCGCACTGCAACATACGCATTTAACAGCGCCACCTACCAATGTTATTTCTTGTAGGCCGATTCAAACTCTGCAGTGGTCGAAACCGTGCTCTCACCTCAGCATATTTTCAAACCGATATTTATTTACTACAGAGCCGAGACGTCTTCTGACCTCGCTGAGCATTTAATTTTCCAACACCATCCGAACTCAGCTCTTTCTTACTTATTTTCCACAACAAAGAACCGTCGCAACTTATGGCTCATAATTCCATTCACAGCCTGCAACACACATTTCGAACCAGCACCGGCTGGTGCATTATGAACTCAACTGGTCCGTATGCAGGAGTATGTATCAATAAAATTGCAGTTGCATATACATATATATGTGCATATGTGCATATGTGCATAAATATGTATGAAGTAACAGTTGCACTGCAATTGAGTGAAGCACAAATTAAGAGCCGAGCATAATGCAGATGTGCTGCATGCAACAGGCGAAATAAACTGTTGGCGAATGTATATACATATGTACACGTGCACATGCCCCAAAGGCTGTGCCGGTGCTGTCCTCTGTCTTCTTCTTTCATACTTTATTTGTTTTGTATTTGTTGAATTCTGCTGCGTGACTCGCTTTGATCTGTGGCACAGAACGTGTCCATCGATGAATCGGCAGTTGTTGTGTTGCAGTAGCAATAAACACAACAACAATAACAACAAAAACTACAAGTAAGCGTTGGCGGCAGCAAAAATATGCATTTTGAGTAATGACTGTCCCCAACTCCTCGTCATCCCCATTTCACCTTACCACACCACTTACCTACGAGTGTATGTGGATATGTGTGGATGCAGTTGCAGCGTTGCATCATTTCAAAAGTTTCTTGTTTTGCCTTGCGGGAGTGCATCACATGTGATTTCATTTAACAGTATTGTCGAGCAGCAATCGTTTTCGGTCGCTCCGCATTCCTCCATGTACGAGTGTATTTGTATACCTTATGAAGGCTCTAAGTGAATACATACATACATCTCAAATTGAAACTCGATCTGTTGCGCTGCAAATGCTGACGTTGGCGCTTGACGAGCCAAGGCAGGCAGTGAACACTCTTTCTTCTCTCTGTCGGAAAATGCTATGAATGTTTTAATTTCTTCTTCTTTTTTATTCTCCCGTTTGCTTTTGCTGTTGCTGTCATTCGCCTAATTGCCTTTGCATGTGAAGTCACTTACGAGCATGTAAACACACACATACTCACTTACTTACATACGAGTATACTTATTCGACAAATTACACGCACTCTTTCCGGGCATATTTGCTTAATTAGTTCCAGTTGTCCATTTGAGAGCAAGGAATATGCATACAAATATACGCGCACACATACATGCATATCTACAATTGTACATCTGTAGCTCTAAATCATTTTCCGGCGTCTTTTTTTTGTTTTGTTTGAAAACAAATAAATAACGGAAGTTGTTAAACTCATTAAAATGAATAAGTGGAAGTGTTTTTAATAAGTGATAATTTCGAATGCTTTTGAACTCAGTAGCCTTTGAAGTTTTTTTTTGTTTTGCTTGCTAAGAAATATTTATTTGATCCGGAATCTTACCAGGGACTCCAAGCACGTTTGGTTTAAAAGAACTCGCATGAGAACGACACTAGGCATTGAAGATGGCAGAACGCCGAAACCGGTTTGTCGAAAAACCAAAATTGGCAAGAAATGGCGGAAAATCGTTACATTTTAAAACAACTCGTATGATATTCTGCAGAAACCGAAAAACGAGTTAAGGGCCCTGTGGACCAATACATTATTAAATTATCACCCACAAGGCTTACACTGAAGGAAGGGAAGGACGAGTGAGAAAAAAAATTCTTTCTGAAATTTTGTCTAGAAAATTAAGCCTCCTCAATGAATCCGAATCAGACATAGAGCGAGGCTGATCAATATATATATATATATAGGGGTTTCCAATAAGAGTGATTTGATTTCATTAAACAAAAAAACACACTTATTGTTAAGGAAATTCAAATGTTTTTTATTTAATGTGAAGTACAATCGATACAATTAAGTTCTGAATATAACATCATTCAATTGGCCTCCACGACTTCTTTTGCGGGAACGAATTCGATGAACCCAATTTTTGAGCACTTTTTCCACTAAATCAAATCGTATGTCATGAATGGCACCTTCAATATTGACTTATAATGCTTGAAGAGAGTATGGTTTATTGCTAAAGACCAATGACTTCAAATAACCCCAGAAGAAGTAGTCTAATGGTGTTAAATCACAACTTCTTCGAGGCCATTCAATATCAAAATTTCTTGAAACAATCGAATCTCCAAACATTTCTCGAAATAATTCGCTCCGTTTTGTTGGAACCACATGTTTTTAAGATCAACTTCTTCTAATTGTGGCCATAAAAAGTTGGTTATCATCGATATATACTGCTCTCCATTGACAGTAACGGTGCTATCAGCTTCATTTCGAAAGAAGTACGGACAGAAGATTCCATCAGGCCAAAACCGACACCAAACTATCAATTTAGGTGAATTTAATGGTTGTTCATGAATAATTTGTGGATGTTTATCGCACCAGAATCGACAATTTTGTTTATTTACCGCACTACTCAGAGGAAAGTGAGCCGCATCGGAGAAGATGATTTCGAGTTGTTCCAAGGAAAAATCAGCAAATTCACGACGTTTATGGTGGTCCAATGATGAAATTGTTAACATTACTGAATACAATGAAAAAAAGTACATATCATGAGATGTTTAAAATGGCCAAAACAACACTTAGAAATCATATCACAACTATTGGAAAACCCTTTACGTAGCGTCGCTATGGAAATGGGTTCTCGACAATGATACGATGTACGATGATAAGCAACGTACGGAATCACAGCTCAAATGGAATGTCTGAAAAATCTCTATCCAAACTGTCAATCAAAGACAATGAACTAGATACTCGAGATGTGAGTTCTTCCATAAACTTCTTCAAACTCTCCCAATGTTTCTACTCCTAGACCTGTACAATTAGTATGAGCACAACTTGGTCTTGGAGGAATTGTAGTGTGTATGAGGTGCTCAAATATTCTCATATAAATTCCGGAAGAATTGAACTACACCACTCCAGCATCTGCTTTGAAAATCTCTTTTCCACAAAAATTCGTAACAGGAACGAATAGTAAAAAGGACATATGTTTGTTTCAGAGCACCATAGCCATTTTACAGACGCCTCAAAACTTGTTGATATATAAATTTTCGGAATCCACTCACCGATGCTCTCAATTAATATGAACATCAGGCTACCAAACCAAAGCCACTGCTCAAATTTATTCAGAAGCCAACCAATAACTGTATGTTTTGTCAGCGAAGCTGACATTAGATCGCTACAATCGAAATATATTACATCAAAAGCTGCGATAGAATGCATAGAAGTACTCAGAACAGATTTTCGACCAAAATCAACAGAACTTCGAAATGGCTTTTACAAATACCAAAATTAGATGGCTTAATGAAGCCATATGCAACGTGGCGAAAAATTATTGGATGGTGTTGGACGCTAAAAAATCAACCCCCTTATAGCGGGTTACAATCTGATCTCATTTAATATGACAGTGAGGAACTGATAAAGACTTTCATATTATACACAAGCGATTCTTTGTGAAAAACTCAAGTCCAACACCAACGAACTGGTCCGACCCTATCATTGCGGCTTTATAGAGCGCTATTGACTTGGTATTCACTTTACGGAAAGTCTAGAAAGAGCTATACTATAAAATATGAATATTATTTTTGAAGGTTTTTCTTATTATTCCTTTTTCGAAATAACTTTTACGAGGTATATTCAAAGGAAAAACTGAATTTTGATTTTTCCCGGGCTTTGTACATTCGACTGTCGATATTTTGTGTTTGTTATAATCGGACACATATGTTTATCATGTGCTTGCATTAGGAGCCAATTTCGCTTAGTAATTTGTTTTTAACAACAGAAGAGGTTAGTCACTTTTTTGCGTGCTCTTCGATATTTGACTTTTGAAAGAAATGGATCAAAGAATATGTATTAAATTTTGCGTTAAAAATGGAATAAAGTGCTCCAGGGCACTTCAAATGTTGACTGTGGCATTCGGTGAGTCCACTTTGTCTCAAAAAAGTGCTTATGAGTCGGTATAAGCGCTTTACAGATGGCCGAGAAGATGTTGATGACGATGAGCGTCCAGGAGGTACGACCACGTCAACAGGCCAAAAAAATATCGAAACAGTGAAAAAAAAAATTGTTCTTGAAAATCGTCGAATCACTATTAGGGAAGTTGCAGAGGATGTTGGCATATCAATCGGCTCAAGCCATTCAATTTACATGAAACATGTGGCAGCGGAGTTTGTTACGAATTTGCTAAATTTTTAGCAACAGCAATGCGACATTTTCATATCACGCAGGTGTTGTTGAATGACGTCAACAACGATCCGAGTTTGTTGAAACGGGTCATAACTGGTGACGAAACGTGGGTTTAAAGTTATGACCTCGGAACCAAGCCCAATCATCCCAATGGAAGCTACCAGATGAGCCAAGATCGGAAAAGGCACGCCAAGTTCGATCAAATGGGAAGGCCTTGCTCGCAGTTTTCTTTGATTACAATGGTGTGTTGCATCATGAGTTCATACAGTTAGTTAGGAATACTACAAGGAAGTTATGCAATATTTGCGTGAAGCAATACGGCTCAAACGATCGGATTTGTGGAAAAAAAAATCGTGGATTCTGTATCACGATAACACATCAATGCTTATTCGTGATTTTTTGGCCAAAATCAAAACCATAATCATGCCTCAACCACCGTATTCACCAGATTTGCCTCCCTGCGACTTTTTCCTATTCCCAAAACTAAACAAAACCAAGGAGATAGGAAAGCGTTTTGCCACAATTGATGAGATCAAGTCAGAATCGAAGAAATAACTGATGGCTATACCATGGAAAAGCGCATTTCAGAAGTGCTTCGGGGATTGGAAAAAGCGTTGACACAAGTGAAATATATCCGAGGGGGATTACTTTCAAGGGACAAAATAGATATTGATGAATAAATAAGTACTTTAAAAAAAAATTCTAAATTCACCTTTTCCTTTGACCACACCTCGTATACACACGCATTAAGTGTGTTCAGGTCAGGTGAAAGGAAATTGAGAATAAGATTTTAAAGTCAAATTTCCAACCAAAGACACTCATTTCTTGACTCCAAAAAAAAAAAAAAAAAATCCAAATAAATTAGAATTGGCACAACAATCGAGACATTTTTCTCTAGATATCTTTCTAACATGCATTCAAAAACATATACATGTATATTTTTCTTATCTTAAGGAATAATGTCAATGCTATGCCGAAGCCGAGCCTTATGAGATATGCAAAGGCAAGACTATATATAGCACAGTTAGTTGAGATGTAGCTAACGCTGGCGTGCGTTTGCCGAGTTGATTGATAAGAACTTTTTTTGTTTACTTCAACAAAGTATGACAATTTTCTTTGAAGAGAGAATGAGATACGGAGTCTATCATATTTCAAAACTACTTTTATGGACTGCTTTGGTGATTTCTCGACATTCTTTTAGAGCCGTTTATATTCGGTAATATGAAATTAGAGCTTCATAACTACTGAAGTGATTTTTAGCCAAGCTTCATCTCCAACTTGAAGTGTGCGTTAGAAATGTATACAGAGGTGCTGATATTTCCTGTCGAGGAGCGACCGCATTTAGAAATATATGTTTTGATAATTATAAAGGGATGTTGGTCGAAGCCATGATCCTTTACATGGTAACACGCACTAACTATTTGGTGCTGTCACCCCCCTGTAATTTTGTTGAATTTCCTGTATGGTAAATCTAAATTTATATAATAACAATGTTGCGTCGAGCTCCCTTCATGAGTCTTAGTCACCAATAATTGATATTTCCATCATCATTATTTACTTTAAGATTAATACATCCAAAAATAATTTCATTTACCAGCAAAACCAATACATTAATAGACTATCAACATATTAAATTATTTACACAAGTAAATATGTATGCCGTAATCTTCACATAAATTCTATTTTCATTTATAATGGCACGACAGGAAGGCCAATGTCAGTATTGAGTCTAAAATATACCAATGTATATCAATTTGGAAACCAGTGGATGTAAAATGCACATACATATGTATGTACTTACCAAGATTTGTTTCCCTGCATTTGAGCTCTGCGTGAGATTTCAAAGCTTTCTAATTTGCAAGATATCCAATACAATTGTCAATTAATAAAGAGCAATGAAATTGTAAGTTGTAAATTGTGATTGCAACTATGAAGCAATATGTCAACAACAACAACAAGAGTAATAAATAATCACTACAACTACCACAAAAATTGTGGCAACAACTGCAGTCGAGCTAGAGCACGAGGCAGAGCCCAAGCCTGAGTAGGTTTGTCAACGATATGTGTGCACTCAACCCAGTCTAAAGTAATGAAATATAGTATATACATATATGTACATGTAGTGCATTTATAGATTTGAGATGTGACGAAGGTGAATTCATTGGCACGGGATTCGACACTTAGAGTTTCAAGTTTGATTTGCAGTTGGGTAGAGGAGTTCGGAGTTCACTACGATAAAGGTAGACTTCGTTGCTGTGCTAGTTATTTTGGTAAGTTTACCGGAGCTGGTACAGTTACTATCGTCGCAGTCTGGGGTCTGTATTTTCAAAACCGAAGTCACACTACCAGTGAATAATATTTTTGGACTTTAAGTGATGTTGTTGTTCTACATACCTCTTGCATGGTAGACATGCCTTTTCGCGGGCAAAGTCTTCAATCCTAGCATCCGATTTGAATCTTACAGCCTTGACTTAGTAAGAATTTTTTAGATTTCAGGCTTAAGGTCACTCACTCACTCACTCACTCACTCACTTCTTCGCACCAATATATGTACATATAATTTGTTACCACTGAATTGGCCAAGCTCCTCATCAAATTTATGGTGATCGTCTTGATGTTTTTCTACGAAATGAAGTGATCTACAGTTTACTTTAAGCCGTCTCCGAATGGCTTACGGATTTTTTCGAGGAGCTTTCATTTCATGTTAGAAATACATTCAGAAATCTATTTTTCTTGGATCAGGACTCAAAACCGTCCAGTGCACATTCGTTATAAATATTTTCACTGTAAAACTTGAAATCTGCTGCGATGCCTGAGATGAAATCAGACTTAAGAGTGATTTTTTGAAACCGACGTCATGTTAATATCTTAGTAGAGATTTATTCATGCGGCTCTTCCATTTCTGAGGTTAGTTCGAAAGTTTGACCTTTTGAATATTGTCTTCAACTGATGTTCGCATCTGGAAATAGTTAGTTGTACCAAAACGGAATATAAGGTCGGTGAGTTTTCTAACACCCCAGCAAGGACCAAAGGCTTTAGCTTCTTTAGTGGAACCATATTAAAAAACCAAGATGTTAAACAAAACGATAACTGCCTTCACTTTGTATCGAGATTTCTCTATGAGAAGGAATCCCATTACGAACTCAGCTGTGGAGACAATTGACAGAGCAGAGACAGAATTAAATGTCATAACTTTGCGTTACCGGGACGAGTTGTAAACTCAATAGTGAATTTAAATTTATCGAAACGAAATCATTGACCCGTTACATTCCTGGTTCAGGTACATATGCATGCGTGTGTGTGCATGTATGCGAAACCATTGACAATGAGACTGCCAGTCTGGTAAACAAATCTGAAATACAAAATATAATTGCTTCTAAGGCCACAAAACGTAGTTTAATGGCATCACTACTACAAAACCCAACCGTAATGCCAATGAATGAAGACATACATACTTATCTATGCATACAGATATACATATATGAATTTCAGGATTCACTTAATCTGCTGTGAATAGCAGCAGAACTCATTGGATTGTGTTGGCTTTTATGGGATGGCTTGGACGGTGATTAAAGGGTCGAGTTGAGTCGAGTCGCGCGACATGACAGGTGAGGTCACAATTCCAATTACGATTCACAAAAGTATGGCGGCGTGCAGCAGACATATTGAGGCATAAAACATATTCTTACATAAGTACGCGCACACGGCCACATTGGCTGGATGAGGACGACGAGATGAGATGAGGACAAATACCACTCGCATTTAATTTCATAAATGAAACAGATGGAAACGACGGCCATGAAAACGGCGTAAGGCAACAACGATACAATATATATATACGCTTAAATATGAACAAAAAGCTGGGTGAAAATGAATTTATACATAAATACGTACATACAGGCAAACAATGGTAGTCATGGCCACCACAAGTTGCAGAGCGGTAGAAGCAGTGTAGAAACATACCGTTTTCAAACTCAAAAGAGAAATGTTAACTGTTTCACAATGGATTTTATGTAACCGTTTCACCTGCGGACAAATAAAGATGAGCTCAACATGCAACGAGCCAACTGCAACCCCTCATTCTGCCATACACGGTCGTATATTTTTGCTAAGAGCCATCGTCCGCACGAGTGGAGTGGGCAGACCGAAAGTAGCATCACCGACAACGCAACGGAAATAGCAAGGACTACCAACGAGTGGCAACTTCTGTACGTGCCACAAATCTATTTGGCGATAATGAAGTTGCTTGCCACCCACATCACAGCACTTATCGCGTGGGCTAAGGAAGGAAGCAACCTTCAGCCAAGCGCTCGTGCCACTTGTGATGATTATGAAATTGATTGCTGCCGGTTGACGGCGCGTATGGACTGTCTGGAATATGACGAAGATGTGTGGGCGCGCGTTCATGCGATCCCTGCAGGGAAAAGTCCTAGTTGTTAATTAGTATCTAACTAGTTTGCATTTTTGCTCGAACTACTTCATCTTCCATCTATTTCCCATATAAGCATCTGGTATTTTTAACACGGCGATGTCCTACGAATTGCCATTTGTAAATATGAGTTGAATTTCTAATTCACCAAAAATAAAAATAAAAATAAAAATGAATTTGCCTACGACGAGATTCGAAGCGTGAACTTCACACGCTACAGTGGTAACTACTAACGACTCGACTATCGCTGTGATATAGAGAGCAAGGACCAACTGCGCACTTCAACATAGCTTATTAGGAAGTGAAACCCAGTCGTGGTGATCTAGAAATAACAACAAAATACAAATGACGCAATGGGGAAAATTGTTATTATTCCTCTTACTGGTGAATAAGCTTCAACATAGCTTATTAGGAAGTGAAACCCAGTCGTGGTGATCTAGAAATAACAACAAAATACAAATGACGCAATGGGGAAAATTGTTATTATTCCTCTTACTGGTGAATTGCTATGCAAATAACGAACTGGTATATACTTAGAATTTTTGGCATACTAGTCCATCTTTTTTACTTCAGGGATGTTATATGAGGTGAACAGATGGTATTCACTCACCAGTCATATTAATAACGCTAATACTGTCAATCTAACAATACGTAGCAACATAATGTGTTGCGAGTGTTACTAGTGGTTGGGAGTGAGTATGGGGCTGTAGAGCAAACGTTTTCTAAAAAATTACCCAGCCTGTATTTATGTGATTTTTCGCCAAATAATGATGCAAAAGTAGCTATGTGGTGGTAATAATATTTCAAATAAATTCCTGTAGAGATGTACAAGGGTGACTCCTCGTGTCAAAAGTGACCAGAGTACCTTTGTTCTGTTCAGGTTTTTAGTATCATATTCTATTATATTTGGGAACTTTTGAGGTGCGTCTTGATGGTTTTCTAATGAATGAAGGAACCAAAAGTTTCTGCTAAGATGCCTCTCAACAGTTAAATTTCATCATGTTGGCAACACTGTGGTGTAGCCAGACTTTTCGTAGTCAGTTTGTTGAGAACTGTTGATACGACAACTCGTTTCGTGAACAATGCTAATCCAGTCTCCCGCCAAGTGCGAATTACGCGGCTTCATCCGTTATCTCGTTTGAAAGGTAAAACTTCCGTTTGAGATTTATAATGAGGTAAAAACTGCATATAGTGATAAAGCTATGAGTCGTATGAGTGTGTATAGGTGATGTCGGGAGCTTAAAAACGGTCGGTGAGTATGAGGAGCGAAATACCTTCAATTGAAACTGTGGAAATATGTGAAAAAATCGAAAATACGCTCCAGGACAATCGCAGATTGACTGGATTGATTGATGGTTCTGTGATTTTTTCATTTTTCCGCGAATTTCCAGATCTCTACCACCCGAAACGAGGTAAATGAGCAGAGAGAGAGAAGTAGATGATGTGGTTCGTGGGAAACTCACCACCTGCATAGAGAGGAATGGCGACTATGTCGAAAAATAGTTTTTGTTATGTACTAAAGTATTACGTAACTTTTTTGCGCTTAGATAAAATTTTTTACAGCTTACATAAATTCAGTATCCTTACTTCTGGATATTTCTCGTACGCTCGGAGAGGTTTTCATTCTTTGCTATAAGAAAATCAGTTTCTAATAAATTTGGATATTGGTCTGTACAGGTTCCGCAAGGTTAAGTTCACATTCTAGAAAAACTGGACTGAAACTGATCTAAAAGTTAAGAAACAGGAGAGTTGGGCGCTTAGAAAAACTTAAAATAATACTTGAAATGTAACACTTGGCTTCCTACCAATATAATTTTCAGCATATCAGATTATTCTGCAGTCGGCTCCTTGCTTTGGCTAAAAATTAGTAGAGCTATACACTGCATTCATTGCGGTTCCAATTGGGTTTGCTATCTAAGCTTATCCCGTCATGTTTGACTTCGCTAGAGAGAGTGATCTCCATGCGCGTGGGTGGGGTGGTTCAAAAAAAGGTGGTCTATCCATGGTCCTACCTCAATTTTTATCCATAAAAAAGTCTCTATATTTACTTACCTTGGCTAGTAAGAGATGAAAATCTTATGAAATATAAGCATGTCCTTATAAGCTGTTATTATCCTTTTTTTAATTTACCATGTAGCGAAATAGCTCACTTCAACTCTTACCAAAAGTAACACCCGATAATTAATCTATATTCAGTGACAAAGTCTTCTTCTAGCTCTATACCTTTAGTCCAGCGTTTTTCCAATTTTTGTATTCCTTCTAAACAATAGGTTTCTTGAAGGCCTTCAAAATAGACGTTTGTTACTGTGATGAAATCTTCACTCGACCCAAATGTGTTAACGGCCAGCTAAATCAGGAGAATATACTGGTTGAGGAATCAGTTTGTAGCTCAATTTATGAATATTTTCCATGTGGACTACACACATGTGCACCCGTGCACTGTTCTGCTTCAAATCAATGCCCAATCTGTCCAAAAGCTCTGAATAATATTCGCTGGTGACCGATTTACCATTCTCAAGATAATCGATGTGAGTAACACCTCATGCTTCCCAAAAACCTTGTGGGCCGTTTGACACACCTAGGCCTTCTTTGGTGGGCATTTACCCGGAATAAACAAGAGTTCTTATTATTCCTTGGTGTCTGGTGCGGATCCTTGTTTCGTATACAGTAAGGAAACAGCTCGAAATTTAATTTGATTACGGTTGAACATCGATTGCGCTTATGGTGGTGTGTGAGCAATCGCGGCACCCATCACGCGGATATTTTTTTCATGTTAAAATATTCATGTAAAATGTGATGCATCCGCTCAACCCACTCACGCATTTTTATTCTGCGATCGTCTAATATCATTCCATGGATTTTATGGACGATTTTTGGCGTGATGACTTCTCTTGGGCAACTTGAACGTTCGGCGTCACTTCTACTGGTACGACCACAACAGAACTCAGTAAACCACTTCCTAACCATTGAAATTGATGGTGCAGAGTCCTCATAATATTTATCAAGTTTTTTCTTGGTTTCGTTGACGTCTTTTTAAGTAAAAAATTAATCGATAACAGTTGACAGAAGCAGTGTTGTATTTACAATATCACTGACTGATCAGGATGGCTTAGAGAGTGTTCCTGTGATGTTTGGCTATTTTCTAAAACAGTGATCACCTGTCTGAAAAATAAAATTAATTTAGAAATAAATAATTCGTCAGGAAGATAGATTATCTTTTTTCGCTGGAAATGGACGAGATACCTATTTTTCCGAAAAAGTACTATTTATTATACGATTTACTTGAGATTTGGTGCACAGGTAGCTTATTGCCTAATTTAAGATTAGGACCACTTTTTCATCCGAGAGGTGGACTTGGGATCGATCTATCAAAAAAATTATAATTTTTTGTTTGATTCACTTGAAATTTCTTACAGTTGTTGTAGATTTCTTACTATGTTAACACAGGGAACACTTTCTCCTCCGGGAAGTGGGTCAAAAAAATCGAGCTTATGGTTCAATTTACTTGAAAATAATTTTTCCCAGAAAGTGGATCAGGTGATCCAGGGAACAACTTTGATTTGCTTAAAATTTAGTACGTTGGTATGCTCTTGTCTAGATTAGTATATACAAGACTGTTTTCCGGGAAGAGTATCACAGATCAACAGATCGACGAATGTGGGCATAATTTGGATATAATATATTCTGGTACAAATTAATTTGAACCGTTCTCAAAAGATTGCTCCATCTGCAAGTCGTGGCCGATCTTGGAAGCGGTTACCTATTTCATTGCAAAGGTTTCACATTGGTCAATAATAATTAATGTGCATCAGGGTCTGTTTTTTGACAACAACAGTTTTTTGACTCTTGGAAAATATCCTTATTTGTTATAAATAAACAGCATTTGCGAGGAATTTTAAACGATAAGTATTGCAGATAGTTGTTGCGACGCTTCAAAAGCGGTGATTTTAGCGTCGAAGACAGAAAGCGTCCTGGCCAACGTAAAAAGTTTGGCGACGAACTTACTGAAGCAAGATCCATACCAAACACAAACTTAACTCATTATCGACTACAACTAATGTGTTTGAGCCGTACATTACGCAAAAATATCCTCAAATGACCGAAAGGCATGTAACGCTGAAATGAGAGGTCTTGCCCCACTCACCGTATTCTCCAGACCTTGCTCCTTCTGACTACCGGCTTTTTCGACATACGCAAAACGATTTTGGTTCAATGATTGGATCGAGGACAGAGATGACTCTTTTTCTCAATAAAAAAAACTCTTTTTTGAACACAAAAGAATGGTCCGAATTAATTTGTACATCAATCCATTTTGAGTTTTAAGATTCGATTAAACCTACTTCGGTGTGAACTTTTTTTTAGTCGTCCCCAAGCGTGGACCAAAGTAGTGGCGTTTGACTTACTTTGAGGCATTCATATTTACATTTTCGTGGAAGATTTGGAGTAGCGACTAATCTGTGACTATCTGGTAATAATTCAGCCGCTGAATATTGCCAAATATTGCTTTTACAATGCCAATTATAATACTTAAATTCAACAAGATAGGAAGGAGCCACAACAACGTGTGGAGGGGCTAGTATATGTATAAAGCCGAAACACGTACGCAAACAAACTCGTAAAATTTTCAAAGTTTGGCAAAGAGTAACTACCGAGCTGCAGCCCTGCATATCCGAACATTGCGCTATAGCTTTAAATGAGAGTTTACTATATGAATTTGGGTGGCGCTCACTTTCGCTGTCAATATGTGGAAGAGTCGGAAGCATAAGTTGACTATGCCTTGGAGAAAGTATTCCAAACGATTTGTAAATTGCATCCGTACACTCAGGTGCTGCTGCAACGTTTCGTTTACGCCACCGAATGGCGCAAATATACACGGAATGCAAAAGTTTAGTTAGAAAAATATGAAAACAAAAAAATGAAAACACATTTAAGTGCTTTTGCACCGGCACTTGCAAACGTGATGGTTACTTGAGTGATTAGGGAATCAGTTTATTGGATATATCTCCTCACTTGTATGTACATATATCTATAAGGTATTGTTTGTCGTTATTGTCTGCGAATTAGTTAATTGAACTCGTGCTGTGAGTACTTTGTCTGACGTTTAAGACAATAAATGCCATTTGAAATGATTGCTTTAAACGCCTGTAGGAAATTTTTTTGTTTTGTTGAGGTTATATGGTTTTATTGGACATATCAATTGAGACAGCGCTAAAGGTGTTACTTACTAAATAGCGATTGTGTTAAATAATTTCGATAATTATTTGTGAGAAATTTTCAAAAATCTGTGCGACCCATATGTAAAATATTATGGTAATTTTAATTTTTGTCGATTTTGTTGAAGATTTTTTTGCGCAAACTCCGTTATGATGATGCTAAAATAGGAAAGGAAGTGCGTTTGCTTCCAAGCCCATCCGCCATGTCTTTATCAGTTATGTTACTCCATCCAGCACCCAAACTAACATAAGTTAAGAGATAACTGCCTGTGGTGTGCTGAAGAAAACACACAACCTACTGATGGAAATTCATATTATTTCCATTGCTGCTGATTTGCGAACCAATAGCGAGCTATTATGATTTCGTCTATAAAGTACTAATGTTTAGCTGGTATTTTTTTATATTAGTTTGACTTTTAACCACAGGGTAACTACTGAAATTTGAAGCATCTAAGTATATATTATATCAAAATTTATAAGTTATTTTTTGGGTGCAATGGTCTCTCTTCAATTGTTTAAGGATTATCGGAGCCCTAAATTCGAAAATTTTACTTATTTACGTATACACCGAGTGAGAAATGTGTCTCGTCGCTGAAGAAAATTTTGTTGGGAAAACCGCGGTCCACTGCTTGTTGTTCAAGCATCCAATCGACGTAACTACGGTGTTGTCTGAGCTGGAATTTATATGGATATAGGTATGAGTCCTAGTGCAAAATATGCCATAATGTGCCGTAGGAAAAGCCGATAAATTGACACACTTTCACTCATAACAGCGATATTAGAGGTGGAACCAGCAAACCGATGATGCGCAGGCCTTACATCATCTGTAACTGAATCAGTCTCTTCAGATTTCTTTAAAAGTTTACTAATTGCTTGAGTAGTTGGACAATTATGTGCTCCATACTCTCATAAATCACCATTTTTGTTGTAGATTTCAACAATTTTAACGCGGTTGTTAAGCGATTCATCTTCATAAATGCCAGACTTCACTAAAACATAACATTTTTAATATTTTTACAGTTAAATTTGAAAGATGTCAAAATACAGCGCTGTACTTTCAAAACCACTAAATGGATAACCTTATATATGTATGCTAGTATTAATACTTCCATCCCACGTCTATCTTTAACTCATTTAATATAAATTAAAAATTTAAATTTATCACAATTCATTTACATGATGAGTAGCTATGTACTTATATGTATGTTTCTTCAAATACACAAATTGATAACTGCAAAATTTATTTTCAATTTATTTTCAAAAACCTTAAATAAACTCAACAAACATTTAAAATGAAAGTCAATAAATATTTACAGTTGATTTCCTGTTCAAAAGCAATTATCTAGCTTAACAGTAAATTCAATAAACTTTTGCTTCATACAAAATTATAATAAAATATATATATATATATATATATATACTGGTATATAACTATTATATATTATATTTATGTACCAACAAGTAAAGGGTGTTTTTTATAGAGGTATAGAACTTTAAGTTGGCATTACTTTTCAAGATGGCGACCGATTTAACAGCTGTCAAGTGATTTATTCTCAGTTTGGTTTGGCAATTCATCATGAATAGACTCACGCCTGAACAACGCTTGCAAATAGCGCAATTTTATTTCGAAAATAATGGTTCTGTGCGGAAAACGTTTCCGCACTTCGTCCACTTTAGCGAATGGCTACGTCAACAAACAAAACTGCCGCATTTGGAGTGAAGGTAATCCTCAAGTGTATGTTAAAACACCGTTACATCCAGAAAAACTGACTGTTTGGTGCGCTTTACGGGCTGGTTGAATCATTGGTCCGTACTTTTTCAAAAACGATGGTGGCCAGAACGTTACAGTGAATGGTGATCGGTATAGAGCCATGATTACTAACTTTTTCATTCCTGAATTGAATAACCATTATGTCCAGGAGATGTTGTTTGGTTACCGCCTAATTTCACGTTTTGGACCTGTGAATTGGCCTCCAAGATCTTGTGATTTAACACCGCTAGACTACTTATTGTGGGCCTATGTAAAGTCATTGGTCTATGCAGATAAGCCACAAACGCTTGACCATTTGGAAGACAACGTTCACCGTGTTATTGCCGATATACGGCCACAAATGTTGGAAAAAGTCATCGAAAATTGGACGTCCAGATTGGACTACATCCGCGCCAGCCGTGGCGGTCATATGCCAGAAATCATATTTAAAATGTAATGCCACAAGATTATCTTTCGGATAAATAAAATTCATGTCAATCGAATAATCCGTCGTTGTTTTATTGCAACTTAAAGTTCTATACCTCTATAAAAAACATCCTTTACTTTACTTGATGTCTTTGCTTATAATTTGTGTCTGTCTAAACGAAAAATATATTTAATATAAGAAAAAGCAACAAATAATTTGATAAAATTACGGATATAGATATACAAGTATAATGTCATAAATCACATTTAAGTTGACAAAATTATTTTCATGACAAAAGCAAACAAATCTCTAAGGAAAATTCGAAACAATTACCAAAATTGAGTGACATAGCAAGAAAATGAGAGAAAGAGAGAGTGGGAGGAAGAGGGAGGCATACAAATTTATTTTAGTAGATTTTTGGTGCATTGAATACATGTCGTCATCATCATCATCGTTGGACGGGCATACATACATACATACAAACAAATAAATATATATATATGTACATATAAATAAGTACGTGTGTTTATCGAAGAAACGCCACAATTAAAGAAATTACGAGTAAAATATTTCAATTTATTAAAGAAGTAGCGGTGTTAGAATATTGAGCGTGAGAACTTAATATAGGAAAATTTGTAGAAAAACACAGATTTTCATGCAATAATGGTAGTTGAAAGCCGACAAAGTCTAAAAACTTGAATAAATTTTCAAATGTTACGGGTCCAAAAAATTTCTTATGAAAAATTTCTCACTTGAGTGTTTCCGATATTTTTGAGTTACAGCTGAGCATTATAGAAGAAAACCTGTACTTCAGAGTTTACACTGGTTTACAAGGTACATACATATACAAGGTCTCAGCAACATCGCACCGTTATTTTGACATTTTTCAAGCCAATTGGAGTAAGAGCTTTAAAAATAGAACAGTAGGAAATGATCGCTCGAGGGGTTTTGTCATTCAAAAATTTAGATGAGTTTTTATTGGAATCCAATTTGATTTTTCAAATTGCCAGGCACAATTACTCTAGAATTATTAACGATTTTAGTCATCCTTTTATTAAAAAAATTAATCTTTGCTCTACCAAAAATGATATTTTATATTTTGTTCTTCATTCAAGTATTTTGTTTGAATAAAATATATTTTTTTCGGCAAATAAGCGTTTTATTTCTCAACATGTTGTCCTTTTAGCTCTATACATTTAGTCCAGCGTTTTTTCAATTTTTGTATTCCTTCCAAATAATAGGGGGTTTTCAAGGCCCTTAAAATAAACGTCTATTTCTGTGATGAACTCTTCATTCGACCCAAATCTGTTACCGCCCAGCTAAATCTGGAGAGTATGCTGGATGGGGTAGCAGGTCGTAGCTCAGTTGATGAAATTTTTCCATGGTAACTATGCACGTGTGCGCCTGTCTTGATTATTCTTTGGTCTCTGGTGCGATATAAAGATTACACGAGTAGCTTAAATTTCGCGGCTACTTTATGTGGTGGAGCTCCTATAATGCCATTCATGGAAATATGGTTTAGCAAGGTATGGATTGACTCTCTACGAATGGTGTTTAAATTCAGGTGGTAGCTCTTCAGGCCCAGTGGTTCTGTTAGGCGTTGCTGGATACAATCCGCATATTCTTGTAATTCCTGTCTGCCATACCAGAAAGGCGTTGGGATTCGGAGCATCATCGTCTCGTTTGTGGGAATTGTTGGTTCTCATCTGCGTCGCGTTAATCTCCGATGTCGACAAGTACCTAAAGGGGCTGCCCGAAGCGATTTGTGGATTTTTTTTGCGACTTTGTACTTTAGTGGCAATCGCGGTGGTAAGCTTTGGGTTGCTGAGGGTTGAAATTTTTCACTCCATCGATACTGGTTCATTCACTGCTAATACTTCGTTGAGCTGGTTGAGAGTATCGCCGCAATTTTGGCAGCTTAAATTCTTAAATGTCTGGAAGTGTCGAAGAAGGAAAAGTTGAAGAGGTAACTTTTGAATTTCGCATAAAGTTCATCAATATACTAGCAGGACGGCAATTGAAATCAGTGTGACTCGCTACCAGACTGCGAAGCCTCTTGTTTACAGTTTTTAGTTTTGATAGAAAAATCTGTCCTGTTTTATTCTGTATGCCTGTATAACCAGAGAATTTTTCTTGAACAGATGGAAACCAAATATTATGTTTGGCTCTCTCATCTTATTGAAATTTGCGAAATTATAAGCTGCTCTTGAGACAATAACGCTAAAATATATTTTTCGTAGCAGAAAGTTCATACATAATGATTTATTCCACACACACAAAAGGAAACGAAAATACACTTCAGTATGAGTGAAAACGGAAAAGTATTGAATTCACAAAAAGGCGAAGACTATTAAGTATTTGAGTGAAACATTTGAGATATTTTCATCTACAAGGGAAGTAAGTAAAGAATATCACATCACATACAAATATTTACGCACACACAGACTATGCTCTTGAAATCTATTTACGAATAGATAAATGAATCAATAGACAGGCAGATAGTCAATGAATGTCACTTACATTTGCTGTGAGCTCTCATTTTAGATGTCCTTTATTTGCGACTGCTATTTCTGTCACTGCCTCACTCAGTCTGCTGCGCTATACACACATTCTGATTCTGCCACGTCTGAACTTTCCTACGCGTAGTGTTGGCATTTTATCGTTGTCGCAGTTGTGATTATGTATTTGTGTTGTTGCTCGGCTGGAAGTTGTTGTTGGCGAGTGCCCACTTGAAATTAACCCGTCATCCGCATGAGTTACTTTGTGTTGCCATTACAAGCAATTGAACTTTGTTGCTTTACTGTTGAAGTTGTCCTCCTCATACTTCACATGAAATAGACGATGTCATTACCTTCGTGACGCAGCAATGCCAGAAGTGATTATCGTTAAGGTGATTATGCGTTGGGTGCTTAGTGATTTGGTGTTACCAGATGTAGAAAAATTTCAGAAATTGTTTGGGGAGTAAAATATTTATTGCTACCATCTCTCTGCTCTCTCCCTCTCTCTCTCTCTCTCTCTCTCTCTGCACCTGTAATTCTGTATAAATTTATTTATTGTATAAATGAATTTCATTTATTTCTTTCTACTGCTGGATACTTCACTTATTTCGTTAAATTTCTTTCTTTTCGTAATATTTTTAATTTAATTTTATTATACAAGAGCTCTGGCAACATCATTCTTACCACCTTTGTAGCTACTGTTTTCATTGAATCCTTTTTTCTTTCAACTGTAACTTGTATACAATTTATATATTTATATAGTTGTTGCCATAGCTTACTTTTGTGGACTTGTGCAAGTGTATTTGTAACGTTGAATTATTATGAACTGTAAATGAGCTCATTACGGCTTGTTAGCGTTTGACAGTCAACACAGCCGACCGAGAAAATAGAGCAAATGTTTAGGAACGAGGAAAATGGGGGCGCCGGGACAGCAGGACAAGGGCGTTTAAGTATGTTAAGTTTTCTATCCAAGCAGAGGAAGAGAAGCAGAGTTGCGGACTCTGTAATTTCCCAACTGCCAACTACAATTACAACTGAATTAGGGTGGAAAATGTAGCGAACGAAGCGAACATAAGTGATTGATAATTTTGTACTGACACCATAAAAACATTTTACTTTTTGCTTTTTAATTGAAGTGGACACTAGAACTTTGTATTATTGTTTTTATACATTTCATGAAACTTAAATGGTATTTTAACTCTGGTCCGAAGTATATAAATACCAAAATTAGAAGAGATTTAAACCGAGCGTATCAGAATCACGAGCTGAGTTTATTTAGTTATGAATCTATGAATGATCTTCAAGTTCAGGCGGTAGCTCGTCGTGCTCATTGGTTCTATGTCCTTCCGACCGTCGGTTTAAATGAAACTTCGTATGCGGGTATATTTTTGTAATGTATTGATCGTTTGTCGGAAACAGTCAGATCGGTCGATTATAACATATAACTCCCATATAACTTATTTGTTTAGATATGTAATTTTGGATTATAAATACTTCAATAAAGCATGTGAGAAAATGAAAATAGGTATTTTACATTCACACATATAAGAAATTAACAATCGGAAATCGGAATATCTTATAGATCCCATTTGTCAGATATCCCATTTCGCATCATAACTCTCCCAAAGTTAAAATTTCAAAATATTCATGAAAGGTATAAAGACTTCGGCATTGCCAAATACACCTCATTTTTCTTGTTTACTCAGTTGTAAAGAAATATTTTAGTTCAGTTAATTGAATTGAATTGAATTTTAATAAATTTAATTTAATTTCATTAAATTAATGTTTTTTTGTATTTTACTTCATTTTATTTTATTTTGCATTCTTTTTTTTTGTAATCTAATCATGATCTGTCATTTTTTCCATTGTATTCAGTAATATTTAAAATTTCGTCATGGCAAGATATACACAAGAACAACGTTTACAAATTATTCGATATTATTATCAAAATAATCCTTCACCATTTTAGGTTTTTTCAAGAAAATCATCTTCGCCGATGAGGCTCACTTTCATCTGCGTGGTGCGTTAAATAAACAAAACTGTCTGGTGCGAAGAAAAGCCACAAATTATTCATGAACAACCATTACATTCACCTAAATTGACAGTTTGGTGTGGTTTTTGGTCTGGTAGAATCATCGGTCTGTATTTATTTCGAAATGAAACAGGTAGCACCGTTACTGTCAATAAAGAGCGATATAGATCGATGATAACCAACTTTTTATGGCCACAATTGGAAGAAGTTGATCTTAACTATATCTGGTTCCAACAAGACGGAGCTACGTGTCACCCAGAACGTGCGCACTACCGAATTATTGCGAAAAAGATTTAGATATTCGATTATTTAAAAAAATTGTGACATTGAATGCCCTCCAAAAAGTTGTGATTTAATACCATTAGACTACTTCTTGTGGGGTTATTTGAAGTCATTGGTCTTTAGCAATAAACCAGACTCTCTTCAAGCTTTAAAAGTCAATATTGAACGTGCTATTCACGACATACGACTTGATTTAGTGGAAAATGTGCTGAAAAATTGGGTGCATCGAATTCGTTCCTGCAAAAGAAATCGTGGGTGGAGGCCATTTGAATGATGTTATATTCAGAACTTAATTGTATCGATTGTACTTCACATTAAATAAAAAAATTTAAATTTCCTTAACAAATGTGTGGGAAATCACATCAGTCTTAGTGGAAAACCCTATATTTACGGAACTAATTTAGTGTAGTTTAATTTCAATTTAGAATGCTTTATATTAGAGTATTTAATTAATTTTTCTACTTTATTTTATATTTTTAGTTTTTTATTTTACTTCCCGCAGTTTTTGAGATATTTCAATTAAACTTGGTAGGCAGATACACGTATACGTTTAAATGATCATTTGTCGGAACCGGCCAGATCCTACCACTATATCTTATATACACCCGATTTTTCAGATTTCAATTTTCGGGTCATAAATCAATCAAAAAAGTATCCAAAAATTTGGTATACAACACTTACATAATGAATTGCATATTGGTTCTGAAAATCATCGAAATCGGACTACTATATCATATAGCTCCCATACAATGAATTTGTTCATGATATGAGTTTTTCCATCAAAAATTCGCATATTGGAGCATGAAATTGCAATAAACTTGATATGTTCATGAAAGGTATAAAGACTTCGGTATGGCTGAAGGCAGCCCTTCCTTTTTGTTTTATTTTACTTTATTTTATTTTGTGTTTTTTTATATTATTTTAGTTAATTTAATTTTGTTTTATTTTAGTTTTGTATTATATTATTTTATTTTATTTTATTTCATTTTTTTTAGTTCATTTAATTTAATTTTTTTAAGGTTTCTATTGATTTACTTTATTTTAATTATTTGATATTTTATATATAATTATATAATATATTAATCGTTTAATTTTTTATTATTTTATTTTAATATATTTAATTCCAATTTTTTATTTCTCTGATTTTTAAATTTTATTTCACTTTTTATTATTATTTTTAGTTTTATTTTAATTTTTTTATTTTACTTCACTAAAATTTCCTTACATATAATATTTCGTAAAAATAATCAAATAACTTTTGTGTATGCCAACATATATACATAAATATGTTTTTAAAATACATATTAAAGTGCAAACCAAACGTATTTATTTACTTATTTATTGGTGCATTGAAAAAATCTCCATTACATTGAGTAAACGTTTAACAAGGATCATCGCA
Source organism: Neoceratitis asiatica (assembly GCA_030068015.2). NCBI lineage: Eukaryota > Metazoa > Arthropoda > Insecta > Diptera > Tephritidae > Neoceratitis > Neoceratitis asiatica. Next base: position 26,911,867 of record CM061528.1, read on the forward strand.
ATCAATGAGAAAAGCAATCAGAATAATTGCACAACAATCAACAACAACAACAACAGCAGCAGCACGAATACGAATACAAACACCAGCAACGTAAATATGTTTAAACAAGTAAAGCAAGTCAACAAGCAGTTAAATCGCTCTTTGCCCAATTCAATACAAATAAATAAATACATTCGGATATGGTTCGCATTGCAACAAAAATAATGAGCGAATATAATGGAGTTTGAGTTCGGGTGTGCGTTCGCGTGTGCGTTCGTGTGTAGTTGTTGGAGCGCAGTTGCTCGATTGAAAACAGTAGCTGAAAATATCGTTTCGACATTGAGTAATTCCTCCAAATTGGCACTTGAATCAATTTCGGATTATGTCGTTATCGCTTCGCCAACCGTTCAACCCAACAAACGCCACCCTCGCTCACGCTTACGCTCTTACACAAACATATTCTCTCTGTGCGTGCGTGCCAACGCAGCGTAATTGTATCGGGCGAACATCTTGTTGGTGTAGTAAATTGCCATAGTAGCAACAACGGTGGTTTAGTTTGGGAGAAATCGTGAATAACATTATGGAAGGAAATGTGGAGATGAATTCGTTATGAATTCAAATTTAGTGCTTCGCTGAGTTGGATTATTTTCGTAAAAGTAAAATTATTAGGATTACGAAGTTATATGAAATTTTCAAGTTGTCTTTCACAGATGATCACAAGCATCCAAGAAGGATTTTTAGCTGTAGCTATAGCTGATATTTGACATCTTTAACTACTTCCTCAGTTATCGCAAAGTAAAAAATGCATGAAGAAATTTGTATGAATATCAACCACTGTGCAATTGTGTTATGTCAGTCACTAAAACTCGATACATTTACCGTAGGAATGAAGCTTAACAATAACAACAAATTATAAGACTCACGTTTCATAAATAAGCACACAAATAAAATATTCTCATATAACACATGCACAATATATAGATACACATATACATATATACATACATAAATATAAACGGCGAAAATATGTTGTCAGGTTGCTTTCGGTGTTATTTTTGTTATAAAAGTTGAATTCAATTCATTTCATAACCATTTCCAACGCTTGAGTTGTTATGTACATATAACAACACAAAATCCAACAAGTTGCCTGGCAACATGTTGCTAAAAATTCACTCCGTTACAAGAAAGGCTCTTCGGTTGCTCTCAGCTTACTTTATCTTTCTCTCTCTCTCTCTTTGTCTCTTTCTCTCTACCCCTCTCTCCCCCTCTTTTTCATTCTTTTTGCCTTTATTTAAACATTTAAGCTCGTTCTCCAAACACATTTCACTTTAGCAACAAAAACAGCAACAGTAACGGCAAATACTTTCATTGGCAGTAGCAAATAACGTGACCGTTAGCGATTATCTCCCTCTCTATAATTTTATTTACACATTATGCTGGTATTTGCCATTTTCACAACATCATTTATGCTCTTTATTGCATTGCCATTCCACCTAATTCACCCTCATACCCACCCACACACGCTTATATGCATAACAAACATACATATATGTGCATTTCATGTTAGGATTAAATACGTACAGAGAGCAATTATATGATTGCCTACATAACTCACTGGCTCTGCTAAACTCAGTTGTCAGGCATTTGTTGGTATTGTTGTTGTTTTCTCTGTTGCTATTGCATTTGTAAAACTGTTACTGTTGCTCTTCCGCCCTTGGGCTATACAAACATACATATGTACATATAATGATATGAACAATTGAAGTAATTGTATGTGTGTAACATACAGTCAGTTGTATGCCAGCGACAAGGGTGCTCCACGTACGTACGTATGGATGTCGATGTGTGAGTGCTCGTACTATTTTTGGCTAATATTGTGGTGTGAGAGGGGAGGCCTATGCAGCTTTTTTTTTTGGCTTTAAGCAAGGCACTTGTTTCGCTTCGTTGCACAATGAGGCCAGGACACTTGTGCGAGCATCGCAATTTTGTGTTGTGTTTTTACTCACATATGTACATATGTATATGCAAATTTACATACATATGTACATGTTTTTGCACATATCTCTATGTCTATATATTTATTTAGACTTCTGTTGCCATTGCTAGTGTTCCGGTGTGAGTAAGCGGAAATATGTGCGCATGCATGTTTTAGTAATTCAGTGAATACATATGTACATACATATATATCTCAAAAAGTTTAACGTATTAAATTATTTTAGATTGAAGTATCCTTGTGGGAAATTCAAGTAAAAATCTTACAATGAAAATAATATTTATTTTGAATTTGAAATTTAAAAATAAATGCCAGTTTCAGCTCTTAATTCTTAAATTTTTGTTTAAAATTATTAAATTTTCTTTATTTCAAATAAGTTTTTCTTCTCTATTTTTGCTTTATTCGAAATACTTACGCATCACCTCCCTAAATGTAGGCAATTTTTTTGTAAATAAACTGCTTATTAATATTATACAAAGAAACCTTGCCTACATTTAGGTGAATATTGAAATAAAAGCAACCTCCTCATTTTAACATAGTGCAGTATTATCACTGATCTCGAAATTTGAGCAATCAGATTATTCAAAAAATTTGTGTCTTCAGTGGCTGTCACTCTCAAAGTCCTAGCTTTCTTTCGACCTTCAGAAATCAATCAAGCAGAAATCAATAAATTAAACATAAAATGTCTTAGTTTGCCTTATATTTCTTAAAAATGCATATTGTTTCTCAATTTTCTCTCTCAACAATGGCCAATTAGTCAGGCTTTCTTTTCCTGTTGACTATTTTATGCATCTCTGTATGGAATACTTTTTCCATCAACAAAATATTCTTTTTCGTTACTCAATAATTACAGATATCGTCGGGAATACCAGGAGTTTAATCCCTTTGTAGTTTCCTAAGGTTTTCCACCTTTTTTTCTAAATGAATAACTTCTTTTTCAAAGCAGTGAAAACTAACTAAAGTACCATAAAACTGAACTTCACTGCGTTATGCCGTAACTGACGATAGCTCTGCCAAACGGACAGATTTTCTTAGATCAAGATTTTGGTTGAAAGGTCGAGGGACTTATTTTCCAACGTTAATGTTTCGAAATGACCGCGCAGTTATATGCTCAAAGAAGTTTCTGACAGGGTGACTCTTCATCGTGGGACTCTTTCGACCGAATGCCGTTTACATCATCGGTCTCAACAACAATGCCAGTAGTTCCGCTTTCTTCAAGTTAAACGAATGGTTCTGGTAGTGCAAGAGGACAAGATGAGATATCTTCTATCATCAAACAAACAGTCCGAACACTTTGGGCGTTTGGGCTCCAACATCCCTGTTGACAGTCATAACTTTGAAGTCCTGAAAAGATTCGACTGCCTGCAAAACAACATCGACGAATCTCAGCCTCGAGATCCAACGCAGAATCACTTTTGCTTACAGGTGCTCCTTATATGAATAGGCTATAGAAAAGTAAAGTCCTCTCTTGACGAACAAAGACAAATTGAAGTTATCATTTTAAAATTTTCAAAGCCCCACTCTGGCGCCTACGACCCTACAAGCACAAGCAAATAAACCGAATTAATACGTGAATTGGCTGTATGGTATTTATTGTATAGGTGTTCAATTCAAGTAAATCCAAAACAGATTTATCTAAATTAGAATGATGCTTAGATGGGAATTTTCGTTGGTCCGTTGCAAACGGGTCGGATGTTTTTAATAAGCGATTTAGCAAATCTATAATGTTCGCCACAAGAGAAGTTTTCTATTTGTGCTGTAGACAAAATTTCTGTATGTCTTCATTTCTGGGGTCAGCAGCTTTCTCGAAAAATGCCTCAAACGATACGGGAGCACTTTCAATTATAACAGGACCATGAATTATAATTTTTTATGCGGTAGTTCGAAGGCAACACTACGAATATTTAGTAGCAAGCTATATGATTATATAACCATGAATGTCCTAAATATCAATATTAATATAATATTCTAAATATATCGCCTGCAATAATATGGCAATTCGGTCTTGATCTAATTTGAGCCGGAAAGTCGGCATTATTGAAAAAATATCTCACGTATTTCTGTCATCTAATGTTCCACTTCCACATTTGAAACCGAAACTTCCTTCATGGAGTCGGAAATTTATATGAGAAGATATTGAAAAACCTCTCATGACTGGTGGCAATCCGATTTCAAATCGGTCCTTTTGAACTTCTCTTGGCATCCATTGCTCAATATCATTCATTCGTGCAGGTTTTACGTTACATTTATTACTCGTATGTATAACCAACAATAATTGTAGTCGGAAACACAATCTCAATTTCTTTTTTAAAATGCTTCTCCTCCTCGACGCTCCTTTTTGAATTGAAATAAAAAGGGCGACAAATTATGAGTCGCCGATGCTCCTGATAGTTTTTAACAAAGCAAGTAGACCACTATTTTCAAAACTTCAAACTTCATGTCTAAAATGAAATTTAAGGTTAAATACTAATTAGTATTAAAATTAGCACAAATGTTATATGAATAAAATAAAATGCAAAGAACTCATGAATTATCATAGTTACCACTGAGTAAATTTCTTTATAATGGTTTTTATAGTCAGTGACTATTTTTCAGTCAGTGATGGTGGTTTTATAAGTCAGTGACTATTTGAATAAAACATATATTTTTTCGGCAAATAAGCGCTTTATTTCTCAACATAGTCCGCCTTTAGCCCCATACATTTAGTTTAGCGTTTTTCAAATTTTAGTATTCCTTCTAAATAATACGTTTTCTCAAGGCCCTCAAAAAAGCGTTTGTTTATGTAATGACCTCCTCATTCGACACAAATCTCTTACCACCCAGCCATTTCTTCAGGTTTGTAAAAAAGAAATAGTCGCAGTGAGCTAAATCTGAACAACATGCTGGATAGTGTAGCAATTCGAAGCTCAGTTTATGAATTTCTGAAATGGTGACTAGACAAGTGTGTACCTGTGGTTTGTGCTGATGGAATAACACTTTTTTCGCCAAATGCATTCCCTTCTGCTTTAAATATATATCGAAACTGTCAAAAAATCCTGAAAAATATTCGCCGGTGATCGTTTTACTCTCTTCTATGTAATCGAAGTAAATGACACCTCGTGCTTCTCAAAAAACTGTGCCCATGGCCTTTTTGGTCGACAGACCCACCTTGGCGTTCTTGGGCGCACTTTCATCCGGAGAAATCCGCTGTCTTGATTGCTCTTTGGACTTTGGTGAGCTGTGATGGTGATCATCCAATATCATTCCATGGATTTTAACGACGATTTCTGGCGTGGCGATCTGAACATTCGGCGTTACTTGTACCGGTACGACCACAACGAAACTCAGTAAACCACTTCCTAACCATTAAAAATAATGGTATCCCTATAGTATCATCTAGTCTTTCCTTGGTTGCGGTGATGTTTTTTTTACGCAAAAAAATAATAATCAGTACACGAAACTAAGTTGTTTTCCATTTTCATTACAATTCACGAGGTCGACTGCTTTCAATAGCTATCAAACAGTTTTCTCAAAAGTTTATAACAATCGATTAATCGATAACAATTGACGGGAATAGTGTAGTGTTTATAGTAACTTCACGACAAATTGAAAAAGTAACTGAATTATCAAACATCGTTCGAACCTAAATTTTCCATTACATTTTGTTTTCAAAGAGTTTTTTTTTTAACTTTTGCTGAGACTCATTACATTGAAGCAAAGGAATGCAGTTTAATAGACAGATATGTTGCAGGATAGTGTTTATAAAATTCTAGCTGAAATTGTGACTTTTTCTATATTATTTTTGGACCCATAGTTCGATCACCGAGACGTTATGCAAAAGCGTGGACGTTAGCGGCATCCGATGAGTCAGCATTAGGGCCTTTCAAGAGAGAAATTCTACGAAAGATTTTGGGACCTGGCTGAGATATACGACGACATTAACTTACTTTAAAGAATTAAGAGACAGCGGTTGCACGGAGTAGATTCTGTCGTCCGCGTGGATGAAAATAATCTTCTATCGGAAACAGAGGAGGAAGAGTACCTCCGTTCGAAATACTAGGTATTGTAGAAAAAGCCCTGACTTCACTTACTTATAAATACTTTTAACATATCAAATCCTTCCATCAATTGTTTTTCAAAATATTTAAATATTTCTCACGGGGTTGAATTTTGCACTTCCTTTCTGCCATTGTTTGCGCACGTGCATTTATTGGCTGTTAAGGTGTAAATATGTCTGCGTATTGTTTGTGTTTTTGTATTTCTGTATGCATTCAAGTGTATTAATTTTGTAGACAGTATTTATTAATCGATGGCAATGATAATTGATTCAATAAAATTGTATACAACAGCAAGGAAGCCATTATATATAGACAAGAGCGTTTCATATTTACAGAGTTGCCATGGTTGTAGAAATGTATTTGATACTTTAATTAAACAAAGTTTATATGTAAATGCCGCCATTCCATATTAAACGTAGAAGGCCTCTGCGCGATGGTCTTCGATTTGGCTCAAATTCGGCATATGGCTTAATTTCATACTAAAACTGACAGATATTGACTTAAAACATATTTAAAAAAAGTTTTCATAGAAGTTATGGAGATGGGTCTTATAAATTAATCATGAGTTGGTTAATAGTTAACCCAATTTGAAAAATTTGATATCAAGGGAAAGCTAATACATTGGGCTATATAAGTATACCTGTTGCAACTGATTAAAAAAATTTCATATAAAATATTTTTTTAAATGACTTTGTTTCCTTAATTCATAAAATTCGTTTCGTATTGCCAACATTTTATTGACCAAACAAAATTTAACGAAATATAAATAAATTAGCTTTAAAACGAATATTTTTTTATAAAAAAAAAATAAAAAAGCTTATCACAGTGTTTTCCTAAATTTTAGTGAATTATATTGAAATATAATTAAAAAAATTGTAAATAAAAAAATTCTTTCTTGAGGGACAAGAACAGAAGAAGGTGCGTCCTTGTGAAATCTACTACAGGGGCCATATAAATGGTTATGTTGTGCGAGAGAAACTCCGTCGCCGAGTTCTGACATTCGCCCAGTGGATGAACGTCTAGCCGAAATCCGCATCAAACTTAAGTTATTAAATATATTTGCGCCCATGACCCGACGGGCAGTGTGACCAAAGATGCTTTCTATGAACGCCTAGAACGCACTTATGAGCTCCGTCTCGCCACGATGTTTAGATAATGCTAAGCGAATTTGACAACAAGGGGATTATTGACAGATAAGTCTAATAATTCAGCCTTCACCACGAAACATCCCCAAACGGGCTCAGGCTGGTCGACTTCACCGGGGCACGAAATATGGTTGTCTGTAGCTCCAGCCTCCGGCTCAAGATCATGTTGTAGTAGACGGACTCTGTACAGCAAAGGACACCTCTCAACAAACACAAAAAAGACTCGACGTCGAAAAGCTGCTTCTGCTCTCTGAGAGAACTCATCAGAGCAACTCGATATAAGGGAGCTGTGAAATAGAATATCAAACTCTCTATGTAACGTCGCTTCGAATACAAGCTGGTATGATGAGAAATGAAGTGGATCGCAACTGTGCGATCGACCACAACGCATGATTTAACGTCATAAACAGTTAGATAATTCATGGCCTTAACTAAAATCGACCTACTGCGCGAACTGTTCTAGTAGCATTGGACCTGTCGAAAAGTTTCGGCACGGTCAATCACGCAGTGCTACTATAGGACATTGAGGACTCTTCATTACCGCCTGGGTTAAAGAGGTGGCTCAGAGAGCGTCTCCTTGATCTCATATGCCGATGACTGTTCGGTTTTGGCGTTTGGCCAGCATATTGATAGCCTTTGTTGCCCGACATCTTTACCCACAACCAGCGAAATCCTCTGCCACCCTTTTCACCAGCTGGACGAAGGAGTATCGGCTAGAACTCAATGTGAAGATCGATGACGTTTAAATTCCTGCCACAAACAACTCAAAGTTACTGGGAGTCACATTTGGCAGCCTTGACTCCGCATAAGACTGCAATTGCCACCAAACTACAGAGCCGCAACAAAATCCTTAAATCGCTAGCCGGTAGAACCTGTGGAAGAGACAAAGAAACGTTGGTGGCAACGCACAAGGCCGGCCGGTCGTAAACTGCGCTGCACCCATTTGGACGCCGGGGACTAACGAGACGAAGTTGAAGAAGCTACAAATATGTGAGAACACCGCCCTTCGGACCGTGACTGAAAACCTCCTGATGAAGTCGGAGCACCACTTACTCAGTGAAACGTCTATGCTCCCAGTTAAGGAGCATAATAATATGCTGTGTAAGCAATATCTGCTGGGATGCTACCGTAGGAATCATTCCAACAGACACTTATTGGAAGCTGAACCACCATCTAGGCACATCAGGAAGGGAGTACTTGATTACCGCGACTCCGTAAACAATATTGACAAGACCCGCTGGACAGGACGGCGTGCAGACAGGCCATAAACTGAATTTACCGAGAGTCTGTAAAAACCTTTGTGAACTCTCTTCCTGTGAATGCTGTTCTCGGAGTCCACTCACCGCAGAACAAGAGCTCGAGCTGCCTCGAGAGACTCAAGTAACCCTGGCACAATTATGGTCTGGATACTGTAGCAGGCTTAACTCCTACCTATCCAGACTAGACTCTGACATACCCAACAAATGTCCCGCATGCAACGAATCCCCGCACCACACTAACCTCCTCTTTGCATGCCCACTCAGCCCGACTCATCTAGCACTAATCTCTCTCTGCGCCTCCCGTTAGATGACCTAGATGACTAAGACTGGACCTACATGACCCTAGGCGGGGTTGGCTATCCGCTACAACAACAACAACAATAATAATAATAATAATCACAACACGTGCGGGGTGCGATAGATACCGAGAGCTGAAGAGGAAAGCGAAACGCATTTGTAGATAAAAAGAGAAAGAGGCTGAAATGCGGGAGTATGAAGAATTTGATAAGCTGGCCGATAATCAAAAAAGTATGTATATATATTTTAAAAATTCTGATAGGGATATTCATGCTCAACCTTTTGTATCTACCCCCATCATTTCCAAATGCGGTCTGCACTATTTTAGAAATATTTTGGCGTATGCTGTTGCATTTCAAAATTTGTCAACTCTAAACCGCTTGGGAGTAATATTTGTAAACTTTGTGCTTAACTCATAAATCAGATTAATATGTTGTACATTTATATACGTACATACATATGTATATATTTCCATAAATATTTGCATAAAAATATATCATAAATGTTCTACTCATGTTCTGTACACACGTCATTTATCGATTAATATTCCAAGTGAAATCCACCCAAACTTTAATGGTGTATGGTCAAATGTCAAAATATTTTAATAACCACAATTAAATTGAGCTATTCTGAAATCTCTTCTAATTATTCTGTACAAAATGAGCAAATGAAGTCATAAAGCAATACAAATTAATAGCGAAACAACTCAAATTTCATTGGCACAATGCAATCTATGACATATGTATATACTTATACATACATACATACACCATAAAATGCCCCAACAATTTACAAATTCATACATACATACCTATACATAAATACAAATAAATTTGTTTAGCTATTCATACCTTTTTATGTGCATTCATGTGCTTAAGTGCGGCATATACATACGTACTCGTACATAAATACATATCAGACATCCGCTTAGGTGTTGCACTGGAATCTGTCAATGGTTGAAAGGAAGTGTGCTTGCCTGCTACCACCGCCTCCACCGCCTCCACCGGCAATATTATGCATAGGTTCTGCCTTATGCATATAGAAATCATAATACATACTCGTAAATATGTATGTATGTATACAGGTATACTATACGTAAAGTACTATAGAACAACAATAAAAGCTGCAACGGTAGCTGGAATATTCCAGTAGTAGATCATATGGCAATAAAAATCGTTCATAAATATGCATTTTGATATGCAAGCGTGGCGGGCAAGTAAAACAAGTTGCCTACAATCTAAGTTAGGGTGATCCTCTAATTTTACATTGTATATCAGCTCCTGAAAAAAAGTGTTTTTTATTAAATTATTGTAAACTTTCTTCCAAAGACATACGATTATTCGGTAGTTTACCTATCGGTACATTAAAATATGGCTGCAAGGAACTGACAAAGTTCATTAGCTCATCAGTTGACGGCTCTTTTCTGAACTTGTTCTTCAGCTCGTATAAGAAGATGGTTTCCATAGGCTGTGTTCTGTAAATCGTCATTCGTTGATTTGAAAAATAGTTATATTTCCTAGGAAATACTTTATGTGATTATTTTTTATTATAAAAGAGTTAAAATCGTCACAAAAACGTGCCGAAAAACATGTGTAGTTTACGATGAGAATGTTGTAAGTGAACGCCGGACCAAGGAAAGGTTTGCTTGATTTCGTTCCGGAAATTTCCATGTTCTCGAAGATGCACCTCGTTCTGCTCACACAAAAAGCCGATGAAATTCAGCAATTAGTGGAGCAACACCTGCATGCAAGCTGTCAGGAGATAGCGAACGCATTAGGCATCACTCATGTGTTGCTCAAAAAAGATCGTTGTTTGTGTGCCACCTGAACTACTGTAAGAAAATTTAATCGGCCGAATTTCTAACAGTGAAACGCTTCTGAAGAAACCCTTTAGGGGTGATAAAAAATTGGTTAGATACGAGAACATAAAATTAAAAAATCACTCTTAAATGCTAGTGATTCTCCATAAGCGACTTTAAAGCCTGAAGTTATGGCAAATAAGGTAATTCTGAGTGTCCATTATGAACTTCAATAGCCTAGCAAGATGATCAATCCATCCTTCCACTATCAATAATTAAACACTTTACAACAAGTTCTTCAAAATATGCCCAGGATTGATCAATAGATGTTGGGTTGTGTTGTATCAATTGAAGACCGGTCAAGAATTGGCGGAGCTTGATTGGGAAGTACCATATAGTACCAAACCTTACACCTACCTCTTCGCCTGATGCAAATTATGAAGCTAGCCGAAAAATGGCTATACATCTTGAATAATAATGGTCAATATGTACTTGATTATACGATTTTTTGTTTTCGATAAAAACAAAAAAAATTTTTTTCGAAAATTTGTAGAAAAACGCCGAGACTCTTTCAACTGTAAAATGAATTTTAATATGTAAATCTTCTTAATTGAAAGGGGCAGTACATATAACAAGCGAAAATGTTTAAACTTCCATTCACCGGGACGTGATCGAGTTGTTAGTGTTGCTTGTACTTTCTGTCTCAGATCAAGTGTAAACTGAAAAGGTGACCCGTTTGTGGAGTTTTGTATGCGTTTGGGACCCATCATAAATCAGTTCCAATGATAATCAGAAGCAATAATTTCGAATAAGAAATCCCACAGTTAATGATAACCTGTCGCAACTCCTTCTAAAATCCCATCTCTTTGGTTGAACTTACTACAAGACTAACAAGTTAAAATACTTGTGTCTCTAGCATAGGTTGTGAGGAATGACAACTTCTCTGCAATCATCAATTTATAGAAAGACTGAAGTAGGGAGAGTTTCTGGAGGAAAGATGCACACATTTTTTTTTTTTTTTTTTTGGATCAAGGTTTTGCCGAAGGCGTTCGCAGTGCAATCTTTGTTGAGGAACAATATCTTGAAAAAAGAGTTACACACCTGAGGTTTCCACAAAAGTCGCTGTTTCCAAGAGGTTAGAATAGTGATCCATTTACAATATTGGACACAAAAGTGGCAGCGTGAAAGAGAGTATACTATTCATCAGTTTGACATCCAAAAGCAGACAATCCGATTGCTCCAAAAGTGTCGTTTTACGTAACTTATATATGAAGAATGGAACCGGTCTTCAGATGAATGAGGCATAGTCGATTCTAGTTCTTACTAGAGATCCATAAAGAATCTTCAGTGTGTATGGATCTGAAAAAGAATTACTATTACGTCGAATAAAGGCAAGAACTGCATACGATTTTGAAGCAGTGCAGTTAGTGTGGGCAGATAAACTCAATTTCGTATCGAAATAGACACCTAAGCACTTAATTTCAAAAAACGAATCCAGAAGTATCCTGAAAATACAGAAATACAGAAGAAAGCATGAAACTTTCTTGCGTGAGTGGAGTGAGAATACTTTTTAACATTCAAATATGGGGGATTACAGATGTATCGAGATTATGGTTTGTTCCCGGTTCCCTTGAAATGCAATGAAATCACTCAAGACACAATCTTAAGGTACGTCCGATGCCACTATAACAGGTCAGGGTGAGACAATAACAAAAACAACTGCACGGAGTCTATTGAAGAAAAGTATATTAGAACCTTGTGAGACACTCTGTCAAAGGCTTTTGAAAAACCTGTATAAATTCTACCGGCTTGATACTCTTCAATTGAATTTAGTAAGAAAGTTTTTGAGCTTTATAACCGCGCGATTTTTAATACCTCAGGTCGAGACTCCTTGAAAGCGCCAGAGGCGAAGAGAACTTTGCTCGTTTGAGCTGCGAATACTCAGTAAAATTTTGGTATAAGAGAAGATCTTAAGCTTTTTTCTAGGCCACGTTATCCATTTGGAAGGTCACGATTCGAATCCTGATTCGATCAACAGCCAATATTATAAAGAAAAAAATTTTCTAATAGCGGTCACCACTCGGCAGGTAATATCAGCTTCTCCGAGTATATATCTGACATGAAATGAAAGCTCCTTACAAACATCCAGAGGCCGTTCGGAGGCGGCTTAGAATAAATTGGGACCTACAGTTGTTGATAAACATATCCACAGACGCAAAAACCACAAATTAGAAGAATAGCTCAACCGCAAATCGCTTCAGAGGTTACAAGGAGCTAATTATGTATAAATATTGGCAGTAAAAGGTCGGACTCTAGCCATTTCGAGACACGCTCCGATGGAAGCCATTTCAATTTTCAATCAAAACATTCGGTTTCACAGCAATGAATTATCTCCTCCAAATTTCAAATACACTCACCCTAGTGTGCATTTGTATCTGTTTGTCTATTTTATTTGCTTGTCTTTGTCTGAGCCAATTTAATGGCATTTTTACAACTCGGAAAATTCGTGCTTCTGACAGTATTTTTCAATTGTGCCAATATTTGCCGCCGCCTCATCACTACAAGTTATATTTTTGTTGTTGTTTTTTTTCTTGTTTGTGTTTTGACTACTTTTGTTGTTGTCATAACCAGTATTGAAGTGGTATGAAAATGGAAATAAAATGCGACGAGTGTCATTAGAACATAAAAATCATATTAATTGCAGTCAACTGAGGAACTCAAGTAATGTTTGCGCCTTCTTCATGAACCGAGTCAAAAGCGCAGCACAGCTTAATGCATTTTGGATACTAATGGTAACAAAACCAGCAACAATAAAAATAAAAATAACAAATGCAAGTCATAAATGCGTTGGCATGCAAGCATGCCACATAAAGTGGCATACAGCAGTTGCAATGTGTGACAGTGACAGCGGCAGCGGCCCTAATAGATCAAGTTGCGCCAACTGCACACCGCCACATCACAGATTCTTGATGATCCATTTAAGGAACGAGTGGAGGGGTTAACACACAATCCACGGCTAGTGGCATGCATGTACTGTATCAGCAGGCAGAAAACTTGTCATACTTGTCGCACTGGCGTCTGGCGGCGATCGCGGCAAAGACAAATAATAATAATAAAAAATTAAAAATAAATTAACACATTGTAAAAATGTTATGGAAGATGGATGATTGGCTGGCTGGATGTTGGATCATATGAGGCTGATGGGTGCAGCAGTGGTAACAGCAGTGGCAGTGGCAGTGGCAGTTGTCACTGAGCGTTCGTTTTCCCAGTAGCAGCGAAAAAGTCATAATAATTAAAATTATAATAAAACTCAAGCGATATAAAAAGCCAATGGCAAAGTGAACAAAACGAGCTCAAAAGAGTTTATGCTAACTGTAGAGGAATGGGTAGGTTAACAGGAGCTATTTATAATTCGTCAAGTGGCAACATTTTTGACGATGGATCTGCCGAAGGTTCGGTTACATAGGTTTCTTCAGACAGACAGACACAGAGAGCTACATTTATGGGTTTGGTATGCTAATGAGTTAATTTCTAGGATCTTTTTATCGTAAGAAATGATATCAAAAGCACTGGGATGGTTAGTCCACACGAAGTCTGCTATATAATGTTAAAAAATGTTATAGAAGAACGGAAAACGTTCAATTCCGTTGTGTGGCTTTGCTTCCGGGTTTAAGTGGCAACATATATGAAGTTTTCGGCCATAAACAACTTACAGTTTTTGGAAAGTTAGTAAAAGAGCGAAAATATTTCAATACCGAATTCTGCAGTCCTCAATCTTAATAGAATACCACTTCCAATTTGAATAGACAGCGCATACCAAAATTAAGTGTTCGGTCCACATTTTTTAAAGAAATGAGCCGATTTTCTCTTTTTCCGAACGAGAAGAAATAGTCGAGAAAAAAGCTGCTCTCACTCACCGAATGAGTGAAGATGTTATGGTTGTAAGTTAACACAAGTTTCATATTTACTGCGAAAAGGATGCCATAGTTAATTCAAACCTTCGAGGAATTGTGGAAATACTCGATCTTCCCTTAATGGTGCTTAAGAAAACCCTTTGCTCACTGCTAAAGCAAGAAACAATAAATATTCGTACTAGTTATCATGTCTTCCACGCAAGGACTATACACATCGAAAGAAAAAAGCTTCACAGACGGAGTGATTTATAAAGGGTGATCCAAGTAGAGGCAGTTTTTTCAATAGCCTTTTTTTGACAGATCAGTATTGCTTGGCATTTGATAATGGAAAAACTTACGCCTGAAAAACGTTACAAATCATTCAACTTTATTAAGAAAATTCACGTTCTGTAAAGATGTGTTTCGTGTGCTTCTAGCCTACTGAGCGCACTATTAGCAACACCATCACCCATCTTGAGACCCATTCATTATTGGATGATATTCGACCGAATAGACCACGTCCAGCACGGAGTAAAAAAAAATACAGCTGCCGTAGCTGAGAGTGAACACGAAGACCATGGAGAGTCGATTCGGCGCCGTTCGAAGCAACTCGGACTGACGTATGGAACGACTTGCCTGCATTTTACGTCGAGATCTTAAATTGAAAGCATACAAAATACACCTTCCCAAGGGACATCGCTTCCCTCTATGGGCTCTTGAAAAATTCCAAGAAGATCCGATGTTTTCGAGCCAAATTTTGTTCAGCGATGAGGCTCATTTCTGTCTCAATGGGTATGTAAACAAGCAAAATTGCCGCATTTGGGATGAAGAGCAACCGGAAGAGATTCAAGAAATGCCATTTCGTCCAGAAAGAAAAACGGTGTGGTGTGGTTTGTGGGCCGGTGCAATCATCGATTCATATTTTTTCAAAAATGATGTCGGTGCGATCGTAACCGTCAATGGCGACCGTTATCGCGCCATGATAACCGACTATTTGATGCCTGAAATTGAAGCTCGTGATCTCCGCGACATTTGGTTTTATTGGATGGATTTATTGAGAGATTATTGAGCAGATAATTTCACGATTTGGGCCGGTCGATTGGCCACCAAGATCGTGTGATATCACACCGTTAGACTTTTTCCTGTGGGGATATGTAAAGTATTAAGTCTATGCGGACAATACGCTGTGATTTAAGCCTTGGAGCAAAATATCACGCATGTCATTCGCCAGTTACCAGTTGAAATTCTCGTACGAGTCATCGAAAATTAGACTCGCTCTCTCTTTAGAAGTATTATATGGGCTGAGGGACATCTAAAATATTCATATCGGCTTTAATTTAAGGTGGTATGATATTTTTTTGGGAAACTAATCAACAAGGGTAAATTTCGAAATAATGCAAATAAGGTCCAGTTTTTCAACTAAATTTCCTGATCAAGCAATGTTAAAGATTCTCGTTATTAATATTTCTTCACACACAAACACAAAAATACGATTTATTTATCCTAAACCGGATTGTACTCCAAAGTTTTCTTTACAAAACTTTGCTTGAGATAGATCTAGGACACTATAAATACTAGGGCAGAGATATTCAATTCTCTCTTAACCTTTATTTTCGATGTTCTCTAGCATATTTAGTGGACTCTCATCTCTTTGGATATCCAAAATCATCGACCTCTTGTGGCCGAACTTTTCTTCATGCCGCCGTTGAACGGTATTGATTGACAAATTTATGGTTATAAACGAAGTGCGCTCCCGTCGGCAAATATTCTTACGTAGCGACCAGTTTCTCAACTCACCGCGTTTACTACAAAGTACACTGACGGACAGAGACTGTAAACTACCAACCAATTGCTACTACACTTGGTTGCTGGCAGTGAAGCCGCTATGAATGTCACTTGCAATTAAATGCAACGATAATTCAACGTAATTATTATCATTTTAATTGCAATTAGTTTTATAGTCAACGCCAACGAGAAGAGACATTTGAAAAGAAGAAAAGCAAGCAGATGATAGCTCAGCAGCAGTGCTTTGAAGTATAGTCATTTTATAAAATGCTGAGACTAATGTGTGTTAAATCGTACTCAAGTATTTTAAGGCATATAAAGAGCTATAAAACTTTATGATCATATACATACATATGTGTACATATGTATTACATATGCACATGTGTTGTTTAATGATCCAATGTCGAGCATTGGCTTTATTATACGAGAATTCATATAAATTCGTTTGCAAATGTCTGCTAACTCACTCTACCAGACTAGATGAGGGACGAAGATTTTTTATTTTTTTATTTTATTTTTTTAA
Source organism: Neoceratitis asiatica (assembly GCA_030068015.2). Lineage (NCBI taxonomy): Eukaryota > Metazoa > Arthropoda > Insecta > Diptera > Tephritidae > Neoceratitis > Neoceratitis asiatica. The sequence continues at coordinate 26,928,576 of CM061528.1, forward strand.
ATCTTTATTTAGTGCTAATAAAAATTCGACAGCTTTTAATGTGGAAGCTTTCAGCGCTTAAATTTAATTGCATGTGCATTCATAAATCAACGTAAGTAGCTTCAAAAGCTACTTTTTTAAGGCGTTGATCCACCTACGTATGTAAGCATGTATTTAATAAACTTAACAGCTATTTGTTATTGTAAGGCTATTAAAAATTTTAAAATACAATTCGACGTTTAACAGTCAATAGGTGAAATCTATTAAAGGGTAAATGTGAATTCTAAATACACATTCCACAGAGCAGTGTTTGGCCCCATAGACTAAAAAAAAGTCTCAATTTTAGCTAGAAATGTGTTAACCCTACCTTATAATCGGTCAATCTATTTAAAAATATTCTTGTTTTTGCTTCACTGTTACGGGTTTACTTATAAATGTCAGCAACAGGCAAAGATCGAATCCAATTTGATGTGTGAACAACATGAAAGAGAAGGTGTTAAGAAGTTAAAATTATCTTTAAAAACAAAGTGTTTGAACAATAGAAAGTTTAGATATTATATGGAAAGGTATTAAGTAGTAATTATGATAATTAACGAATTCTTATTTTATTTTATTGTTGTAACATTTGTGCCTATTTTAGTACTAATTCGTGTTTAACCTCAAATTTAACTTGGACTTTTAGCGGTGAAATTAATCGAAGTTAACAATCAAATTTATTTCAAAATACTCGCCAATGTGTGTAGATTATTTGGTGTAAATTGCAACTGCAAACATTTGCAAATCTTTGTGTTCTACCGATCAGATCAAAGCAGTCTCACCGTCTTCGTTTTTTGTTTTTGTGCGGAACTGTCCTTTTTTGTGTTGTTTTTTTGTGATTTTCGTCTTCGTTTGTGTCGAGAGTTGTATTTTGTGTTCTAGAAATGAATGTGTAAAGTATTTTTGGATTTCTGGAAACTAGTATTATTGTCGTGTTCGTTTCATCTAATTGGTGTTTTTTTTCTTTTTCCTCTTACATATCAACTTTATTTACACGTCCTAATTGAACGAGGTGATATATTATTGTGAGCAATATCCAGCTACGGGCTGCTGCCTACATATAGCATATTCCCCATATTTAACCCAGTACGACTTTTGTTTCCAAAGCTGAAGAAATGGCTGGGCGATAAGAGTTTGGGTTGAATTAAGAGGTCGTCACAGAAACAATGCCTATTTTGAGAGCCTTGAAAAACCTATTATTTGGATGGAATACAAAAACTGGAAAAACACCTGAGCTAAAAAGAGATAATGTTGAGAAATAAAGAGCTTCTTTGCCGAAAAAAAATTATTTTATTCAAAAAGTCACTGACTTATCAAACAACCTTCGTGCCTTCCTTCTACCGTACAACAAATTTTAATTCGCGGTCCTGTTATAATTGAAAGAGCTTTTAGGGAGTTTATTCAATGAAGCTGCTAATTTGAGAAATTAAGACATAAAAACATTTTGTCTTCAGCATACGCGGAAAACTTCTCGTGTGGCAATAAATACAGATTTATTAAAGCATTTATTGATACCAACCCATCCGTTTATAACTGGCCATCGAAACTGCCACTTAAGCACAAAACTGTTATTGTTGATGGGCATGTACATGCAATATAAAATTTGCGCTTTGTTTCCGCAGAAGCGATTTTAGGCCGAGCTCCTGCTTCAATCTGTGGTGTCTTCATTTTTTTCCAACAATCATCCGAACGAACTGATGGCTTTTTATTAGAAGCATTTATTTGTTGTCAGAAATGCACTCAGCGGTGTGGATATTGCCCGCTGAGAGGTGACCGCAATTAAAAAAATTAACTTATTATAATTTAAAGGAATTTAAATTAATTTTCTACAATTTTAGATGTTGGTCGAACCAGGTTTAGAACGTTGGCCTTCCAAATGGTATCACGCTCTGTTAACCTATCAGCTATTGCGTCCGTAATTAATATGAATTGTAATAATATAATAAAATTCTGAAGGAAATACTATGCGATATTTTTTAATAATTATATCGATTTATTCACTTGGGGTCATAGCTACTGGAATAGGATTTAGGAGAGGCTCAGGTACGACCCCTTTAAGTTTATTTCTTTTTCCCACTATGTATGGTAATGGTATGGTATGGTATGGGTCGATTTACTGGTCTTCTTCATAGAAGTGTACCCGTCGGAGCTCCTCTTAACTAATTGGTGCCAAGGCTGGTTTGATGTTCATGTTGGTTTCAAGATAGACGAGATTGTCTACGACTTCAAAGTAATTACTTTGCTTTACTTTACCAATTCTTCGAAACAGTAAAGCGTACAGTTTTGCTTTGTTGTTTTTGAGAACATTTGTGGTTGATGAGGCGTTCATCTTCAAAAGTTTCATTGGCGCTATATTTAAGCAGATTAGATACATGTGATCTCCAGTCCCCATATCGCCTCTTTGGTTCCTGCGGTAATATACATATCTCGATAAAGAACTCTTCAGTTAGGCGCTACATATTCTCTTAGGAAATTAGCCAAGTTCTCAATATTCTCCCATTTCGACCTCTCTCTTTTACTGCCTGTACAAGTATATATGACATCTAGCTTCCATCTTCAAATCCTGTTATCGTTTTCGCAAATGTACGCATTGCTGCAGAATGTATGCTTTAATTTTTTGCGCTTTAATTGAACACCGTTTCCTGGTGCTCATAAATGAGTTTGTGCTCATAAATGAATTTGTATTCATCAACGATAAGCCGCAAATTGTATTTTGATGCGAATGATGGAAAAGTTCTCATCTTCTTCCCATCTTACACATACTACTTTGGTAGTTGTTCGGTCTATCGCAACTTAGAGTCGTTTCTAAAGATCATGAACCTGTGAAAGCGGCTTTTCAATTGATGGTCTCGACAGGCAAACTTTTGCCATGGTCATTATGAAAGAAATGATTTTCCATCTAAGTATGCTTCGCACAGGTGAATTTTTCAGGTGATGTTAACTTAGCCATACGTACAACCTATAGAGGGTTTGAGTTTTCTCATAAGCTCACTTCCAAATTGTTTTTGATCGCCCACCAAACAGAAACTAAGTCAGACGGAAAGTTGTGAACAGCTTCAATCATACAAGAATCATTGCCTTGGCCTTCTCCGGTGAGAAGCAATTGAAAAGTTTCGCTTAAGACTTTTATGTTACATCTAGCCCGTTACTTTTGTTTGTGCCTTATGTCTCTTTCAACGCATTTGGCTTTTGTTCTATTTAACTTTATCTTTATTGTTTATCAGCACATTTTCTTCTTGTTGTTATTGTTGTTGTTATAGCGGTGGCTCATTAAATCTACTTAGAGGAAAGTAAAGCTAGTCGACGTGATCAATGTCAGATCTGGTTGGAGAGTATCGAACCAAAGTAAAAGAAGTCAATAGTGTCGTGCGGAGATTCCTTTTATGCAAAATATGAGGGTTGAATTATATATATCGGGATTTGGCAACTCTAGTGTAGCAATCTGACAATTGACAACTTTATAGTAAAGTTTGACGCTCTTGATGCTATACATAATCAGACCTTTTTGACATACGAAACTGATATTGCAAAATCGTAATGTGCCCTATCCTGAGATTGAAACAAGTATTGGAATAAATGGAACCACCATACATTCAATATTGCAGGAACATTTGGTTGTAAAAAAATTGTTCTCGTTGGATTTTTCAACCGCTTAAAAAAGGCTTGTATCGATTGGTCGAGAAAAATGCTAAAAAACATACGATAGCGATGCTTTGGAACATGTTTAGGACATCATGTCAGATGATGAATCATGTATTTACGCGTATGAGCCCGAAAATAAATTGTAGCCGAGTGTGTGGTGGTTTCAAGATGAGCCGAACCCAACAAAAAATGTTCGCGCACGAAGCATTCTAAGCAAATGGCTGCCTGTTTTTTTTTTGTGGAAAAACTGGACACAACCGTACCACTAAAAAAACGCAAAGCAATAAATTCTGAGTGATAGACAATCATTTGGTTAACAGTTGTCTTTCAAAAAATCAGGAAAACACACAAGACGGAGCCGCTCTTCACCTCGACAATGCGAGCTCTCAATTGACTGAAACAGCTACATTTTTGAGACATCAAAACATGGATTTGATGACCATACAGCCCGAACTAGGCACCGAATTACTTCTTTTTATTCCCGTACGTAAAAAATAAACTGAGAGGTCAGCGTTTTTCGACACCTGAAGAAGCGGTTGATGCGTTCAGAATGTTTTGGAGACACCTCTATCAAAGTGCCAAATTGGTTCGACAATTGGTTCAAACAAATACAAAAGTCTATAGATTTTAATAGAAAATATTATTTTATAAATCCCGAAATATATAAGGCATGAGGTATGAGTTGGCATCTTGAAGTTTAGTCTTGGTCTAAGGTATCATGGATTAGCTCGAGCTCTTCATCTACACACTTTGCCCCTCTACGATAGCTGGTTCTAAGCAGCGCAGTGGACCTGGCTGTCACCTTCATAACAGCCTGACCTCACTAAACTCAACAGGCAAATCCTACCGTTCGTTCTCTCATGAAATGCCTCTAGAGATCGAAGGAGTTCTATTATAATTCTTATTAATTACCGTTTCACTGCAAGGTCTTCGTAATATCATGTAATATGATTTTATTGCCTGCACAATTGTCAAATCTGTATAAATTTGTTTTCATCAACCGTTATGTCTGCGTAGCTTTTGGCAAAAATATCAAAGAATGTCTACATAAATTAAGTACAATGAAATTCAGCGAAAGAGCTCCAAGTGCTAATATAAAACTATAAATAGAAAATTAATCTAAAAGTACCAACACAAGCACGCATACATGTATAAACACATACATACATTCATAAATGAGTATGAAAGTAAACAGTTAAAAGAAATTACAAAAACAAATGCAAAACAATTAACATAAGCAAACAGACAAATGCGAAATTGAGCGCATTCGCTTAGGACTTACGTCTCAAATTGTTGTTGTTATTGCAAGTGCGATTAGTACCTACTCATATCCGTTGCTGGGCGGGCCAAAGTAAACGACAACATTTTAATTGCCAACATTGCTCACTTGGGCAACAATGCGTGTACACCCGACGGACGGTAATGCCAACCGCATGAGCGGAGACAACCAGCCACCAAGCGAAAGGAGCCAGTCAAGTGGTAGCTGGCAAATGCATTTAGTTGTGGCATACCCAAATGAAAGAGAAAAAACGATCCCACAAACACACACACTTACACATTGCAACTCAAGGTTTCACTAGTAGTGAAGAACAACAACAACAGCCAGGAGATGTTGCACTAGCAATGCGACGGCAGCCACTTTAACTCGCTGTCATTGTTATCACTGTTGGATGCCACGCACTGTCTTCTCTGGTCTTCTGGTCTGCTGTAGCTGTTGCCTGTTTGTAGCTTGAGCTCTTTAGTGTGCGGGTAATTTGCCAATTGCTTGTGTAACATTTACTGTTATTGTTTTTGTTGGTTCATGAAATGTTTTCATCTTTCCAAAACAAAAGCTGTCCGCTCCATCCTTCTTCCCTGCAGCTCGCCATATGCCCATCTAAACGACTGTCCATCGTTCGTCTTTTCGACGCTCGTCCACCCGTCCTGCCTTAATCCGTTCGAAATACCGCCTTTTATCCCATGCAACAGTTTGCCTACACGTAGTCGTCTTTCCAGTCGCTTGCCAATCTGTCTATCTGCCCGCGTGAGTGCCACTTTTCAAGCTAATGTTACCATACACACTCCCTGTATTTAATATTGTCATGAAATTTTGCATTTGTTTGCAATAGCAACGCGACATTCCCCACGTGCGATGTGCGCAGTTGTTGTGTTTTGCCCTGCCTGTCACTGAGGTGGGGTCTTCAGCGTAATGTGACTTTTGTCTTATGTGTCTAACACAACAAATCGCTTACATTCTTTGAGACACATTTACAGGATTGATGCGGTATTTGCATTTGAGTGGAAAATTGAATTTTCATTTTTACTGCACTTCGCGGCGCGAACAGAAGAAGTACATAAACAAGTTCAGCGCTCAGTCCTCCTCTTCACTGCTCTTCATGTTTGTCTATGCAGTGGCATTTCGTGCTATATTTATCGCTTTTGTAGCGACAGATTATTGTGTTTGTTTGTGTGCAACGAAACGGCAATTTCTGTAGGTGGGGTTCTGCGTGTTGCCCATCGTTTAATGGGTGTTGTAATTTGTCGGAAGACTTATACAGTATAAACTCCAGCTGCTTCATCACTTAATGTCGTGAGTACTTCATTCGAGATGAACAGATTTCGCGTCTAACCAAGATGTCGACTAAAACGCTCACTAAGGCTGCGACATAAAGCTGTCGTAAGCGTTTTTCTCATTATTTAGGTGGCCGCAATAGCCGAATGGTTAGCATTGTGTACTACAATTCGGAAGCCCTGGGTCCGAGTGCAGGTTTGGGCAACATCCAATGTGATAGAAAATTAATTTTTCTAATTGTGGTCGCCCCTCGGTAGGGAATATCAAGCCTGACATGAAATAAATGCTCCTCATAAAAAGCCATCGGCCGTTCGGAAGCGGCTTAGAATAAACGGTAGGTCCCTCCATTTGTTGGTAAAAACACCAAGACACAAAACTACAAATTGGAGAAGGAGCTCGGTCGAAATGCGCTTCAGCGAGTACTTGGCTGGGAGTATGATGGGCTTCAACAGAACCTTTTCATAATTATGTAGACGCCATTTGCGCGATTTTTGCATTAGCCGTTCTTCACCAATTATAGACTCCAAATTAACTAGGTTCTTCACCACCTAATTTTCCCAACGGGGCGGAAGTCTTCCTCTTCTTCTACTTCCTTTGGTGTTGTCGCTAATTCAGATGACATGTCCTAACTAGCTAAGCCGATGTTGTTGTTGTTATTGTTTATGTAGTAATCGGAAAAATATTCCAAAAATTGGTATTCGGTTAACATTGCGGGAGTGAAATTCCTTAGTCGGATAAAAATCCAGGTCGTTCCGGTACAAAGACCCAAAGAACTATAGAATTTTATACGCCTCTTAGGACAGCCATGCCTTACCGTGGCTAATTTCTTGAACCCTTGAGCCGCAGAATGTTTAATCATCTGCTGTTTTTTATTCCCTGAACTGTGTCAATATAATAAACATCGTACAGCTCGACGTTCCATTGTTTACCCAAAGAAACATAAATCATTCACAAAAACTTTTTCTCGAAAACTATCGGTACCTACTTATCAAAAGTCATCATTGTCGAGATTGAACTTAATTGTCCACTCAGTTCAAAGTAGCTCCTATTGGCAACAGTGATTTTGCGCTTGATTTCAAGGCCAATAATAGACGAAATTATCTACTCTATTTCGAAGTTATAACTGTAAACAGTGATTTCGGGGGCCTTGAAGCGAGTGGACTGCTGGTTTAATTGATGACAAGGGTTATTGCGTCTTGTGTTCGTTAAGTAAATACTTCTTCCGCCTCGCTTTCTTATCCAGTCTTGAGAAAACAGGTAGTTTTGCTATGTACAAAGCAATATTGTCCAATCAGCCAAATCGGAACATATACTCGTACAAATTATCTGCACTGCCATTAGTTGGGTACAACCAGGTATCGAGTCAGTTAGTACTTTGACAAGGTGTTTCCTCCTATTCCTTAACACGCACTCTTCGATGAGATCCTCCCGTCCTCGGGATATCTTTTCTTATAGCTATTTATATTCTTCTGCTATTTCTGTTGTAACATTTTTATTTTTTTTATTTTTTCTCGTATATTTTCTTATTCATATTCTTCTTCTCTTTCTTTTTCTCATTTTTCTTATTCATATTCTCACTATTTTACTTTTTTCGCTATTTTATTTTTCATTTTCTATTTCTTTTCTATTTATATTATTTATTTTTATTTATTCTCCTTGTTCCTACCTTCTTAATAGTTATTCTTTCTTAGTTTGCTTTTCTGTTTTCATTCCTTAATTTTACTCATATTTCATCTTCTTTGTTTTCTTTACTTTTTATTTCTTATATTTTTTCTATTCATTTGAATTTTCTTTTGTTCTTTTTTTTAGTTTTGTTTATCATTTACCAATTCGTTTTGTTCTTTTGCTACTTCATTTTCTTCATATTTTCCTTATTTACTTTCTTCTCTATCGTTTTACTTTCTCTTACTGTTTTTCTATTTTTCATATCGTAATTTTTCTTTAATTGTTTTCTTCTTTTTCTTTCTTTTTTCATTTCTCTTCTTCTTTTCCATTTCCCTTGTTTTTTTATACAGCTTAAATTGTTTTACTTTTCATTTTTTTTGATTTTCTGGTTCTATTTCTTTCATTTTATATTTTGTTATCGTTTTCCTAATTTTTTCCATTTCGACAACTCCAGCAGAAACTACAGTAGAATCGGCATCATCTGAAAATATGTTGCTAAGTCTTAATATCCTCTTTTACTACCTAACTTATTATAAGGTCGTAGAAGCCGAAAGTCTGAAAGGGCGGGCCAGGAGCCAGACGATCATGTTTTCAAGCTCTATGTAGATCATCATCGAAGACATTATGGCATTAATGCAGTTGCCACTACCCAGAAAGCATCAGTGCATATTTTTAGCATAAAATAAAAAATTCTTTCGTCAATGACGCCCCTTTTTATTTTATCCCTTTACACGAAATGTATCACCCTGTATAGCATACATATTTACCTCTTCCAACCTCCTACTCTGAAGCACATTGGCATGCAATAATGAAATTCTTGATGAGTGCCTCAAAATAAATTAATGCATTTGCTTAGTTTGACATTTCATTGCATTTTTTCCAACACCAAATAATTGGTTGGATGTTGCAAGTGTGCACACATGCTTACACATGCATTTTTATGTGTAAAATCTACATATAGCGACCACATCAGATTGACACCAATTGGTAATGGCCCCATAATGGTCATGAGGAGAAGAATAAGAAATATCTTCAAACCCCCTTCCAAAAGGGGCATTAAGGCAGACATTCTCGAAAATGTAAATTGAAATGGAACAGGAGACTCAGATATTCGGAAAATACTTGAAAATTAAATTAGAGGAAAATTGAGTAGTGAGTGCCAACGTGCCACTCATCACCTGCTACAACGCTTTGTAGCCTAGAAAAAACAAGTGCCTGCTCTCGACTGCCTGCCACGGCGTCGCCAAACAAACTGCTGCGTTGGCTGTGGTCCCAATGACTGGCAATCAAACAAATCATAATTCTGAAAATATCTTGTAACTTTTGCTTTGTCAGCGAGTGCTTGAAAAAGACATGAGTGAAGAGGCAGCCTCAAAGTGATGCTCGCCGCAAACAAAACGCCCTCCACACGCTAATTTCGTTTATTAGGAATAAAGCAATGGTAAGTGAAAATGAAAAGCAAATAGCAAAACAACACGCAATATTATCGGGGATAAACATGTTGAAGAAGCAGCGTCAAAGAATATATGAAATTTATTAATAAACTCGATTAACTGTGTGGAGGAGGAGTGGGGCTGCGTAGCATAAGGAGCAGCAACAGCAGCGGTCGTGGCAAGTGGGGGAGCACAAACATAAAAATCCATTTCAATCATTTTGTGCGTGACTGACAACTGTCCGTTTCTCTCCCACTCCCCTTCTCTCATACTCTACATACAACATGAGCTCTTGTATTAATTCATTTGGCTCTTGTCGCGTAGCTTCTCATATTTATCTCGTTGATGGATTTTATGCGTTCACATTCGTGGCACTTTTTATTCACTTAATTGTGTGTAGTTTTTATAGCCTAATTTGAAATATGCTGGCACGGCAGTTTTCCAATGGTTTTATACTATTTATTGTTTATTTTACTCATTTTTACCATCAAAATTGTGTGCGTGAGTTTTGGTGTGTGTGTGCCTTTTATTATTTCAAATTGAAGTATTACTAACTCAATTTAGTTTGTCAGCCAATTAGTAACGTATTTGAAAAATGCTTTTGAAGCATTCGATCGTAAAAATTAAATTGAAATTGGAATTGAAAATGGACTGGCCCGAAATGCTGTAAATGGTCCAATGAGACAGATTTAATGGTGCTACTAAATGGATGAAAAAAATACCAATTAACATACATATGTATACTCAGATGGAGTATAAACATATTTTCAATACTTTATTTCCGCTTTTTTCTTTTTGAAGCAAATAATTACACTAACATTTCCGCTTGATTTTTACTTGAAAAATATATTTTCGGCAAATTTTTTTGCGGGCAATTTCAGGTACTTACTTCAAAGTAATTTTTTTTCAATACATCAAAATTTATGCAAGAATATTAGGACGGGTCGGTGAGTAACATTCCATGCGTAATATTTGAAATTAAGAAATATTGAATGCAAAGTTCCGCAGTTTCAGCATTTGCCTCAAGAGCTCGGCCAAGAATGGCTTGAATTCTAATGGTTCGCTCTCAGTGATTATTTCACGACTGCTAGAACTTACAAATACATATTTAGAACTTTGAAGGTTACCTAAGGCAAGCGATTTTTATAGTCAGAGTAATTATTTGTAAGTCGTACCGAAATAATTTTTAAAAGCAAATTTTGCAAAAATATCTATTAAATTTCTTTGAAAAACTATATTCTTATAAACGAAATACGACTTTTATCTGATAATCACTTCATTAATATTTCATTTAAAATTGTGCTAAAAGTCCATAACATTTTTATTGTTAGCCTTAGTGTTTTTTTTCAGACATCAAAATTTATAAAGGGTGATCCAAGTAGAGGTACTTTCTTCAATAGACATTTTTTGACAGATCACCCGTGAGACGTGTCAACCTGTCATGTTATTTTTGTTCAGTATTGTTTGGCATTTCATCATGGAAATACTTACGCCTGAACAACGTTTACAAATAATTAAATTTTATTACGAAAATTCACGTTCTGTAAAGAATTCAACTTTTTTAGGAAAATTCACGGTCTGTAAAGAATGTGTTTAGTGCGCTTCGCTCAACTTATGGTCCACATAATCGGCCTACTGAGCGTATTATTCGCAACACCATCACCCAAATTGAGACCCAGCATTCATTATTGGATAATATTCGACCGAAGACCGTGGAGAGTCGATTCGGCGCCGTTCGCAGCAACTCGAACTGACGTATGGTACGACTTGGCGCATTTTACGTCGAGATCTTAAATTGAAACCGTACAAAATACAGCTTGTGCAAGAACTGAAACTGCTCGTAATTCCCAAGCGACATCGCTTCGCTCTATGGGCTCTTGAAAAGTTCCAAGAAGATCTGACATTTTCGAGCCAAATTTTGTTCAGCGATGAGACCCATTCCTGACTCAATGGGTATGTAAACAAGCAAAATTGCCGCTTTTGGGACGAAGAGCAACCTGAAGAGATTCCAGAAAAAACAACGGTTTGGTGTGGTTAGTTGGCCGGTGAAATCGTCGGACCATATTTCTTCAAAAATGATGCCGGTGAGAACGTAACCGTCAATGGCGACCGTTATCGCGCTATGATAGTCGATTATTTGATGCCTGAAATTGAAGCCCGTGATCTCTGCGACATTTGGTTTCAACAAGACGGCGCCACTTCCCACACATCGCATCAATCAAGAGATTTATTGAAGAGAGAACACTTCGGTGAGCAGATAATTTCATGTTTTGGGCCGGCCAATTGGCCACCAAGATCGTGTGATGTCACACCGTTAGACTTTTTCCTGTTGGGTTGTGTAAAGTCTAAAGTCTATGCGGGCAATCCCATTTGGATTCAGACCTTGGAGCAAAACATCACGCGTGTCATTCGCCAGTTAACAGTCGAAATGCTCGAACGAGTCATTGAAAAATGGACTCAACGGATGGACCTTCTGAGACGTAGCCGCGGCCAACATTTGAAAGAGATAATCTTCAGAAAATAAATGCCAAAGAATGTCCTATCAAATGTTTTTTCTTAAAAAAAGTAGGGAACCTCGAAATGGATCACCCGTTAGCTAGGAAAAGAATATTGAAGACATTGCTATAAATTGAACGCAATTTCAAAATCATCGTCAAAACAAGCACCAATTTTTCCTTTAATTCCTTTTATACTTCCTTTATTTTGTTTTATATCATTTTTTTTATTTTTATTTTATTTTAGGGTTATGCATACAGTGGGTTTGATAGTGTAGGGCTGTATTTCGACATCAGCCAAACTTAACTGTCAAACCAGACCTTTTTTGTTTTAGCTAAAAGTCAGGTATTTATAAATATAACCCGCTTAAAAACCAATAAAATTTAAAAAAATTAAGGAGACTGGTTCGGTTACAAATATTGTAAGGCCTGCATCTTTGTTTTGCTTTTTTTACCTCAAATATCGCTGCTGAAAGTGAAAGTGTAGCCGAAGACCCGCATGTGTATATTTCACAACATTCTCAAAAGCTGCGACTTTACGACTTAAGGCTCATTAGGGCGTATTTTTTGCTTGGACTTACACCTTCATCCATATAAAGTTCAGCTCACACAACAACTGAAGGCAGCTGACCACCATTCACAACGCCGTAGTTACGACGATTGAGTGTTTGAACAACAAGCAGTGAACCGCGATTTTTTCAGCAAAATTTTCTTCAGCGGCGAGGTCCATTTCTCACTCGGTGGATACGTAAACAAGCAAAATTGTCACAGTTTTGGCTTCAAAAATCCTCAAAAACATGATTTGAGCAATATGTGGTTCCAGCAAGGTGGTGCCACATACGATACAACACGAGCCAATATGACTTTATTGCGAGAGAAATTTCCCGGCCGCGTAATCGATGCCAATTGGCCACTGACATCGTGCAATTTGACAACATTGGACTCCTCTTTTTTTGTGGGGCTACCCGAAAGACAGTGTTTATGCAGATAAACCTCTAACTCTTGAGCACTTTAAAATCAATATATAGCGCCGATTTTTCAAAAAAGGACCTATGAACGTGAAATTTGTTATACGGCTTGCAAATTGATACTGAATATCATCTAAACCGGATATATATAACATATAACTTCCATACACTGATATTTTCAGATGTGAGGTTTTGGTCAAAACTCAGTCAAAAAAGCATTTACGAGCATGAAATTTGGTATTATCCGCAAATAATATGAATTGCTACTAAAAATCAACGAAATCGAAATAGGATATCATATAGCCCCCATACAACTGATTTGTTCAGATATAAGATTTTGGATGAAAAATCAGCTAAAAAGCCATCTGGGAGCGTGAAATTTGATATTATCCACACATGTTATGAATTGCATAGTGCTAGTGAAAATCTTCTAAATCGTGTAGTATCCCGATAGCCTCCATACAACAGATTTGCTCAGATATGAGATTTTGCGAGAAAAAACCGCAAAAAAAAACCATCTAAGAGCTTGTAATTTGGTTTTCAACAGACGTAAATTTAAGTTTATATTGACACTGAAAATTATCAAAAAGGAAATTTGCAATTCGCTATAAATTTGATATGCTCAAGAAAGGTATAAAGTCTTCGGCATGGCCGAAGACAGCCGTTCTTTCTTATTTAATTTTACTATTCCCTTATATATTTGGGTTTGCTAAGTTTTGTTTTAGTTTTATAATTTTAATTTTTTATTTTTTATATTATTTACTTTTAGTTTTTAGTTTTTTTATTTTCCTTTATTTTACGGAAGTTAAATTAACTGATTTTATTTTGTTCTAATTTTTTTACATACTTTTTTTTTACTATTACACTATTTGCATTGTTTATTATTTTTAAAATTTTTTTTGAAATTTTGAATTTTATTTTATATTATTTAATATTGTGTTTGTTTTTTACTTTTTATTTTATTCAGTTAAATAATTTATTTTAAATTAGTTCAATTATATTTTCTTTTCTTTTAATTTTTGTTTAATTTTTATGTTACTTTGCTTATTTGATTTTAATTGTATTGTTTGAATATTTAATATTTTATATTTTGTTTTTATTATTACTATTTTTTAATTTTCTAGTATTTTACTTAATTTGTTCATTTTCGTTTTATTTTATTTGCTGTTTTTTAATTTTAATCAGTTAACTAATTTAGATATTTTTCATTTGAATTATTTAAATTTTATTTATCTCATTAAATTTTTAATTTTACTTTTACTTCATTTATTTTATTTAAATAAATTTTATTTAGTTTTTCTCTTGTTTTATTTTATTTTATTTTCTTAGTTTTTTATTTCACTTCATTTATTTGAATTTCTTCTGCTTTTTCGATATGTTTTTATACATTTTTTTGTATTTTATTTAATATTTCTATTTTTGTATAATATATTTAATTTTATTATATTTTGTTCGGGGAGTATCGCCTTAATAGTTCCAGCCTCAGCCTCAACCACTAAATACCAACACATCCGTTTTCCGCACATGCACATTATTTGTATGTACATGTGCGTATACGATTTCTTGGAATTTCATTTTAAAATTTTATTACCGTAAATAAAAACTAATTTAGCTATTAGCAACGACACCGGTCATAAACCTCAATAAGCGTTTGATATTTTTTTAAATAGTTTTAATATTTCTTTGTACGACAAGAAAAAACCATCACTCAACTTGCCGTATTAATAGTAATTTGCGAAGACCGGGAAAATTACCGGATTGGAGGCAAGTTTTTATATTATAAAAAATATTTGAAATAAAAGATTTTTTTTTTCACTTTGTTCAATTAACTCTTATATTATTTATTATTTCAATCTACTTATATAACCACACCTGCTAGAGCTTATTCACTTTTTTGGCAATTAACGGCATTTCGCAAAATTTTTAATCATAATAATAATATTTAATTAAAACTGCATATGCATATGTTAACGTGAGTGTGCATATAACATATTGTATGCAATATAAATGATTGTGCAAATGTAATTTAATTTGATAAATTGCATTCGATTAATTATAGCACACACACACACGAAAGTCACATTTATTATCATCTAACCAAAAATGCAACCACAAAAATATTTGTTGACCGCAAATTACTTTTAAAGTGAAATTTTAGTTAATCCATTTCAAATGAAAAATATATTTGCTAATTTCAAGTGAAGGCGATGAAAGATGAAACAAAAATACATAATCAAATATATACATACATACGTATGTAGCTAAGACATATTTAATTTTAATGACAATTTCTTTGCAAATGTGTGGGAATAATGAATATTACCAAAAGTAAGTGAGCGAGTGAACGTGTGGGCTTTAGCCACCTCAGCTGCGATGCAGCGTGTGTAGAGTGTAGAATGACATAAACGAATTCAAAATTCAACAGCAAATGGCTGCGGGCAGCACAAATTAAGGGGGATAATAAATGTAAAGGCAATGAAAAAAAAAAAAAAAACATTTCGTTGGTACATCCGTAAAAGTAAATACTTAAAAATATGGGGTAAGCAAAGTTGCTTCGAAAACCGCTTTGGATGTCACTTAGATGCTTCCTATGGCTACAAAGCGCTTGTGAATTTCTTAACCGTCACAAGAAAGAAGTGTTGTTGAAGCGTTTATAATCCTTTGCAGTTTGGCTATATGCTATAGTCCTCCAATTTCGATGATTTTCAGTCTCCATATTTATTTGAATTTACGTGTGTACAGTACCTATGATCCTACAGTTGTATAGACATAGTAAATGGCTAAATCAACTTAGCTTGACATCTTATCTGATCGGTATAAATTTTGGTGACCTTCTCTGTTCTCCTTCTAGTACTTCACACCCAAGTTAATATACAATTTCATTTTCAGGAAAGGTATAAAAATAATGGTCGTAATGAGATGAAATTAAGAGTTTTTACATAAAGGCGGTAAAGCTTTCTCCTGATCCTGCTCTGCTTCAGATACCTCAAGAGATGCTCCCAGCTTGGCCGACCTGGCCAAATAGTTAGATTTACGTCACAGAAAATGTTTCTATGCCCGGGAACCCCGACTATGAAGTTGTCGAGCTGTCCTGCCAGTGAACTCAAAGCATTACTACAATTATTTTCGTTAACTGAATTTAGAATCGGCAACAATAAGGCAAAAGCTATACCGCTTGAATATTCGAGAATATATTTGCCTTCTGTATCCAAAAGTAGTTATTCATTAGAGAAGATGCTAGTTGAGTTTGGTAGCCGCAAAGGAAGATGATTCTAAGATCTTTGAAGTATACCGCAACCCCCACACGAACTCTATTTCGAATGGGTCTGGTTAGATTTGACTATTCTTATCTTAAATCCAATTTTAGAAAGATATAGTGTCTGATTTATTCAATTGTCTTGTGAGCTAGCTTACTATGTAGCTGTGTACAAACCATTCCAGAAACCAAAATCTACAAATCTGATAGTGGAACTTTTTGAATGAAGATGTTTATAGACAATTGATACAGAATTATGTTCAGCGCATCTAGCCGACATGACTTAATAGTTTCTGTAATCCCTGCAAAGCCTGCCTTTTGTAATTCATATAATTTTCTAATATCATACTATTACTAGAATGCTGGTTAGAATTGGTCTAATACCGTATTAAGCTAAGAAGAGAGTAATTTAAGTTGTCATTGAGGTTATTTAATGGAAAGTCTTAGTGGAAAGCAAGGAACTGGTAAGGGAAAGGCGCTTAATCACCGTAAACCAAACATATTTTACTTGATATCTCTTTCCTTAGCTGGAGTCTCACGATACCACGCGCAGATCTAATTTAAAGCTGAGATCTGCAATAAATACGAGACAAATAAATAGGGTTGAATGATGAAAATTTTTGTATTCATGCACACCCATAACCATTCACAACTTTGAAATGTGAAAAGCTGTTCATTCTCATGCTCAACAACATGTTTGAGGCTCGATAAAGTTTGAATCTTGGCATTATATCTGAAACACTACATCATTGAAATGAGCTGCTCCCGTTTCAGGTAATTTTCGACCACTTTTTGACACATATTGGGCGAAATTGTAGCTATAACTTGATAAATTTTGGTTTTTTGGTGCTCAAGAGTTAAGGGTTTATCAGCATAAACACGATATTTCGGGTAGACCTACAGAAAAAGTCCAATAAAGTCATATTCGCTCATGTTGTGTGGCATGTGGCACCATCTTTTTGGAACTACATATTGGCCAAGTTGTGTTCTTCAATTGAACGCCAACAAAAAGTCGGTTATCATACGATCATAACGCTCCGAATTGACTGTGACAGTCTCGCCGTAATCGTTTTCAAAGAAGTAAAATCCAATCACACCTCCGAACCAAAGAGCACACCAGATAGTTGGTTGTTTTTGCGTGCAATGGTCTCTCTTCAAATATGTTGGGATATTCGGAGCTCCAAATACAACAACATTGCTTATTTAAGTATTCACCGAGTGAGAAATGTGCCTAGTCGCTGAAGAAAATTTTGTTGGAAAAATCGCGGTCCACTGCTTGTTGATCAAGCACCCAATCGTCGTAACTACGGCTTTTTGAATGGACAGCTGGCTTCAGTTGTTGTGTTAGCTGGACTTCGTATGGATTTAGGTGTGAGTACCAATACCAATTGCTTGAGTAGTTGGACGATTATTTGCACCACAACCTCCTCTTAAAGCAAGAAACGTGGAAACGTTGGAGTTACCATTTTGTAGCGGTTTAGTTTCAACAAATTTGACGCATTGTGTGGTTATTAGGCCTTTCCATAAATGCTTAACTAAAACAAAAATCGTTTGGTTCGACAGTGGCTTGCACTTTCGAAACCACTTAATGGATAACCCTTTATATAAAATGCGTCTTGAGTATATTGAATCATACAATCCATAAAAATGGATCATACCAATGGCGGAATAACTACAAACCCCTAAAGAAAGTAAATTCGAGAGGTTAGAGGTCATTATAGTTACGGCGAGTTCCAGGCTCTTGTAGTTTTAATACGTCTCCGAAAGGCTAATAGATATTTATGAAAACCGTTGAGTTCATGTCAGAAGCTTAGCCGAAGTTATTGCTATTACAGAAAAACGCTTTTGAAAAGTTGGTTTGGCCTGTATTCCTATCGGTGTGGGCATCGGCACTTTATGACCGTTGAAGCGATTTTCGGCTGGGCAATGATATTTTTCCAACAAAGAGAGGAACCTACAGTTTATCTTAATATGTTTCCAAGCGGCTAGTTCAATTTTAAGAGGAACTTTGAATTTATGTTCGAAATATGCTAGAGGGGTTTAAATTTTCTGCCAAGGGGCCGGCAACTAGAAAAAAATTATATTTTATTTTAACTAATTTTCTATAATTTTGGATGTTTGTTTTTTTCCAGATTCTAACCCACGCGTAAGATCGTTGAAAGACTGGATTATGACAGAAGAAAGAGTTGAAGAGCTCGGACGTATTCATTTCCTAGCTTGGAGGCCATTTTGGATCTGCGACAATAACGACGCTTCTGCATTTGCAGGTAAGAAGATAATCATTTGAAGAAAGGCCACGATTCTTCCACTAATAACAACTTCTATACAAGTGTAAGGCTAACATGAGGGAAATCATGAATAATTGTCGCTTTAATGGAGTGAGAATGTGGAATGCGAGCAGGAATTTCAAATTGAGGCAGATTTGTTGTGAAACATGAAACATTTAAGTGGCAAATTTATTTGCAGTACAATTTTATGTAGCAACTTTTCTTTTCTGTGCACTCCGTTTGTCATCACCAATTTGTTGACTGTATATGTGTTTGTATGAATTTTGCTATTGCTACGGCTGCCGCTGCTGTCATGCCCTTAAATGACTGCGACATTCCCTGTTGACAACGCGTTAATTAAAATTCAATTGTAATTGCAATTAAGCAAGGCACACACATACATACACACATACATACATATTTGTTCTTGGCGTAATTTGCGCAAATAGAATATTATCTGTTGCCAGCGAAAGCGAAAACGAGCAAGACACACAAGTGGAAAATTAAATTCAATTGCTTGGAGGCAACGAACGACCGTTGTAAGTGCCCTGCGGCATATAGCATGTAGAAATCTGTCCGGGGCGACATGTTGTTGGGGTGGCTGCAGACGCAGCACACTTGAGATTTGCAGCTTACTTCCAGCCTTTGAGTCTTTGGCGGACGCTTCATTGTAGCATAACTATTAAATACCGTAAAATGCTGAAATATTTACATATGTAGAGGGTAATCCAACTAGAGGTACTTTTTACAATAGCCTTCTTTTGACAGATCACGGGTGAGTCGTGTCAAGCTGTCTTGTTATTTTTGTTCAGTATTGTTTGGCATTTCATCATGGAAATATTTACGCTTGAACAACGTTTAAAAATCATTCAGCTTTATTACAAAATTTCACGTTCTGTAAAGAATGTGTTTCGCGCGCTTCGCTCAACTGATGGTCAATATAATCGGCCTACTGATCGTACTATTCGCAACACATCACACATCCTGAGACCCAGCATTCATTACTGGATAATACTCGACCAAATAGACCACGTTCAGCACGTAGTGAAGAAAATATAGCGGCCTTAGCTGAGAGTGTACACGTTCGCAGTAACTAGGACTGACGTATGGAACGACTTGGCGCATTTTACGTCGAGATCTTAAATTGAAAGCGTACAAAATACAGCTTGTGCAAGAACTAAAGCCTTCTGACCTTCCTAAGCAACATCGCTTCGCCCTATCGGGTCTTGAAAAGTTCCAAGAAGATCCGACGTTTTCGAGCCAAATTTTGTTCAGCGATGAGTCTCATTTCTGGCTCAATGGGTGTGTAAACAAGCAAAATTGCCGTATTTGGAACGAAGAGCAATCTGAAGAGATTCAAAAGCTGCCATTTCATCCAGAAAAAAACAACGGTTTGGTGTGGTTTGTGGGCCGATGGAATCATCGGTCAATATTTCTTCAAAAATGATGCCGGTGAGAACGTAGCCTTCAATGGTGATCGTTATCGTGCCATGATAACCGACTATTTGATGCCTGAAATTGAAGCTCGGGATCTCCGCGGCATTTGGTTTCAACAAGACGTCGCTACTTTCCACACATCTTCGGTGAGCAGATATGAGAACACTTCGGTGAGCAGATATGTAAAGTGAAAAGTCTATGCGGACAATCCCGCTTCTATTCAAGCCTTGGAGCAAAATATCACGCGTGTCATTCGCCAGTTACCAATCCAAATGCTCGAAAGAGTCATCGAAAATTGGACTCAACGGATGGACCATCTGAGACGTAGCCGGGGACAGCATTTGAACATGAGACATAATCTTCTTTAAAAAAGTAGGGAACGTCGGAATGGATTAGCCTTTATATGCTTATGTTTGTCGTGCCTCTCTCTCTCTTACCCTTGCAATTTATTTAGATTTTGCATTGCCTGCAATTTTTCAACTCTTTTTACTTGCCCATTGCTGTTGCAATGCTGATTTTATAGCTGCTGCAATTACAAGTCTGTTTATTAATTATATTTTATTGTTTTTGTTTCTCAATGCATTTTACGGTCGGATTTTTTCTGCTTCTTCTTGTGTTTCTTTAAATTGCTCAGCTTTCGGTTTCGTTTGTCGTTTGGTCGTTGCGTTGCATTCAATTACCGACGGATGTTTGTTATTGTTTTTATATGTAAATATGTGTACGAATATGTGTATGTGTAAGTGAGAGCATCGACATTCCGCAGCTTGGCATTTGGCGCTTTGACAAATCGTTCGCATTGCGCTTTGATATTGTCGCAAATATTTACGAATGAATAGGCAAATCAACGAATGTGCACCCCTTCGTCTCCTTTCTAGAATCAGAACAACTGGGTATTTAAAAAATTTAAAAATATTATTTAATACTAGAAGATACGGTGCCATGCTGTTGTAGCTTTCTGTATTTTCCTCAATTTAGATTTTATATGTGACACTCCAAGGAGATGATAAGTAAGGAAGAACTAAAAGTCGTAAATTACAAATTACCTTTAACTGATGCAAAACTTAAATTGCCCATTATATTATTGCTCTATCAAATCATTTGTAAGTGTATATGTATTTGTGCATTCAGAGAGTTTAAAAATTACAGCGGGTGAGTTATTATTTACTCACTCATGGAGGTGCGCGTCAGATATAGTCGGAAAATATGGTGCAATTAATATTTTGACGCCCTATGGTTGGACCATATAATCCACCTCTGCATAATATCCGAGTACTCCATGGAGTAGCTACATGAAATTAGTTTTGAAACTACTCCATGGAGTACCTATAGGGGATTACCCACGAAAAATTATATTCGAACATACTTTTTAGTTTCGAATACCATCTGCTTTCATGAAAAGTTGGTACATCATAATTTTTTGTATATAAATTTATATTAATATTAATAGTTTATTGTTAATAAATATGTAGGGTTTCCTCATAAGAGCGATATGATTTCTTTAAAAAAGAAAAACACACTAATTGTTAAGGAAATTCAAATGTTTTTTATTTAAGGTGAAGTACAATCGATACAATTAAGTTCTGAATATAACCTCATTCAAATGGCCTCCACCCACGATTTCTTTTGCAGGAACGAATTCGATGCACCCAATTTTTGAGCACTTTTCCCACTAAATCAAGTCGTATGTCATGAATAGCACGTTCAATATTGACTTTTAAAGCTTGAAGAGAGCCTGGTATGTTGCTAAAGACCAATGACTTCAAATAAGCCCATAAGAAGTAGTCCAACGGTGTTAAATCGCAACTTCTTGGAGTCCATTATTCAATGTCACAATTTCTTGAAATAATAATTGTGTAATCTCTAAATCTTTCTCGCAATAATTCGGTTGTGCGCACGTGCTGTGTGGCACGTAGCCCCGTCTTGTTGGAACCAGATATTGTTAAGATCAACTGCTTCCAATTGTGGCCATAAATAGTTGGTAATCATCGATCTATACTGCTCTCCATTGACAGTAACGGTGCTACCAGCTTCATTTCGAAAGAAGTACGGACCGATGATTCCGCCAGACCAAAAACCACACAAAATGTCAATTTAGGTGAATTTAATGGTTGTTCATGAATAATTTGTGGATTTTCTTCCACCAGAATCGACAGTTTTTTTCATTTACCGCATAGTTGAATAATTTGCAAATGTTGTTCTTGCCATGATGAAATTGTAAACATTACTGAATACAATGAAAAAAAAAACAGACCATGACATATTTAAAATGACCAAAACGACACTTAGAAATTATATTATCCCTATTGGAAAACCCTTTATAATAGATTTTAATTTGCGCATTTAGTCTATTACTTACAAGTATTTGCATTGAAATATATTAGCTCGAATTTTGCATGTACTTTGTGTACCAGGAGAGCGTGCGAATGAAACGAAACTGACTCACTTTTCATATTCACACATTTTATGTATACGAGTATTTAATTTGTTGTACAATTGTAACTTCGTGTAATTCGTTGCGATCGGTAAAACACGAAGGATGCTCGTGCCGTGCTAAGCTGGTATAGAAACATGAGTTGGTCCTATAGTACGCGCAGTGGTGTGTATTTGTAGGTACTCCAATGGACCATATGGTTCACAAATAACCGCAGGGTCTGATCTAACATATATTTACGCATAATAACGTTAAATACACGCACATACATGTAAGCATATCTTTCAACCGCTATAGCTGCAACAGCTCCGTAAAACTAAAAGCTACCTGCAGCTGCAACATATTATACCAATTTTCATCATCGAACTGTGGATCCCAGACCCAGATACTTCCCGAAAAAAATTTTTCTATATGTTAATCTTTTCCCATCAACGCACTTGATTTCAAGCAAAATGATCATGGTCCATTCCCAAGAAATTAAAATACTTATATATACATTTATCTAGACATAAAGATACCTTCATCCGAAAATTCAACCAATTTAAAATATAAGCATAATTTTAATAATAATTTTTTTTTTCAAAAATATCCTTATCTGGTCAAGTTTAATAAATACGATTTTTATTGAATGAAAACCTCTTACACATGGAAAATCAGGTAAATTGAACTCTACATTTGATTTTTTGGAATAGTCTCGGTCAGTCTCATGTCCACTTCCGGAGGAAAAGGTGTTGCCTATGTTAATTTAAGCAAACGCCTACATATGTACCAAATTTGAAGAAAATATAATAAAAAAATAAAAAAATTTCAGAGACAAATCAGGATTAGTGCGAATCATTGAAAACGGTCCAGGTATTCTTGATTTGTTACCGTAGTAGCTGCCATTACTTTCCTTTATAATATAGATAGATGGGCAGATATTTGCTTAGAAGTAAAGTAGACAAAAGAGACACTGAGAATTTACAGACACCTAAGGAGTATCACTCTAATAAAGTCCTGAAAAGACCCCATTGATCGCGGGTGCGATAAAAACTTAGTTCAAGATCAAAAATCGAAATTTTTTTTTTTGGATAAACTTTTAGTTTTCCGATAAAACTTTCGAAGGGCATAGTTGTGAAGTAATCATAAAACGGTAAAAACTTAAAATTAAATTAAGGCCTATGACTTTTTAATGTGAAATTGGATTGATTAATCTTTGATTTGAGATAATTTCGCAGGATCTGCGAAAAGTTTTCTTGCCGTGTTTTCACTATTTATATTGCCCGCTTTCTGTTTTTACATATCAATTAAAATACCAACTTCTATATTCTTTTTTTTCCTTTTGATTTTCTTCTCATTTTTTTGTGTGCATCCGTGCATTGTCCTGATGGAACATAATTTTTTTTCCGCCATGTGATCGTTTCTGCTTCAAATCCATATTGAAGCTGTCCAAAAGCTCTGAATATATTCGCCGGTGAACCCATCGCTGCCTTCTGTTGTGCATGTTTGATCGGAGAAACCCACTGTTTTGATTGTTCTCTGGTCTATGGTGTGCTATGGTGCATCCAAGCTTTGTATACGGTAACAAAACGGCGCGAAAATTCGTTTGGATTGCAGTTGAACGATTCCGAACACTCCTTCGAAGTGGTTCCACCTATCGCACGGATAGCCTTTTCATGTCTAAATATTCATCTAAACTCTGATGTATCCACTTAATTTAAATGTCTTCAGAATCAGCCACCTAACGCACTTTTATTCCTTGATCGTCCAATATCACTTGGCGTGACGATCTGAACGCTCTTAACTATTGAATATTATCATTAAAATGGATGGTGCAGAATCAAGTCTTTCCTTGGTTTCGGTGATAGTTTTTTACCTAAAGAATAATGGTTTGCTCAGCACGCAAAATTCACTTTCTCCCATTTTCGTTAAAATTCACAAAGTCGTCTGCTTTCAAAATTTTACAGCAGTCTATTAATCGGTAATAGTTCACGGGGAAGTAACTGCACCGCAAATGAAAAAAATTACTGACTTATCAAACAGCCCTCGTACATACCTAGCTACTTAAATAACATCAACTCTACTTTTTCTTTCCGAATGACCAAGAACCCACTCTTCTTCGCTCTCACAAGATGAAGAGTTTCATCTGATATTCTCTTTATGGAGGGTTATTCATCTAACCAAGCAACACTCTTTTTGAATCTAAATGATTTCGAGTTAGATGGATGTGCTAAAATGTCCGGGATGGTATGTTAGATATGATTAAACTCACGTATTATTTAACTGACCTTTAAGTGTTTTGCTTTATAAATCGTTTCAGAATTGCATTGTGACTTGTTGCAGGCGATTAAAATTCCGCTCAGTAGCTGCTTCGGCTCAGTGATTTATAAAGGATGATCCAAGTGGAGGTACTTTTTTCAATAGACCTTTTTTGACAGATCGCGCGTGAATCGTGTCAAGCTGTCATGTTATTTTTGTTCAGTATTCTTTGGAATTTCAACATAGAAAGACTTACGCCTGAACAACGTTTACAAATAATTCAACTTTATTACGAAAATTTACATTCTGTAAAGAATGTGTTTCGCGCGCTTCGCTCAACTTATGGTCAACATAATCGGCCTACTGAGCGTACTATTCGCAACACCATCGTCCATCTTGAGACCTAGCATTCATTATTGAATAATATTCGATCGAACAGACCAAAGAAACAAGAAAATATAGCAGTCGTAGCTGAGAGTGTACACGAAGACCGTGGAGAGTCGTTTCGGCGCCGTTCGTAGCAACTCGGACTGACGTATGGAACGACTTGGCGCATTTTACGTTAAGATCTTAAATTGAAAGCGTACAAAATACAGCTTGTGCAAGAACTGAAGCTGCTCGATCTTCCCAAGCAACATCGCTTCGCTCTATGGGCTCTTGAAAAGTTCCAAGAAGATCCGACGTCTTCGAGCCAAATTTTGTTCAGCGATTAGGCCCATTCCTGACTCAATGGGTATGTAAACCAGCAAAATTGCCGCATTTGGGACCAAGAGCAACCTGAAGAGATTCAAGAGTTGTCATTTCATCCAGAAAAAACCAAAAGTTTGGTGTGGTTTGTGAGCCGGTGAAATCATCGGTCCATATTTCTTCAAAAATGATGACGGAGAGAACGTAGTAGTCAATGGCGAACGTTATCGCGTCATGATAACCGACTGTTTGATGCCAGAAATTGAAGCTCGTGATCTCCGCGACATTTGGTTTCAACAAGACGGTGCCACTTCCCACATAACGCATCAGTCAATGGATTTATTGAGAGAATACTTCGGTGAGCAGATAATTTCATGTTTTGGGCTGGTCGATTGGCCACCAAGATGGGATTTCACACCGTTAGACTTTTTCCTGTGGGGATATGTAAAGTCTAAAGTCTATACCGACAATCCCGCTTCGATTCAGGCCTTGGAGCAAAGCATCACGCATGTAAATCGGAAGTTACCAGTCGAAATGCTCGAAGGAGTCATCGAAAATTGGGCTCAACATTTGAAAGAGATAATCTTCAAAAAAATAAATGCCAAAAAATGTTCTTTCGAATGATAACAAACATTCCCCATTTAACTTGAATTTTCTGTGTTTTTTGTTCTTTAAAAAAAGTACGAAACCACGAAATGTATCACCCTTTATTAAGCCCCGTCCGTGAATCATTTGATTCATAAATATAAAATCGGTTAATTTAAAAGTATTTAAAAGCATTTTCAGTTTAACAACGAATTGTGCTAACTTTCATAAGAACGTAAAAATTTCTCTTAATTGCACCATTTAATGAGTCAGACATTGATTCTCAGCAAAAAAAGAGAGAACATTTACACAAACAACAAGTGGTATACATAATGATATTTTGCAAACTTCAATTTCCATTTAAATTCATGCAGTATGAAACGCATTCTCATATAATAGTTAACATACACATACATACATAAATTTGTGTTATATGTGAGCACACAATTAGCTACAATTAAAAATTTTTATACAAAAAAATGCAACAACACAATTGCAGCAAATTGAATTTTCACACAATTGCATACATATGTATATTTGTATGTGTTCATATAAAAATTTGAAAAAGTGAAAAATTGAAAAATAACCAAGAGCGAAACATAAACCGAAACTGCAACTTCATTCGAGTGCTCAAGTGTGTGTGTGTGTGTGTGAACAACAATAGTCGACAGCGCCCAGCAGCAACAACAACATTTGCTGTCACAGCAAAGACAATGACCATGAAATATAAAATTGGATACTCTCAATGAAATATGCAAAATGAATAAATTCGAGTAAAATTCTTGAAACAATACAACAAATGGCAATTATATGTCATTTGCAACGCACAAATGCACTTGTGCAGACACACAAATACATGTTGATAACAAATATTGCTTTGCTTTTTGTATGTTTGATGTCCACATGTGCATATGAGTACTCGTGCATATATACATACAAACAAACATATATATTTGTTTTTGCTAAATAAATATGACAAACGTGATTGCAACTGACTATTAGCGAATTAATGTGAAATTGCAACACTTCAAGCAAATGATGATTAAAAAAAATTGAGTAAATAAATAAACAAAACAAAAACACCAACAAGTATTGCCTGCCAACTAGAACAGAACGATTGACGGTCACTGTGTCGTCGAAGAGTGCTTGGGAAATGCATTTGCATATTTTTTTTACTTGTAGTTGTTGCTTTATTCTTCCTCAATTGTTATTAAATATTTTTAATTGTAATTTGGGTTTTGTGTAACTGTTTTGACTTGATCCATTGTTGATGTGCAGTGGTCTATTATTTTGAAAATCTGATGTGAAATCTAGATTTTCTTTGCTAATGGGAACACCAATAATTGTATATATATATATTTTTTTTCTATGAAACTAAAAATACATGACCTTCAGATGTGCAGAGTTTTATATTAGTACCATAGATATATTTTTTGCCAAGCCATCTTTTAAATATACCAAGAACAATGCAAGACAAACTTTCAGGTATATGTATTTTTTTCTAATTCACATAAAATTTCTCTTAATGTCCGTATTAATATAATACTTTAAAAAAATTAAATTTTTGTGAAAAAATTTATGTTGACAGAATCCTCAGAACGGAGTTCGTTTGAATAACTTCCTATCAAAAAACTTAGAAGGAAAATAGCAGACATGTTAATTATAGACCTGAAATAATATTTATATTTAAATTCATATAAATACCTTAAAAATAAGTTTTTTTTAATACCTTTCTTGTACATTAAATGGTATATTAACTTTGGTCCGAAGTATGTACGCAGCTTTCGCGTGATCTGTCAAAAAAAGGCTATTGAAAAAAGTACCTCTACTTGGATCATCCTTTACTTCGGTGTCCTTTTGCATGTTGGTACTCTGGTATTTCTTGTACCTAAGCCAACTTGTGTGGCATTGGTGAAATGGTTTCTCAACCATACTTTTGTATTCAAAAATTTGATCACAACTAGTGGAGAACAAGTCCTCACTGACTTCGGCATTTGAAACTATTTTTGCTAACTGCAAAATCTACCAAGTCAGTCATTTTAAAAGGATCAGTGGCCAATATGTAGTTTGCCTCGGAGAAACAAAACGCGACGGACAATAGATGGCAGAAATTACTAGAATCTTTTCTCGATTTTTGAGACGGACTGAAGACTGAAGTATAAGGTCTTGCATAAGACGATACATATTCCCAAATATAGTTCTAAACGATACATATTCCAAAATATCTTTTATTTTCGGTAATAAAAATAGGTTAGGTTGAACTGGTCGATCCACAATGTAAATTATTAAACTTCTTGACTTCTTGTTGTGTCTAAAGTTTAAACAACATTGCTCTTCTCTTAGCGAGTAGGCGCTTCTTCATTTGTCCATTGCTGATTGAAGATCTAGAAGATCTCCTTTTCCCCAAGTATGGTCAACTTCTGTCTGCCAAACGCCGTTCACTCACACATTACCTGCATTTTCAGAATTTGTTGTCCTAAACCAGACCTAATTTTATTGTATGCAATGCCAATAACTCATGCCTCTCTGAGTCTAACCTCTCTGACGTTAGTAAGATCTTCGTAAGCTTTGTGTTACATGTTTTGCGTATAATTTTATTTTTTGTTCAGCATTTTTTTTTGAAGAGCCTGCCAATTCAAGATTGTATCTTGTATTGTACATTCTTCAGATGCTTAAAAGGGCCTTTTCTGAATGGACACCCTTTTTAGCCAGTTCATAGTCTATCTTATTGCCTTCAATGCCCAAGTGATCCGGTACCCAAAAAAGTGGAACTTTTCTTTATATCTTAGGTTTTTTGAGTTTCTGCCTATATAATATAATACTACTGACTCCAGAATTTGTAGTTCACTTAACTGTCTATATAAAAATTTAATATTTTTCTGTGTAGAAATGGTACTTGTTAGAACTTTGTACTTATTGTTAAACATTTTTTTTTTTTGGTCAACTTTTAATTAGACCTTCTGTAAATTAAAGAAAAATTTCAATTCATCATCATGTGCTCTTAAGGGGGTCTAGTCTAGAATTTTGGAAAATTCGATTTATTTTGCATATTTTTATAGTTTAACTATTTAAAAATATGTCTGTAAGACATACAGATACATGTATTTTTCTGACGCGGCATCCATATCGGCTCGGCCTTTACGCAGAACTTTAAACGCGTTTTTCTCGAAATTGTCTTTTTCAAAACGATACCCACGATTTCTCAAGTTCTACTGGACTAATTTACTTGAAATTTTTGGAGAGTCATCTTTATAGACTTCTCTATGTCTGAAACTACGCTCAATTTTTAGCACTTTTAAAAAATTCGAAAAGTCCAAAAAAAAGGATAAATAAATTTTGTTTCAAACAGTCGCCATTTTGTGAAATAATTTTTTTTTCGACTTTTCGGAGTTCCAGACATTGCGATATCTCTCTAGATTAATAATCTTTTTTTCCTCAGATTGCTAGAAGGGCTGAAATCGGGGGTATGGTCACGTAACAATTTTTCACGATCCCTACTTCATCTGATGTTAATTCGTGGAATTAAAATTCATTTTTTTTCAATTTTTTTTTGGTATTTTTCTCAAGTCAATAAGTAAGTAATAAAAAGATAGGTAGTAAAAATAGTAATTGCTTTATTTTCACGGAGCTTCAAAGATTACCTAAAATTCATCTCTTTAGACTAGACAATACGCCCTTAATTGGTTCAAATCTTTAAAAGAAAAGACCGAAATACGCTCACATTTTCGCCGACACTTATCCCACTGTGCATGGCATTGGCATTCGAACAATTAAAATTCGGCGAAAGACTATAATAATTGCATACATAACATAATGTCAGCGTATTTAGCAACAACAACAACAACATATTATGTATTTCATGTATAACAATGCATATTTGTATATTTTTACAAATAAATATGAGCGCGTGTTTGTAGCGCCGAGTCGCTCGCATGAAATGAAATACAAAATAGTACATTTTGAAATTAATTATTTAACAGTATAAATTAAAATTAATTTGGCTTGCTAGCTGAGCCATTTGGTTGGTTAACTATTCACTTATTCATTTAGTTCTCACTGTTGTTGTTGTTGCTGTTGCCGTTGCTGCCGTTTGTTTGCATTTATTGAATGTGATACCTGCCATACTGTGCTGCCGGCTATAATTTGCAATAATTCCGCGATAAACTAACTGTGTAATAAATGCATACTTACATACATACATAATTACATACATATGTTAGTATGTTAGTATATAAAAACTCGAAATATGCACACATATTCAGATGAATGTACAAATGAACAGACATAAATACTTGTATATGCATATATGTGCTTACAAATGTATATAACATTTTAAATGGCTTCATTTTCATTCAAATGAATTTCATAAACTTTTACAAATATATATACAAAATGCAAGCTTTTGCATAAACATATTTATTTTAATATTTAAATGGTTAGTTGATTATATTTCAAGGCAGTGTTTGTGTATATTGTTTGAGTGCGTGTGTATTTGTGTGTGTTGGGACGTTTAGCGCTTAATTAGCATGCATGATTATAGCTAATTTATTGATTTTTTTGCGATGCCAATTTGCGTGAAATATAATCCAACCTGTAGATATACATACATATTTATTTGTATGTAAATACTAAAGTATGAGCTTGTATGTACAATGGCGGACAAAAGTCTACATACACCCCCTGTTTTCGTTGAATTGAAAGTTCAAAGAGTTTGTTGGAAAATTTAATGATACAGTTCATATCAATTATTTTCCCTTTTTTTTAACGTAAAATAGAAGAGATATGGCAAAAAAGCGTAAATCATACATTGACAAAGTCTACATACAGTACATACATAACTTATCTTGGTCCACAGCTTGAAGCCGTCGTAGCATCGAAGCTACTAAATTTGTCAATTCTGTCCCAAGCTTTAATAAGACGTTCTTTGAGTAATGCTGAGCTAGACATCTGATTTTTTTTTTAATTTTTCGCTCAAAAATCTCCCATACATATTCAATAACATTCAAACCTGGACTTTGAGGTGGTGTGTTTATTTGCCTTGGATCATAAAGCAACTAATCCTTAACAATATAGACCGTGTGCTTCGGATCGTTATTCTGTTCAAAGATCCAGCCTGCGCCAAGCTCTTAACTGTCCGCCGAAGGCTTCAGATTAGCATCCAATCATAACTTATATTTCCACCGATCCATATTACCCTCAATTAAAGCCAGCTTTCCAACTACAGGTGCTGCAACCGCTCCCTAAACCATTACATTGCCGCCACCATGCTTCACTGTTGGTACAATATTTTTGAAGTTAAGAGCAGTATTTTCTTTTCTCCAAATTTTTGCTCTTCCATCGCTGCAGAATATATTGAACTTCGATTTGTCTGCAACAAGATTTTTTGCGAAAAATCTATTCCCTTTTCTAAATCTGCTTTAGCGAACTCTAAGTGAAGTTTACGATTTTTTTTTGTCAGAAATAAAAGGCATTCAAATGTGGAAGCCGTTATCGTTCAGAGCTCTTCGAATTGTTCTTGCATGGACACACTTTCTTGATGAGTTTGCGATTTTGGAGCAATAACTTTAGAATCATCATTCACTTCCTTCAGAATAAAGCTGATGTCTCTTCGAGTTAGCTTCTTCGGGCGGCCAACATGTGGCTTTTTTCGGTGGATTCATTTTTTCAAAGTTTTTTACAATGGTCTGTACCTTTCGTGGACCTAAGTTTAAAATAATAATAACCAAGATTCTTACGTCAGTGTATATTTCTTTTCGCGGAGCCATTGTTGATGCTAATGCGTTTAAACTATAACAAAATTCAATACTAGCAAATTAGAAAACATAATTAAAAAAAAAAATAGTAAAAAAAGTGTACCTAACCGCGGCCGCGATAGCCGAGTGGTTAGCATTGCGTACTGACATTCGGAAGACCTGGGTTCGAGCCCAAGTTCGAGCAACATCCAAAATGATAGAAAAATTTTTTTCTATTCGCGGTCGCCCCTCGGCAGGGAATGTCAAACCCTCCGAGTGTATTTCTGGCATGTAAAAAAGCTCCTCATAAAAATCCATCAGCCGTTCGGAGGCGGCTTAGAATATACTGTAGGTCCCTCCATTTGTTGGTATAAACATCAAGACGCAAAACCACAAATTGGAGGAGGAGCTCGGCCGAAAATCGCTTCAGCGGTTACAAAGCGCCATATATATATATATATATATATAACCGCCATAACAACACCGCATATCGACATAACTGCTGGTAAGCCCGTGGTGTATGTAGACTTTTGTCTAGGACATTTTTGCGTTTTTCACCATAATTGTTTTATTTTATGTTAGAGAATGGATTTGTTTTAATACATGTGATTAGAAAAGGATTTAAAATAGAACTGTATACCTACATTTTTCAGCAAAGTGAGAGTACTTTCTACGCAACGAATACAGGCGGTGTATGTAGACGTTTGTCCGCCACTGTATGTACTCGGTATTTTAAAATATTAATATAATTTTTTTTAGTTGTGCACTTGAGTAGTTATATGGAATTAATCTGTATGTATTGTTTTATAATTTTAATTATCCTGCTTAATTAATTGTTCGGATTACAAGAGGATAAATTTTATTATAATTTTATGTTATACAGAAGTACATATAAATACTAATAGTGGCTTCTGCACACATATTTGGTTTCAATTTAAAATTAAATTTCGATTATAAATTGTCACAATACTAAAATTAAGCAGCGCTAGAAATTAAATATATTAGATCCATAATATCAGTACATAAGTAATCCTGAATTATTCATAAGTTATTCACAAAATCTTGCAATTTCTGCAATCTGTGTTGTGTTTTGTCTCATCTACACACATATGAATGCCATAAATAATAATATAATAAGACTAAAAATATAAAGCTCTGTACTTACCTACTCTACTTACCTCTATAATAGCGTCACTGTATTTACCTTTCTACTCAGCATATCCTACTCTTTCACCACATCTAACTGAAACCCTATTTTCCTCTCCCGTTACATACAATAATGTAAAATGGTTCTTAGCGATCACATTCTAATAATTCGGATGTGTGTTTCAGAAGAATATTTCATTTCAGTGTATCTTTTATGTGATGGGTTCCAGACCCTACATACAACCGCAGTGGATTTGCCTTCTCACGCAGATCTCAGAGGATACTTGGTGTAAGATCGGAAGTGAGCTGCTGCCGTCAAAAACATTCCTCATTTGCGTAAACTTGTACACTTGGCCCCATCCCCCAAATATCGTAAGGTGATTGCGCGCTTAAAAAAAAACAAAGTGGCAGGAGTCGACAGCTTACCGGCAAAGCTACTCAAGTACGGCGGCGCAGAACTGACAAGGTGCTTCTTTGCGGAATATTGTCGGACGAAAGCATGACCGACGTATGTAACCTGAGAGTGCTCTGCCAAATCCAAAAAAAAAAGGAGGACCCCAGGGTCTACGCTAATTATGGTGGTAAGTTGCTACCTAGCGTATTGTGTGAAAGATTAAAGCCTGCGTGAGATAAGCCTCCTAACTATCGGATACAAGGTTCTATCGAGCGTATTGTGTACGAGATTGAAGCCTACCGTCAACAAACTGATTGGACCTGATCTGTGTGGCTTTAGAACTGGTAAAACCACCATTGACCAGATACGGGTATTCACCACAAGACAGATCTTTTAGAATACCCGAGGGAAAATAATCGATACACACCATCTTTTCAATAATATTAAAGCTGCTTTTGACGACACGATAAGGTGTGAGTTTGAAATTCCTGTAAAACTCATATGGCTGTGTAAACTGACGCTAGATAATCCAGAAGCACAATAAGAATTGCGGAGGATCTCACCGAGCCGTTCGATACCAAACGAGGTTTCAGACCGGGTAACTCTTTATAGTGTGATTTCAGATTCAGATAAATCTTGCTAGGGTGCTTGCTCAGGTGCTACTTTGGAAATAAAGTCCTTTCTCAACGAACCAAAACCCAACTTTACAAATCGCTCATCATTTTCGTCCTCACATATGGCGCAGAAGCTTGAACGATGTCGAAATCCGATGAGTCGGCTGTAGGAGTTTTCGAGAAAAAATTTTACGGAAAATTTAAGGTCCTTTGCGTGTTGGCAACGGCGAATACCACAGTGAGAGGAGTACGAGTATATGACGACAATGACAAAGTTCATAGAATTAAAGACAATGGCCACGCTGGCTAGATCATGCCGTCCAAATGGATGAAAGCGCTCCAGCTTTGAAAATATTTGATGGAGTACTCGCTGGTGAAAGCAGGGGAAGTTAAGTACCTCCATTCCGTTGGAAAATCCTGGTGGACAGCGACCTGGTATTTTCAGCTGGCGCCAAACAGCAAAGAGAAGGAACGAGTGGTGCGCTACTGTTGATGCGGCTATAATCGCGTAAATGGTGCTTACGCCATGGAAGGAGAAGAAAAGGAAGAAGGGATTGAAAATGGTGGACATTTTGTATTTGAAATCTTAATATAACGACGTTGCGCTATGAACTCGAAAACTTCGAACCTATTTTGATCAAATTGCATATTCACTAGTGATTGGATCCAACTTAAATGAAATGAAGCTCTTTTTCCAGGAAGTGTACCCGGGGAAGACATCGCTATTGCCCCTCTCCCCATTTACACACTTTTACTGAATATTTCATAATATTGTGGTAAGAAATGAAATGACAAAATGAAATAAATATTATTAATATTATTATTCTTTTTCTGGAAAAAT
This sequence comes from Neoceratitis asiatica, assembly GCA_030068015.2. NCBI lineage: Eukaryota > Metazoa > Arthropoda > Insecta > Diptera > Tephritidae > Neoceratitis > Neoceratitis asiatica. Next base: position 26,962,973 of record CM061528.1, read on the forward strand.
ATTTCTGTGCCTTTTTGTTCTTTTCGAAATCAAACTAAATTCACATGAAATGTAGTTTTTCATCAAATATAAAGTTAAACATAATATTTATATGACAGTGTTGTTTTTCAATTAATTAAATAAATTACAACTTCTATTTAATTATTTGTCAAACTGTTGTAATGAAATTCTTGGAAATATGTTATATATAAGTAAATATATACATTTGCATATCTTTTTTTACATATAAAAACATAATTTTTATTTTATTTTTTGTTTTATTTTTTTGTTAACGATTAATATTTCTTCCACTCATTTTCTCATTCATTTATATTTATTTTAAAATAAATTTTTTTTTAAATGAAACATTTTAATTGTAAATTGAAGTAGCCGCAGGTGAGTAATAAAATATTTGTGGCATTAAAAGGTGATTATTATTATGGCATGTAAATGTCCATTATATGTAATTAAATTAAACATTTTCATTGTTTGCCCTGTCAATGACATATCTTTTTACAATATTTATTTTGATATTTTTTTAAATACATATATTTTTACATGTGCCTATAATATATATCTATGTACTCATGTGTTACCAAAATTTAACAAATTCACAATTACAATTAATTTAAATTATTTCAATTAAAAATGATTCGAATCTAATTGAAGCAGTTTTAGAAGAAAAGAAATAATGGAAGATGAAGCGCGTGCTGAGACGATTCCATATTATTCAAAAGGTGATGGCGCATTGTTTTTTACTTTACCAGAAATAGTCTTTATCAACATTAGTGAGGGGCCCGACTGCATAAGAACGACTCCCACGACAGCCGGTTCTACGCACCGGAGTTGACCCGGATTTTATCCGGCCAAGGGCTGTCACCCTTTCGGCGGCCTAACACCGTTTAGGTCATCAGGTAATTTTAGTTTTAGTGCATCAATGGAGCAACATCTCGCAGCAGGCCTGCTCCATATCCTTCTCATCAGGGCTGGCGTAGAAACCAACCCTGGTCCGACGGATTATTTCTGCTGCGTGTGCCAAAGACGACTCCACCATTCTTCCACTTCGGTTAGACACAACCAGTGTAATGGTTGGAGTCATCTTAAGACATGTTCAGGCCTTAAGACCCATAGGGAGTGGACCACGCGTTACGTAGCGCCATGCTTCCAGCGCCCAGCTGCGTCTCTAGCCTATACGACAATGCCTTCAGCACATTTACCCACTTTGGGTAACTCCCCTCAGGCCTGCACGGCCAAATGGAGCTGCCCGCAGCGTGACTCCCAATCTTCTTTACCCAACCCTCCCCTACCCCCATCCAGCTCCACCTCCCGTGCGGGGGCTAATCAGCAGCTCCTAGTACCTCGCACAGTCTGTTCCGTGTGTCAGGCCATAGTACGGCGGAATGTGACATCAGTCAAATGCAACTCATGCACTGGCTGGTGCCACTTTCGGTCGTGCTCTGGTCTGCGTGAGTGGAATAGTGCATTCGTTGCCCCATGCTGTAGGAGTCTGCCCCCGCTTATAGATACTACGCAGCTGCCAACTACCACCAATTTGCGGCAACCACCACAGCGAGTCACACAGCTGCAACAATAAAGACCCATGCACAACTCCCTCACCCCACGTGTTACGAACGTTTTCCCGAGACACTTCAGACTCGTACAGTTTAACTGCAACGGGCTACAAGGAAAGATCGACGAGATAGTCGACTTTATGGGCCGGGAGCACCTGGCAATAGCTGCGATCCAGGAAACAAAAATGAGCGGCCGCTCAGATCTTCTGAGCCGGGCTGGCTATAATATATTAAGAAAGAATCGCGAGCGAGATCATGGTGGAGGCTTGGCCTTCATTTTACACAACACCTTGCAGCATCGTCTGATCGACGGCGACATCGATCGCAGGGATACTACCCTAGAATGTCAAGGCATAGCTATCCGGTCAGGCGGTGTCGAGCTCGAAATATTTAATACATACATTCCTCCCGTTACAAGTTGCTCAGTTGGATACCGTCCTGATATAGGTGCGCTACTCAGAGGCGAAAACCGTTTGGTTTTGGGTGACTTTAACACGCATCACGATCTTTGGCATTCCTGCTTGTCAAATGATCGTCGAGGAAAGGAGCTGGCGGAACAGATAGACTAGAAAGATATAATAGAAAGTTCGAAACAAGAAAATTGACAGAGATTGACGACTATCGTAGTACCCTTTGAATCTATTCCGAAAAAAAGACCCGATTTTCAGGAAAACAGATCATAGCTAATGCGCCTACCAGCACTTCTTTGCTAATTTGTGAGTGAGTTTTTGGCCAAAAAACAGTACTGTAATAATACTCCAGCTGCTTTATACGCCACATATTGGCTCGGTGAGACTTTGTCCATTTTCTAAAAATCAAGAGAATCCTAAAGATGTGTCCTTTTACAGCCATGAATGATCACTGAAAGAACTAAAGGCTTTCTCAAAGATCAAGTTCGAAAAGTAATTCGTGAAGTGAAAAACCGCCGGGCACGAGTACGTAATCTGCAATAGTTAATATTTGTGATATCAATCAAATAAATATTTTTTTCAAAAAATTAAAGTTTTTGTTATTTTTTGAACACACTTCGTACCTATATCCTTCGAACTGGATACTTCATACCGCTAGCCCAATATTTTTTATCTAGTTTATACGAAAGTTTTACAGCCATAAAAATGTAATGCCCCGACTTCAGAAACTTTTTGATGAAAGACGAATCTTTTAATTACATTTTTATAACAAATATAATTGTGTCCATTTTTCTTTAAAGTAAATATGTATCCTTTGACTATTTGGAAATAATTGATTCAATTTAAAAATTAAAATCAAAATTTTAAAATTAATATTTTCGGAATTCCGGAATAAAGCATATTTTCATTTATTATGACATAATTGAGCAATTATTTCCTATAAGATTTTTTTTTATAAAATAACTCTTCTCATGCTAAATATTTGATTATATTTTCCAATGGAATATTCATATGATTATGTATGTAAGCAATTGCATAACGCTATAAATACATATGTAAATAATTTAACGCGAGAAAACAACAAATCCCGTTGCCATGCACATATTCAATAATTTACATTTAAGTGAAAATCAATTAAATTTAAAACCGCACACATGCAACACTCGGCCGGGCAGGTTCTCTCCGTTCATACCATAAACGAGTCGGCGCCGCACAATGGCGAAAAAGTGCTCAAAACACGCGCATAAGAGTAAAAATTTAAGTAACCTGCAAAACTCTTTTGCCTCATATTTTCTGTTTTGCATATATTAACTCACAAGAAAAGCTTTATTACTACTGCCACTGCATTGGCATAGGCACCGCTTGGGCAAATATAGCCTAATCAATAATTGCGCTCCATTGGAGATCTTTCTATTCTTCTGCTTCCATGTGCAACGAAACCTTTCAAAGCCGGAGCTTTTTTTTTATCAATTCGGATGACAAGACCTAGACAGCGTAGCCGCTGCCTTTTTATTTGCTGAACTATGCCAATGTCGTCGTATAACTCGTACAGCTCATCGTTCCATCGTCTGCGGTATTCACCGTTGCCAACCCGTAAAGGGCCATAAATCTGACACAAAATATTTTTCTCCAAAACTCATAGTGCCGTCTCAATGGATATCTACATCATCCACGCTTCTGCACAATACGGCAGAGCGAGAATGATGAGCTTGGTTTTGATTCGTGCTCATGAGAATACTTTACTTTTCAATCGCCTACTCAGTCCAAAGTGGCAAAAGTGATTCTGCGTTGGATTTCAAGGCTGACATTGCTGGTGTTGTTAATGCTAGTTCAACAGTGACGTGGAAGCCAAGCCGCGAGTGACTGTTTATTTGATGACAGGCGATATGTCGTCTTACCTTCGTGCACTACCAGACCCATGAGCATCGCTTATTTATCTTACCTAGAGAAAGCAGAAAGTATTCAGCAATTGTACACACTTGTAGAAGATTGTACCTGGTCTATTTAGCCCTGCAACTCTTATTATTTTCTCCAGCATCAAATTGAAGAAATAACATGATAAACCTTGGTATCGAACGGCTCGGAGAGATCCTTCCCAATTCAGACGGCACTTCTGGTATTTTTCATGGTCAGTTTACATAGCTGTATGAGTTTTGTAGGGATATCAAGTACAGACATCGCGCACAAAGGCAATTCTTTATAATTATTTCGAAAGCAGCTTTAAAATCAATGAAAATATGGTGTGCATCGATTCTCTTTTCTCCAAGATTTGTCGCATGGTGAATATCAGGTCAAGGTGGATTTCCCAGTTCTAAGTCACACTGATAAGGGCCGATTAGTTTGTTGATGGTGAGCTTTAATCTTTCACACAATACGCTAGATAGGATATTGAAGAGACTTAACCCACGATAATTGGCGCAGACCGTATGGCCTACGTTTTTGTAGGCTTGGGCAAAGCATACTTATGTTCCACTCGTCTGGCATACACCCGTCCGACCATATTCTGCAAAGTAACAGATGCATGCTCCTTGTCAGTTCTTCACCGCCATATTTAAATAGTTCTACCAGTAAGCCAGCGGCTCCCGCCGCTTTGTTATTTCTTAAACGAAATGCTATTCGAACTTCATCAATGTTGGGTGATGTAACAACTATGCCGTCGGCATCTATTGGGGTATCTGGTTCGCCGCCTCCGGGTGTTTCGCTTTCACTCACATTCAGCAGGCTGGAGAAGTGCTCCCTCCATACACTAAGCATTCTCTGGACATCTGTCATCAGATTACCTCTTCCTTGGTCCCTACGTGAGTTTGTGCTCATATATCTTATAATAATTTATGGTATATCCTTACTAAAATAGATATTCTGCAAAAAGATTTTTAGTCACACACGTAGCCGCATGGTTTAACCATTGGTTCGTGCTGTGAACATCCCAAAGTTCAGATCCACTTCGAACATGGGTGTCTGGAAAGCAGTGCGATGAGGAAACGTGGTGGTTTTCGAAATATCTATAACTTCTACCACTCGGACTGTTACTGTAAATTTTTCACTTTTCTCAAAAGCAAAATATGGTCGAATACAGCTCGATAAACTAATTAAACAGTGATCTGAAAAAGCATATAAGAAAATTAGTATTTATTTTGAGAAAAGTATTGTTTTTAAGTAAAAGGGATATTGTTTTTGAGGAAATTTAATAAATTTATGTTACCATTAAAAGGGGATGTTAAAGACTTCGAGATTTTCATTATCTGGTATGTACAAAGAGAACGTTTTACTTTAAGTTTAAAATCAGTTGAAAAATGATTATTATTTCCATTTTCTCATAACTATGAAGATGTGTAAGAAATCTTAATTTCCAACTGTAGGATGTCAGTACCTGGACGATTATAAAAAAATTTATAGCATGCAATTCTTGAAACAATTTTGAAGAAACTGTCTAAAATTTAAGATAGTATCTTATGTAATGTAGAATTTAAAGCATACATATGCGCGTGTTTTCAGCAATTTTTCCCATTGTGCGCCGTCTCCACATGCTCTTGCAGCAAGCGGCGGGTCTCTGCAGCCAATGCGCTGCTGTTCCGTGCGTTTTGCGTCATTCACAAGTGTTGTTGTTGCTTTTGTGCAGTTCATTTAATACTGACTCACTTACTCACTGGTTGTCTGTCTCGTTTCCATGTGGCTTGGTCTGACTTGTGGATTGTCGAAATGTGAAAACTTAATAAATAAATATGTTGCACCATTAAAATTCAATTAATAACATTTTCACGGCAAAATGAGAGAGCGGTAAGTGTATACGAATATATGTGTGTACGAGCGTGTGTATATGTTATGTAAATTGCCCTAATTTGCTTATATTAGTGTGGATGTTGTTGTTGTTGTAAAGTATATATATATATATATATATATATATATATATTAGCATTCATGTATGGAAAATAAAGGGTATGACTTTATTGCCTTGATACTTTTATTTAAATTTGCAAAATAATATAAAAAATTTCTATGTTTAATACAATTTCACAAAAATACTACTCAGCTCGAAGAAATGATTAAAGAAATTTTCTCTTGGGAAACTTCAGTTAAGTTGATTTTATTATTCTCGTCGGAAGAGAAATTACATTTGCTGCATCAAAGCAACTTTCCGTTATTTAAATTCCGGAATTCAAAAATATTTTTATTGTGGCTCCATTTTGATTCTATTTTATATTGTTATTTTCGAAATTCTTTAAATAATTCTTACATATCGGCTAAGGGCTCTCATAGAACCCAATTTTTATTTAAAACAAATTTTTGAAACTCCCATGGAATATAGAATCTCAACTTATTTGGTTCCCTATTTGTTCAAATATTGAATAAAAGAGGTTGTAATTCAGTGTCCTTCAGTATATAGTACGTAGTAGATGCGAGGGTTGCATTTTAGCGAACAAAAACAAATATTTTATACAATAAACAAAATACTCGCTAACCCAACATTAAGTAAAAATAGCGGCTAAATATTAGCGCACTTAATAGTTGTTGGTTAGTAAAAAATTTAATAATACAACAACAGATTACATGGCAGGCGTTGGCTCAGTTGGTAGAGCACTCGCCTGTGATGCCAGAATCCGTTGGTTCGATTCCTGGCAAAAGAAGTCTGATGAGGAGATGTGGTGATCTCCGAAACAGCTGTCACTTCTACCATTTTTTCTTTGTTGTATAACAAAATATTCAAAGAAAAAATAATGTTTCTAACAAAAATAGGCCTTTGAATACAGCTCATTTACTTATAACCAAAAGAACAAATATTAGTCATCGAAAATCGCTTTATTATTTTTCAAAATATTCTCCATTAAAATCTATACACTTTTGCATGTGTTTGAACCGATTGTCGAAGCACTTTTACCACTCTGATTGAAGTATCTCCAAAACATGTGCTCTGAACGCTACAAACACCTGCTCAGGTGTCGAAAAACGTTGACCTCTCAGTTAATTTTTTTACTTAAGGGAACAAAAAGAAGTCAATCGATGCCAAGTGAGGACTATACGATGGATGACTCATCAAATCGTTGTTCTGAGTGCTCAAAAATGCTGTTGTTTCAGTCGATTGAGAGCTCGCATTGTCTTGGTGAAGAGCGCTCCGTTTTGTGTGGTTTTCCTGATTTCTTGAAAGAAAACTGGCAAGCAATGGATTGTGTTCCACTCAGAATTTACTGTTCTGCGTCGTTCTAGTGGTACGGTTGCGATATGTCCAGTTTTTCCAAAAAAAATACGCAACCATTGCTTTGAAGTGCTTCATGCGCGAAATTTTTTTGTTGAATTCGGCTCACTTTGAAACACCCATACAGTTGACTGCTGTTTACCTTCGAGCTCATACGAGTAAATCTACGATTCATCACCTGTCACGATGTCATAGACATGTTTCGAAGCACCGCTATCATATTTTTTCGACCAATCGTCAAAAGCCTTTTTATGAATGGGATATTGAATGTATGCTGGTCCCACTAAATCGATCTTTCAATACCAGTTTCCGCGCAGCAATAATAGTTTCCCGAACAACAACTGTTTTTGGACGGCCTTCAAGAAATTTGTTTTGGAGTGATTTACGACCTCGATTGAATTTACCCTACCATCGATAAACACTGGCCAGAAATTGAATTAAGTTCATCGATGCATTATTGCTGAGTTGATCAACATCGAAAGTTGTAAAAATAGTCGCACGAAAATGTTCGCGATTTAATTCCATTTTTTGGCCGAGATGAATTTTTTAAGTTACTGTAAATAACACAAATAACGCTCGTATGACAAACGTTCTGAGTATGTATAATATCAAAAACGTCAAGTTTTGCAATCATGCTGTCAGTTGCCAGATTTGCAACACTAGTGTTGCCAAATCTCGAAATATAAAGGGCAACCTCCGTAGAATACCTCTAACTTTCAAAGCTTCTTTTGTGAAATAATATTCAGGTTTCTAGAAGATTCCGGAAGGCCATGGCATTTAATATCGCTATTCGATTTGTACTCGGCAGTAAATGAAAAAAATGTATTCTCCATATCCACTCAACTTTAAAGGTTTATTATTTTTAATTTTAAAAGGGACCATTTGTGGCCTTTCTGATTGAATTGTAAATTGTATCGGATCGTTGAGAAGAAGAGAGCAAAAGACATGGGGGAGAGAGGAACAGAATGTTGGACCATAATTTCTGACTAAATATATACACTCCAGAAAATACTCTACTCGAATTTTTTTTATGAAATAAGACTTTAGTCTTCTGAAAATCTCGATTCATTTATTTTCCTCAGCACTGTAGCCATGAATATTTGCTACTACTTCTAATTTTCTGAACTCGAAGATATTTTCAGTCATCCAAGTGATGACATTTCGGTCTACTACCTATAAAAAAACTAACTGAAATTTTGAATTTTCGATTTTTTTTTTGAAAAAGGAAACGAAAAAAATTGATTTAAAATTTTTCTCTAATCTTTCTTCTATTAATTTTTTTTTAAATTTTTTTTTGAGTTTATTTTCATTTTCAATTTTTCACTCTTTCTCTCTATTTCAACACCACATACAACGTAATGTATCCTAATATCCCTTTATAACTCCTAAAAATTTGGTGCAATTTGATCTGGTGGTTTTCAAGTTATAGGCGTTCATCAAAATTTGCATTGATTTTTATATGTATATATAGATTTCTTAAAATTTCGAGGCGAACACCTACTTTTTTCCAAGCTTCTCGCATTGATCATTATCCGGTTATTTTCACTTCTACTCGAAATGAGACAAAAAAAAACATTCCTACCCACTATTAAAACGTAAAGTGCATACATAAACACCGTATATCTGATGAGTACAAAAATTCTCTAAATAATTAGGAATTTGAATATGTCATGCCCCCGTAAGGTAATGCTCAACAGTGCAACAATTTCAATATTCAAGTCCCATAAGTCAATGTTTAGCATTCCCACTTGGCTGTCGCTTCTGTAATACAGTTTCAAATTAATTAATTAATTAGTTCAATCAATACACGAGACATATGCAATTTGCGTGAGTGAACGCAACCAACCTTACGCGCAGCAGCAACCCACCTACATTTCGTGCTGCCACCCAACACCCAACAACTCATGCGAATTTCCTCCGCCGTCTCGTTCATTCTTCCACAACTGTGTTGACCTTTGCATTTAATATTTTGCGGTTTTCATTTGCACTGCTTTGGCTTTGATAGCCATTTAAGCGGCCAAAATGTTCGCCTTTGCGCGTCCACTGGCGTTGAATAATTACGTTTGTAAAAATGCCAATATGACTTTTGGTATGGATGTGTATGTGTTTTTGATATCATAAATTTGGTAATTTCCACAATATATTAATTGACGTGTGTATGTCGTTTACATGTGTAAGTGTGTTTGTGTTTCATGCACCATATGAGTCAAAATGTTCGCTAAATTTATTGCACTTTGTATAAAATTTTAATGAGCTTGCAATAATTATTTCGGTCTCATTTTTATGACTCGCGGACGAGCTGCAATTTATTTATTTCATTTGCTCACTATGTGTGCGACCATGTGTGTATGTGTGTGTATTTGTATGCACATTGCGTTTGTCATGCATAATGTTGCATAATTACGCATTGATGCTGTTATGGTTGCATAGCTCATTGACTCATTTGATGACTGGCAGACATATTTATACACACGAGGTGACCCAGTAGGAAAATCGCATAGTTTACTTTTAAGCAAAAGTTGCGGTTTAAAAAAAGGCGGATATATATTTTTCAGTAATTTTGCCTTTATTGAAATGCCTAAACATTCCGGTGAATGACGGAACATCATTTCATTTATATGGCCGCCGCGGCTGAGCTTGCAGTAGTGCATTCTGTCGAGCCAATTTTTTTTCTATTGTGTTTCCTGTTTTAAATACCGAAGCCAGTGCCGACTTGTTCTCCGTTAATTTACCGATTGTAATCAAATTTTTCGAACAACCTAATAAAGTTGAGAAACCATTTCGTCAGATAACAGCCTAAACAAATTGGCCTAAGTACAAGAAATACCTGAGCACCCACATGCAAATGGAGACCGAAGTAGTATGTGTAGTATATTTAGAAGACAATATCTTTTTCAACTGTTTGCTTTCAGCGGCGGCTTCCTTATCAACACCAAAATCCACAAAGTGTTGCCAAAATATAATACGAATAACCAACAGCCAAATTGCAGTCGAAAAACGTAGAATACACCGAGAATGGCAGAATAGTCTATCACCTTCAACTAAATTAAAACTAAAAGCTGCTGAATAAAGCTTTAAAATGTGAAGAAAAGGCACACTTAAAAATATTTAGTTCTACTTCAACGCCAAACTCTTATCAAAGAAATTCACTATTAAAAGTTCAAAAACACTTTAAGGCACCTGTAGAAAGAGTAGAGCCTGCTCAGCAGAGAACCAATGCTTGCGTGCTTTCTGATGAAGAAAAAGCAGAATATTTTACAAATCATCTGAGTTAAGTATTCCAACCTATTAAAGCAATGAATAATTTCTTGATTCCATCTTTGTCTCACTACGTCTCGAGATCTATTCGCGAAGTACAACCTCTTCTGTGAAAAAATCGTAACAAAAAAGTTCAATTTAAAAAGTCGCCAGGTTACGACTACATTAGGCTACAAGTGCTAACAGCGCTACCAAATATTGATTTAAATTTCTTCTCTCATTCTTTGAATATGGATATTTTCCAAAAGTATGGAAAAAGTCGCAGATCATCACGAGAGCCAAACCCGGCAAAGACGCAACGCTACCGTCATCATATCGGCCAATTAGCTTGTTGCCTTTTCTTTTAAACTTTTCGAAAAAGTACTGCTATCCAAAATATCTTCTTTTCTCGACGAATACGAAACTGTACCAAATCATCAAATCAAAAATTTGGTACTATAGAGCGAGTCCAAATGCATTACCAATGAGTAAAGGAAGGCATTTGAGTTCAAGCGTTCGATAAGATATGGTATGAAGGACTTATATACAATATTAAAATGACTTTGCCATAAAATTTCCATCACATCTTCATATCATGCTTTAATAACAGAAGGTTTACAATTAATGTAAAGGAATTTATCTCAGAGGAATGTCCAATTTTGACTGGTGTTCCTCACGATTGCGTTTTGAGACCATGATGTATATCTTATTTACTGCAGACATTCCAACGAGCTTAAAATAACTAACATCAACATTCGCAGGCGATACCACTTTTTATGTAGGAGCAAGTGCCCCAATCAAAGAGATTCAAATACAATTAAAAAGCACCTAAAACTTGTTCGAAGTTGGATATAAAATTGGCGCATCAAAGTGAACGAGAAAAAGTATCATATTCACTTTATAGGGAAAAACATGCTCAATACTAAAGCTAAACAATCTAAAGATCCTCCAAGCAAGTGAAGTTAAATACCGCCTAGATGAGCGATTAAACATAAAATCGGCATCCTGAATTGGTTATTGGATAAAATATCAGCTATATGCTTGAATTACAAAATTATTTTATATAATTCAGTCATAAAACCAATCTGATTGTATGGAATACAATTATAGGTCTCTGATTGAGCAACTACTATCCAAAGAATAGAGCGATTACAATCAAAAATGCTACGAAACCTCACAGGTCGGTATATGCGCAGCGATAACATACATAAAGATCTTGAAATAAGAATGGTAAATACAGAAGTGACAAATATCTGAAAAAAAAAATACTTGTCGAAACTGCAAAATCATACGAATCCCCTAGTGAACCGTAAGCCGAACCCGCCTTCAAAGAAGAGATCTGCCAGTTTTTCGAAGTGCAACATCACACATGTCTTCCATTACTATTAATGGACTAAAAATGTAATTCACTAGTTGTTAACATTCTAAAAAACATATTATTAGGCCTTAATGAAGCCGATCCCATTATTGGATTTCTTTGGTGTTGAAACCAAACATTGTCCATATTTTCTATTCAACATTTGAAAACAAATAACGCACTTGCTTCTTCGTTTTCGAAGAAAAACGGACCAATTATGCCGCCTGTTCACATGTCGCACCAAATAGTCAATCGTTGTAGATCATTTTTCGGTAAAAATGCTCATCTTCATCCAAACGATCTTCAGCCAATTGAACGAAGCTAAGTATTGCAAAGGAGTGTGGGTATATGTTTAATTCCGGCGAACGGCGTCGAAATGATGGTAATGGCTATTCGAGTACACAATATTTTCCCCTGAACGCGCTGGGAGAGCACATACGCGAGTTGTTTTGTCCGATAACGAAACTATTTGGCGAACTCGCTGCGCAAATTGATCCACAAACTGCCTGGAGGAGAAGTTATTTCGCCGAATTTGGTTATGGTTGAAGACTCATAATTTTTGAAAAGAGTTTTCAATATTTCCTAATTTTTTTTTCACGTATAAGCTTAACTTTTTCGTAAACAACAAACCTTGTACTGAATACTTTTTGTATCAGGCCATAGTTCAAAAAGCAAACGATTGATGACAAAAACTATAATAATATGTGCGCTGCTCCTGTAATTGCTGTTCCTAGACCTTCAAAATAATACTGCAACTACCCAAAAACAATGCGATTCATCATCACCAGGTAAATGAAAATGAAAAGTTATCACCGCTTGACAACGCCGTTTCTGACGTTTTTCAAGATTAGTAGATACGAAACCCTCTCAAATTTGCTATTATCGTAGCTGAGAACGTTCCCTAATCTCACATTCGAATGTTGGCAGCAGTGTAAGATCGGGGAATGTTCAACACAACCACTATGCAAATAAAGAAATCCACTGTTTTAAATGCAAAAAGAAATTAAAGAAATTATTCTAATTTTAATGTTAAAACTAAAAAGAATGAAATATTTGACTATTTTGGAATAAAATATTTTATTAAAATTGCAATTTAAGGTGATTTTGTAATTTTTGTTCGTAATGAAATATTCAAAATATCTATAATTTGAGCACTCTCATGAAATAAAGAGTTTCGTATCTGTCATCTTTGCGTTTGTCCCGTAGAAACCAGCGGCGATTGGATTTTTTTCGTAAAACTGACTCAGCTGATTGCCCTTATTTTGTACAAGGTTGCCAGTGCTTACTTTTATAAATAAATTTGAAAGAAACTAGTAAAATGCACTTTTTGTTTTCAAAATAAATGAAAACTAATATCATTATTAATTATCTATTACCATATAGATAATGTAAATTGGCGTTTATATTCGGGGTCGGCTCGCAACATTTCGCCGTTGCAAGCATTGTCGACAACTTGTGGCAAAATATCGCTCTTCCAGTCGGGTGGTATGGCTGGGAGGTATGTAAAATAGCTATAAGCCGCTTGATGGTGATCTGCATTTCTGCTGCTTGGGTTACCATCAAAAAACATATATGAAAAATATTATGCGATACGTACTTTGTTAAGAGCGATTCGTAGTTGTTTTTCGAATTTGTCTCTTGAGATACAATGGGTCGGCCACTTATCGATAATTGAAATATAATTGTCTAAGTGTGAGCTTAACACAGCAGTAAAAAAATGGATATATCTTGTACGCTCCCTAATGCGGCTTTCCCAAACATTTACACCCGTTATTAACTAGTAGAGTGCAAAATAAAATTGAGATTTCATTTCAAACCACCAAATACATTTTTGTAGATTGTATACACACTAAAAATTGAAAAAAGGTGTAATTAATATATATTTATATATATTTGTCACTTTATAACCATTGAAGCGCTCTTCAGCCGTGCTCTTCCTACAATTTGTGCTTTTGCGTCTTGATTTTTTGACCAAGAAACGGAGGGACCTACAGTTTATATTAAGCCGCCTCCGAACGTCCTAAGGATTTTAATTAGAAAAAGTATCTTTCCATAATTTTGGATGTTGTTCGAACATGAATTCCAATCCAGGCCTTCGGAAGTGTAATATGCAATGGTAACCACTCGGCTATGACGGCCGGTGTAATTAATAAACTTAAATAAAAATATTTATATACAGTTTGTTAATAATCACTTTTCACATTGAAAAATATCGTTAATTTAGTTAAGAGGCCATAATTTTTGACTTCAAAGTAAAGAAATTAAATTTCAGCGTGAAAAGTGTTTGTTGACATTCCTCACAAACAAATATTGAAACACATAACGCGAGTGTTTTCCTTCAAAAAGGTTTACGAAGAGACTCTCGCTTAAACAATAATTATTAATTGAAAAGAATATAAAAACTACAAATTTTATACCATTTTACCTTTACTACTCAAAAAAAAAAAAAAAAACCTGAATAAAGTATGTTTTAATTCACTGAGTTCTACGATATATGTATATAGGGTTTTCTAATAAGAGTGATATGATTTCTTTAAAAAAAAACACACTAGTATTCCCTCTGCAGTATTTTACAAAGATGCTCAAGCAGATTCGGCTTTAGATGCTGCTAATCTGTTTGCAGATTTTTTCAGATCGAATTTTGAGGCTGACCCTGACCTGAGTAGTGGTGATTTTTACAGTGGCTTGGATGCTAGTGGTTCTTCACTAAACTTTGGGGCTCTTGAACTCTCTTTAGACGATATTGAACTTGGGATTCGTCAAATCAAAATGTCGTCTCACACTGATATTGATGGTTTGTCGTCGCACCTTTTTAAAAGCTGTTTTTCAATAAATCTCTTGAGAAAGGAGTTTTCATTGATGCTTGGAAAATCTCCTTTATCACTCCGGTTTTTAAATCTGGCAATAAAAATGATATTGCTAATTATCGCCCTATTTCCAAAATTTCTACTGTCTCAAAACCTTTTGAATGCATAGTAAAAAAATAAAAAAAAATTTTCAATTAATCGTCTCATCTCTGTAGATCAGCACGGTTTCATGTCGGGGAGATCAACTACCTCTAATTTAGCAGTTTTTTCTGAATACTGCCTTTAGTAACGGGGCCCAAGTTGACACTGTGTATACTGATTTTTCGAAAGCGTTTGATCAAGTTAATCATCGCATTTTGCTATTAAAGTTACAGAGTTTTGGCTTTCGCTCAAATTTTTTAAATTGGGTTTAGTCGTATCTTTCTAATCGATCTTGTGCAGTTGTAGTTGATGGGGTGTCGTCGTATTCTTTTATTGCCCGGTCATGTGTTCCTCAGGCAAGTATTTTGGTTCCGATTTTTTTTGTGATGTTCATCAATGACATTACTACTTGTTTTAAGTATTCAAAATGTCTCTTGTATGCTGATGACATGAAGATTTTTAGCAATATAACGTGTTCCTCTGACTCGTTTAAACTTCAGAGTGATCTAGACAATGTTGTAGCTAGGTGCCAGAAAAATATGCTTCCCTTAAATATTAAAAAATGTTCCCATGTCTCCTATTCCAAGTCCCGTACTCTTATCCCTACTTCATATTTTATTGGAGGCTCACAATTAGGCATTGTTTCCAAAATCACTGATCTTGGGGTGGTCTTTGATTCCAAGTTCTGATTTCAAAGCCATCTCAATTATACCCTAGCTAAGTCGTACTCTATGCTGGCTCTTGTTAGACGTTTCAGTTCAGATTTCTCGCATCCATATACTTTAAAGACACTTTTTACATCACTGGTACACTCGAAACTAGAATACGCTGTTATTATCTGGCGTCCGAATTATGCTTGTCATATTAGTCGATTGGAGAGAGTTCAGAAAATCTTTATAAAGTATGCTCTGCGCCCTCTTCATTTTGAACTTCCAGTTCCCGCTTATGAATCTAGATGTTTGCTTATAGATTTTAAGACATTAAATTGTAGGAGAACCTTTTTATCTCTAACTTTCATCTTTAACTTGATATCTGGGGTGGTGGATTGCCCCTTTTTACTTGAAAGTGTTTCCTTTCTTATTCCTAATATTTGTTTAAGGAATCATTTTATGTGGGGCTGGCGAGGACCAATTATGCTGCTAGTGCTCCTGTTGTCAGAGCGCTTAAAGAGTTTAATTTGCTCCCGAATTCTTCAGTTTTGGATTTCTCCTATTGTGGAAAAAAGTTCAAAATGTTACTTAATGACCAGTTAAGTTAGTTTGTATTTGCCTACTTTTTTTTGTAATTAGTCTGTAAGAAGTGTAACAATTTCAAGATTAAATAAATAAATAAATAACTGTTAAAGAAATTCAAATTTTTCATCATTCAAATGACATCCACGACTTCTTTTGCAGGAACGAATTCGATGAACACAATTTTTGACCACTTTTTACACTAAATCAAGTCGTATGTCATGAATGGCATGTTCAATATTGACTTTTAAAGCTTGAAGAGAGTTTGGTTTATTGCTAAAGACCAATGACTTCAAATAACCTCACAAGTAGTAGTCTAATGGTGTTAAATCACAACTTGTGGAGGCTATTCAATATCACAATTTCTTGAAATAATTGAATCTCCAAACCTTTCTCGCAATAATTTGGTTGTTACACATGCTGTATGACACGTAGCTCCGTCTTGTTGGAACCAGATGTTGTTAAGATCAACTTCTTCCAATTGTGGCTATAAAAAGTTGGTTATCATCGATCTATACCGCTGTCCATTGACAGTAACGGTGTTATCAGCTTCATTTCGAAAGAAGTACGGACCGATGATTCCACCAGACCGAAAACCATACCAAACTGTCAATTTAGGTGAATGTAATGGTTGTTCATGAATAATTTGTGGATTTTCTTCGCCACAGAATCGACAGTTTTGTTTATTTACCGCACCACTCAGATGAAAGTGAGTCTCAGCGGAGAAGATGGTTTTCTTAAACATATCGTTATCGTTTTCAAGTTGTTCCAAAGCAAAATCAACAAATTCACGACGTTTATGGTGGTCCATGGATGAAATTGTAAACTTACTGAATAAAATGAGAAAAAAATGTACAGATCATGACATATTAAAAATGGCCAAAAGGACACTTAGAAATCATATTGAAAAACTCTGTATGTATGTTACAAAAACAGAAGGTAAATTTAAATTTTAAAATTTTTTCTAATATTTTTTTAACACACTGACATAAATTGATTTTACGACTTTTGCTTTATTTTTATGTTACTAATTTCGTTTCTTAATAAATATATGTTTAATTTCCCAAAGCAAAGAAATAATAAAATAGAAAATATTAAAGATATTATTGTATTCAAAAGAAAAATGGAAAAAAGTAAAACACACTCACAATAATTCCAACCTTTATAGGGTCTATTTTATGAAACCTAATGGAAATGAAATTGTTTTCATTTGCCTTAATAATTTTTTTATAATAAAAATATATGAAATATTTTGAAAGTTGCAGTTTCATTAAAATAAAATCAAATTTATTTGAGTGAAACTACCTTCTTTTTTGTGTCATGTACATATATACATATATATATTTTTGATGTTCGAAGTTTTTTTTTATTGAATTTCCAACAGGGCATTCATTATTTACATTTGTTCGCAATTTAATTAATAGTGCGAGCATATTTAATCGCATTTTCGGCTAATATTTATGAAAATAACACTAAAATAAATAATAGCTTCATATGAGTAATTAATTTGGATTGCAACAAAGAAAAGAATATTTGATTTTATACTACCACGGTGACGCGTTATTGTGGCTTTCTGTTGTATTTTGCTCAATTGTGAAATTATAATTGGTATTGTAAAGGAGATAATTGATAAAGAATGATGAAAAGCCCTAATTAAGCTGCAACCAATACTTAATGAATTTACATTAATTGAATTTCTTTTTAAATTAATTGATCTCTTTACCTATTTGTATGCACATATGTATGTAGCTAAAACGTAAATATAATAACAGTTTTCGACGGTCAAACTCAAAACAACCCCTCATTGGTTTTATTTATTTTCCAGTTATTTAAAAGTAATTTAGCGAGTTTATGTAGGTTGAACTGTTTGATTCCTTGCGGAGTCCCATATAAACATTACACACGACCAAATCTATGCACTGTTACACTTCCCAAATCCTATTAGCTTGACGATAGGAAAGTGTTTCTCATTCAGTTTTCAATTCGTTCAGAGGGACTGGAAAGTCCATAGTTACGTAATGTTCTGAAATTACTCCATATTTGGGCAATTCATCGATGCTCCTATGTCCTGGTATCCAATAAAAGTGGACTTTTCTTTTCTCCGTCAGACCTTTCTCTCCTCTTTACATTGCTCAAACATAATCGACTTCACTCTATATGAAAATATAATAAAAAAAGCCATCAAGGCTTGTTACAGATGCATGCATATATGAATTCTTTCTTTTTCTTCGTAGTTTGGTAACTTGTGTGACTTTCTCATCTTCAGCGCCATTCTTTTTAGAGTCATATGGAAAGCTAAGCAAAGCTTTATCTGTGAATCCGAGTCCTTTGCTCCATCCATCTGCCGCTATTGTAGCTGCCAAAAGCTTCCCAAAAATTAGACGTGGGATTTTATGCATGTAGCCTAGCGGCAGTTAAGAAATTCTTTTTTTGCTGCTAGGATCATCGGTAGTGTATTCGAAACGCTGCCAATGATGCTATTTTAAAACCGCCGGTGATTCTGATCTTCAACAACCTGAAGACTCTTCCCAGATTTCCCAGATATGAGCACAATAGAGCACCATAGAAAAGTATTGGCTTAACAACAGCTACGAAGTTCTAACGCGAAATAGTTGGTAAAAGGCCCGAGGTGCAACCCGACTTCTTATTTTCTTCACTCGTTCCTCTACTTTTGATCTTCTAAGACAATTTCCCGTCCAATACTATACCTTAGTACCTAGTGGCAATTTAGATTTTATAACAATTAGTGAAAAACCAGTGACGATGTTAATCCAGCAATAGCCATAGTATACTAACATGTCGTAGTGAACGTACCTGTATACGCACCATCTATGATTTGAACCAAATCATACTAACTTCTTTCTTTCTCTCCTTTAACGGTATTCCGACAAACTAGACAAAAATCTTTCTACGAACTAAATTTCAAGCCTATCGAACTTGGTTCCTGATCTAGAGAAATAAAGTATCTAGTAATGTTCAAAAATAGCCAAATTTCTGAGGAACACTCTACGGTCGTATAGTCTCGAAGCGAATTTTGGTCGATCTCCTACTCCGACTTGTGGTGTGCGTCGTGATATTTTTTTTTTAACAAATAGAGGGAGCTACAGCCGCCTCGGAACAGTTGATGGATTTTTATGAGAAACATTTATTTCATGCCAGAAATACACTCGGAGAGATTGGTATTCCCTGGTGAAAAGCGGTCGCAATTAGTTCTTTTTTCCATAATTGTGAACCTTGGCAACAGTAGCCCACCCAACTAAGTAAGATAAGATTTAAATATCAATGTTAAACTATAAATATTAGAAAAAATTTATTTTATTTTCAATCAATTACTATCTTGACTTTTATAAAACAAAAAAAAAAATATTGCTATGGAGGCTAGAACAGCCACTCCAACTGCTAATTACACATGCGTAAAAGTGTAAACTTTTCAGCAGAGTTCTTCTTCAGTTCATCGGAAGCAGTTATTGAGTAAATTGCATATATTGTATTTACCATCATCATTTTTGGAATTTCAGAGTAACGACTATTTGGGCCGTTTTTTCACTAATTTTTATGTCTTTTTTCGCAGCAACAAAAAATGCAATGCTTCCAAGAATTGCACGAATGATCAGAAAAATTTATATTCGAATTTAGATAAGTAAAAAAATGTCTCTTCGGATTGTTTTGTATATATAGGGTTTTCCAATAAGAGTGATATGAGATCTTAAAAAAAAAAGGTTAAGGAAATTCAAATGTTTTTTATTTAATGTGAAGTACAATCGATAGAATTCAGTTCTGAATATCACATCATTCAAATGGCCTCCACGACTTCTTTCGCAGGAACGAATTTGATGAACCCAATTTTTGAACGCTTTTCCCACTAAATCGAGTCATATCTCATGAATAGCACGTTCTTTATTGAAAATTCATTTAAATCGAGTAGATATTGACCATTATTAACTATGAGTTTTTGCCATTTTTCGGTCATCTCCATAATTCTATTAGTGTAGAAAGCAGAAAACTTCGCCAAATGAATGTCAGCGGCACTTCGATCGGCAAAATTTTTAACATCAAGAGAATTTTGCAGAGACAAAAACAAATGGTAGTCAGAAGGTGAGCTTTTGGTGGGTGCATCAAAATTGCCCAACGAAGCTTCGTCATCATTGGTCTCGTCATCAAAGACGTATGTATGAAGAAGACTGGAATTAGTATATTTAATATCAAGAAAGCTTATTGGGGAAAATTGGGTGGAAAGAACTCATGTACTATCAAATTCTAACGTCTAGCGTTGACATGATGGATCACAACATCTTTACTATTGATCGATTGCGTGCGCTTTGTTTTGAAGAAGCTAATAATTGACTGAAAATCTTAGAATTTACCGTTTCGCTAGGTTTTATAAGCTCATAATGGACGATTCCCTTCGAATCCCATCATACACTTAATATCCTCTTGCTCGCCGTCACTTCAAGCTTTGAAGTCATTTGTGTAGAGTCATCGAACTTTGAACATTAAATATTTTAATTAGTTTTTCGAGCTATATCAGACCATATTTTTTGTTTTTGTAAAAAGTGAAAGAAATACAACAGTCTGAGCGGTTGAAGTTATAGCTATTTCGGAAACCACCACGTTTCCTCATCAGACTTCTTTCCAGAATTTCTTTATTTCGTTTTTTAATCCCCGTATTTAACACATTTTTCAGCGCCCATAATGAGTTGATTTAGAAGTAATTCGATTTTGATGATTTTCAGAATTAACATCAGTAATTCGATTAATTAAAAGGTTTGTCATTAATTAATGGTGCATTCAAACATCGGACTTCTTTGAATAGTAATCCTTTTTTAAATGACCCCAAACTGTCACGATAGCAATGCCTAATTACCACCAGTTGCCACTTTGTTACCACCAGTTGCAGAATATCATCGGTCTTTTGAGTGTTTGGCTTACCTTTTATATAATCGAAAAGTATCACATAATACATTTCCTCGAAAATTGCTTTCATTTTAAAACTAAAACAGCTTTTCGCACAAATGACAAATTTCAGAACTGTCTTTACGAAAAATATTTCTTAAAATGTCGGCTTTCGAAGACGTGTTATTTTGACGCAACCGGTTGTTGCCGGTAATTAGAGCATCAACAGTATCTAAGCAAAAACAGCGCGGAGGCTTTTTTTAAATTTATAATAAAATATTTAACTAAAAGAAATGAAAATGATTTTTGCAATTTAATAAAATTGGGACTTTAAAATTAAATTGAGATTAATATAAGATAATCAATAAACATTTCAAATAAATTTGCCGGTTACATTTGAAAACTGAATAAAAATTTATGGATTGAAAGCTCATTAAAATCACTATTAAATACCTAATTAAAATAGTCTCGCACTAATTGCCGCAACTTGATACTAATTTAAAATGATATTGAATAAATAAATAGTAAATGTGCACTTGTTTATTTCAATTTCATTTCGAATGAAATGCGAACATTTAACTGAATTAACATCAAACAATTTGGCAAAAATTAAAAAAATTATACTTTGTAATAATAGCTATTCATTGAAAATTAAACAAATTCACAGGCTATAAAATTTCATTTATTACAAAATTCTCAATGCAAATGTTTACAAAATATGTGCTCGCTAGGCGCAATTACATACATTTTCAAATACATTTGCTAGCAAATAAACACACAGGGTTAACCATTTTGCGGCTTCCGAAACAAATGTAAATAAAATGAATTTCAAATAATTTTTTTTTATTAAATTCCTTTTTTATTATAAAATTTCAGTCTTGGATTATATGCGCAACACTACATCATTCAAATGACTGTCTCGTGATTGTTTGCAAACTTCGATCCGTTTCAGGTAATTTTCGACCACTTTTTGGCGGTATCTCAGCCATAACTTGGCGAGTGTTTGTTTTGAAGTACTCAAGAGTTAAATGTTTATTCGCATAAACACGGTCTTTCGCGTAGCCCCACAAAAAAAGGTGTCTAATCGCACGATCTTGGTGGCCAATTGACATCGCCAAGACGAGAGATTACATGGCCAGGAAATTTCTCTCGAAATAAAGCCATATTCGCTCTTGTTGTGTGGCATGTGGCACTATCTTGTTAGAACCACATACTGTCCAAATCATGTTTTTCAATTATTGGCCAAAAAACCGGTTATCAACGACCATAACGCTTCGAATTGACAGTCTCGTCGCCAGCGTTTTCAAAGAAGTAAGGTCCAATCACACTTCAAAGAGCGCACCAGACAATAGGTTTTTTTTTTTTTTGAGTGTAGTGGCTTCCCTTCACTTATTTGAGATTTCTCGAAGTCCCAAAATACGGCAATTTTACATTTTTGCGTATCCACCGAGTGAGAAATGTGCTTCGTTGCTGAAGAAAATTTTGTTGAAAATATCGCGGTCCACTACTTGTTGTTCAAACAGTCAATCGTCGTAAATACGGCGTTGTGAAGGGTTAGTCGATTTAAGTTGTTATGTGAACTGGACTAAGTATGGATGTAGGTATAAGTCCAAGTACAAAATGCGCAATAATTTGCCGTAAGAGAGTCCCACCTCTTGAGAACGTCGAGATATAGACACATTCGGGTCTTCGGCTACACTTTCAATTACAGCAACGATATTTGAGGTGGAACGTTCAAAACGATGATGCATAGTCCTTACAATATCTGTAAATGATTCAGTCTCTTCAAATTTCTTTAAAATTTTACCAATTGCTTGAGTAGTTGGATGATCACGTGCACCATTATCTCTTCTTAAAGTACGAAACGTCGTTACTCATGAATCACCAGTTTTGTAGTTAGTTTCAACAATTTTAACGAGTTGTGCGATTGTTAAGCTCTCCATTTTCATAAATACCTGACTTTTAACTAAAACGTTTGGGTTTGACAGTTAAGTTTGACAGGTAGCAAAATACAGCACCGCACTTTCGAAAAAAAAATAAATGGATAACCCTTTATAATACAAATATACATACAAGTGTGCAGGAATTTTGAAAATTCTTTCGAAATGTTAGTTTATCCATCGTGAATCGTGTACTCGTATGCATATTAAGGCTAATTCAAAAATATTTATTCACGCGCTTGACTTTGCCAGAATAAATCTACCATGAAATATTGTATTATTTAAGAAAATATTTTACAGAAAATATATGTACATATGCATGTTAAGTTTATAAATGAGGAAGGTATATTTGTTGTGTATATTTGAAAATTAATTTTGATGGCACTCAAAATAATGGGTGATTACGGTCTGATTTGAATTGCTTGTTGTTTATGCAAAATGGGATTTACTTAATGGTTTCCTACCCAATGGGGTTGGATATTTACAACAAAGGAAGCGTACAAAGCTTTGCGCCGAAACGTTTAGTGAATTATTTTACGGAAATTTCATGATTATGAACAACACATGTCTATTAAATAAATTTAAAAATGTCTAATTAGACGAGTATTCTAGTAACAAACACTTCTTAGCCCAGTAGAAAATCAAATAAAATTTAAAAATTAAAACTAAACAAAATAAAAATGTGAATTAAAAAGTAAAAACGCAGCAAAAACGAGCCGAACAGTTTATGTTGTTAATGGTGAAATGCTGCCGAAAGCGTGAGGAAAGTTCGAAAGTGTGAGGAAATCTCGTCCGAAGCTGGTTTACTATGCTGTAGTTTGACTTGTAGAACTTTCAGTACTGACAGTATCCCTCTGCATCCTTCTTCAACCCCTTGGCTTGTCTGCTATGGCTATACCACCTATTGTAGTTTCTCCGACTATTTTCAGGGCACTCATATGCAGATGTAGGCCATTATCGACTTTTCATCCTGCTACCATGTTCTGGTTATTGTCTTTCGTACTTCTTTTCCTTAGACGCAAATTAATATTGCCCATACCCCAAGATATTTCGCCATGCTCCAGGTACAGCAAGTTTTTCGCCTGTTTGTGAATTTGAAGTATATATACCTCTGTTCTCTGCCCCTCCTCCCTAGGCTTGGATACGTGACGTACCCTGGTATACTCGGGTTTCGAGCTTGCAACATCACCACACAAGGGATCTATACCTTAGTCTTAGAGATGGTGGTGGTCAAGGCTTTGTCCACCATTTCTAGCTTCACATTCTCACCTTGCCCTTGGAGGGTTGGAATCGCTCCTTTTAGCCAATCTAGTGTCGCTAGTGCCGCCAGTCTACAACATCAAACAACAACCCAGGTTTGCCCGGCTCTTTCCACATTCACTTTATCATTTGACTTAGCAGCTACCTCTCTACTGATTTCCATCCTTCGGTGATTATCTATCCATAAGTATCGCTGCAGCCCAGTAATGCCACAATGCTCAGGTGTGGCAGCTACTTCACTTAGCCTTTATGCCGACGCCTTATTCGCTACCCTTGAAGTAGCAGGCCGAGTGGTTAGCATTGCGTACTACAAATCGGAAGGTCTGGGTTCGAGTCCAGGTTCGACTAATATCCAAAATTATAGAAATTCTAATTGCGGCAGGAAATGTCAAGCCCTCCGATTGTATTTATGGCATGAAATAAAAGCTACTCATAAAAATCCATCGAACGTTCGAAGACGGCTTAGAATAAAATGTAGGTCCCTCCATTTGTTGGTAAAAACATCAAGGCGCAAAACCACAAGTTAGAGGAGGAGCTCGGCCAAAAATCGATTTAGCAGTTACAAAGAGCTTCAGCGCTTTTGAAATTTTCATTAGTGCCGAACTAGTTAAGCAATTAATCCATAGTAGGCTTAGACTAGTCCAAAACCACATTTGAAACATGCTTAAGTTTTAGTAGTGTTTATTTCATATCAGTTTCGAGTTGGTAAAAAAATTGTTTAAATTTTGTCATTCATCAACAGCCCAGTCCGCTGTACTGCTAGGTTAACATTTTATATAATTTTTTATTTGCCATTAATATCATAAATGTGTTTTTGTGAGTATATATTATTTTATAGTGAAATATACCATATATATATATATATATATATATATATATATATATATATTTATATGCAAGCATACACTACAATGCTCATGATCATCCTTAGTCGAAAGTTATTTTAGAAAAACGCTCATATCGTAAATCGGTGCCAAGTGTTTGATGGCATTAGAACTGGATTAAATGCATTTAAAATATTACTCAACAATTTGTCGTCGCATACACAATTAAAAATGAGATCGGCAGCGAAAACAGTTTTGTTAATCAAAATAAGCGGTGCAGATGTTCTTGTGAAGAAAGCAGTATTTTTTAGCGTGAATATGTTTGTGTGTTAAAATAACTTAATGCAAAAAAAATTATATATTACTATTCTTCAAATCTATCAAAGTATTGTTTTTAGTTCACAACAATAGCATGGTGGTTGCGATACTTATGATCCATAGAAACTTTAAAAAAAATTCTCGAAAACAATCTCCTTCTTGTGTATTGAACAGAACACCTTTAGGTTTAAATCATCGGACTTACTTTCATTCGATCATATTCTGCAAAGAAGCAGACTTTGTTAATTCTGCGCCGCCATATTTGTATAGCTCAATATGTAAGCCATCGGCTCCTGCCGCTTTGTTATTCTTTAAGCGTACTAACGCTATTCGAACTTCGGCATCACCATCGATTGGGTATACGGGTGCGAGTGTTTCACTTTCACTGCCATTCAAATGGAACTATGTTAGAAGTGTTTCTTTTATAAACTCTGAATATCGATCAACAGTAGTGGAGTTTAGTAAATTTTATCGCTACGATTTGTCGAATTGTTAACTTACGAGTTTTTTCGCTTGCGCTAACAATTTTGTGATGCACTGACTCATTTTTAACGATACTTGTTAGCTGGCATTTCCTTTTTTTTTTTTTGTATTCAAATGGAGGAAAAGTGGCATCATAGCTTGAAAAAAACGTCAAAGTATGAGAAAAGCACAGAGTGGAATGTTAAAAGCAAATAAATTTGTCATAGCGATTATTTTTAATTAATAGTTTCCACTTTCAAACCTACGCTGCATGACTCTTCGGACTGCAGAGAAGCTCTAAATAAATGAGTACTTAGCATTTACCCCCAAAATTAGAGAGATTAGGATTACATTGCTATAAGCAAAATATATATAAAGGGTTTTCCAATCGATATGTCGTCGATATGTAAGTGTCGTTTTGAACATTTTAAATTTTTTTTTTTTCATTTTATTCAGTAATGTTTACAATTTCATCATGGCAAGATATACGCAAGAACAACATTTATAAATTATTCAATATTATTATAAAAATAATCGTTCTGCAATTGCAACCTTTCGTGCACTTTTGCCATTTTATGGTCGTAATAATCGTCCACCTGTGCTTGCTATTCATAGAATTGTTGAAAATTTCGATCTTACATTTTCTTTACGTAATGTTCAACTGCCAATAAGACAAAGAACCGGTCGAAGTAATGAAAATATTGTTGCCGTTCAAGCATGTGTTGCTGAAGACCGCAATTTGTCGATTCCAAGACGTTCTCAAAAATTGGGACTGTCTCAAACCCCAACCTGGCGGATTTTGAGAAAGGATTTGAACTTGCATCCTTATAAAATTATTCTCACTCAAGAACTGAAGACATTGGACCACCATAAACGTCGTGAATTTTCTGATTTTGCCTTGGAAAAACTTGAAAACGATAATTATTTTTTATAAAAAAATCATCTTTTCCGATGAGGCTCACTTTCATTTGAGTGGTGCGGTAAACTGTCGATTCTGGTGCGAAGAAAATTCATAAATTATTAATGAACAACCATTACATTCACCTAAATTGACAGTTTGGTGTGGTTTTTGGTCTGGTGGTGGAATCATCGGTCCGTACTTCTTTCGAAATGAAGCTGATAGCACCGTTATTGTCAATGAAGAGCGGTATAGATCGATGATAACAAACTTTTTATGGCCACAATTGGAAGAAGTTGATCTTAACAACATCTGGTTCCAACAAGACAGGACTACGTGTCACACAGCCAGTGCAACAACCGAATTATTGCAAGAAAGGTTTGGAGATTCGATTATTTCATGAAATTGTGTCATTGAATAGCCTCCAAGAAGATCTGATTTAACACCAATAGACTAATTGGTTTTGCTCAGTTGAATCTCCGACAGAGTGAAAAGTGAGACGACGGGAACTCGTTCCAATATTCATCACCAATAGACTACTTCTTGTGAGGTTATTTTAAGTCATTGGTCTTTAGCAATAAACCAGACTCTCTTCGAGCTTTAAAAGTCAATATTGAACGTGCTATTCATGAGATACGACTTGATTTAGTGTAAAAAGTGGTCAAAAATTGGGTTCATCGAACTCGTTCCTGCAAAAGAAGTCGTAGAGGCCATTTGAAAGTTATATTCAGAACTTAATTGTATCGATTGTACCTCACATTAAATAAAAAACATTTGAATTTCCTTAACAATTAGTGTGTTTTTCTTTTTTAAAGAAATCATATCACTCTTCTTTTTTAAAGAAATCATATCACTCTTATTGCAAAGCGATTAGAACCATTAAGCGTTTTAATAGTGTTAAACATGCAAAATACTTCAAAGTCACATTAACTACTGCCTCTGTCGTTATTCTCTTACCTTTTAGTTGGCTATCAAGTTGAGAAATGATTTCTTCAGCTAAATCTGAGGTTAGCCATTTGTTTTTGTTTTTATACCTTTCATGTACTTGAAATGGTATATTAACTTTGGTCTGAAGTATGTAAGTACCAAAAGAAGAAGAGATATACCCATCGAATTAATTTAGCCATTTCCGTCTGTCCGTCCCTCTGTTTGACGCAAGCTATTCTAAGTTATTGAGATACTTCAACCAAACTTGGTGGGCAGATGCACTTATACGATTAAACGATAATTTGTCGGAACCGGTCTGGTCGGATTTTTTTAGATTTCAAATTTTGGGTTATAAATCCATCAAAAAAGTACCTAATCACATTTGGTACACTATACATACATAGTAAACTGATTATTGGTAGGAAAAATCATCGAAATCGAATTTCTCGATTTGAAATCATTTTCATGAAAGGCATAAAGACTTCGAAAATCGTTAAAAAATAATAGTGAATTCCATAACAATTCCCTTTTTTTTTCTTTTTTTTTTTGGATACATTTTCAGTATTGTAACCTCCTCAAAACGTCACATTTCCCCGTAGAATTTTTGAGCCTTTCTTTTTTAGCATATTAAAAACAATTTATCATGTTTTTATTTCAGGTTTAACACTCTATGCCATTTTTTCAATGTTGATGTGGCGATAACATTGCGACTCTTCGAGGAACAAAAATTCTATCGGTACCAATTAAAATCCAAGTTGCATTGGATGTTAAATACACTGTAGACCTCAAGTGAGATTTTAAATGTTGCAGCGTGGGAAAACACCTTTCATTTGCTAGCGTTGTAAAGGCTTTGCCCTGATTCGAAGAATTTGGTGGACAATTGTGAAGACGTCTTTTTGTCAAATGTCTAGGACTTCAAGCGATTTAGGATATATGCACACGCGATTCGTTCCCTCTAAATGTGAACTTCATTTATCCATGTTGCCGAGAACATGTCTTGAAAAACTGGAGCATATGACTTTAACAGAGCCTTACAAGACGCTTCATCGAAATGTGCCTTTTTTTTGGGAAAAAGACAAGTGAAATTTGCCAAGATGTCCTGATGCCTCAAAAATCGATCCTGTAGATGTATAGTGAACTGATCCAAATATGGCATGTAGATGCAAATGCAATAATAATCTTCAACGGTGTTGGTAAAGACGTTACACCGTTGCGTCTGCCTTTCGGAAATTTTTAGTTTTTCAATTGATATTTTGCATTCATTACAAATCACAAAGGCAGCTTCAAATATTTTCCTGAATAAGAATAATCCGTGCTGGAATTTATTAGTATCTAACGACTTTTAGGACAACTGTTGAATCCATTCATATTCGAATTATGCTAAAACACAATATTTTTGTTACATCAAATAATTAGAAGAATTTTATTTCTTTCACATGAAAAACTAATTGTCTCTGTAGCGGCGGTACGTGGGAAGCTTGAAATGCCATCCCACAGTGTCCTAAACCGAGTTAAACGACGTCGACTGATTTTGACGTTTGTTTACGAACGTTCTTTGATACACAGAGGCAGCTGCGTATCTTCGCCGCTCTAGAAGGTTTCAAAAGGACCTACCTTCCTTCCTTGCTCGCTTCTTTGATCGCTGTAAAAGTTAGCTTTTTCAAGAACAATAACCAGGTGAAGGAACTGCACATTCCAGGTGCAAGTCCTCAATATGTGCTCCTTAAAACGTTTAACATTTTAAACTTGTGAAACAGTAACAGAAAATTTATTTATTGAACAATAAAAATTAATTATATGAAAAATACTTTCCCTCAATTATGAAAAATACATTTTAGTATGAGTCAATTAAATTAAAAAAAAAAAACTCGAATTTGGGTATAGTGTAAAATTTCTATACATAAAACTGCTAAACCTGGTCAGCTCGACATTCACATTCCACACGTATAAGTTGAGGTCTTGGCTAACTTAGCGGAGTCACACACCCTGAACGCCTGAAACTAGCCAAGGAATCAGATTAAACACAGTGGTGGCGTTAAAAGATGTACTGCAAATATCTAAGAATTATCCATTGGCACACCACTTCTGTGCGCCTGCTGAACCACGGGCAAGTTAAATCGACAGCAGTAAGAAAAAAATTTGAAAAAGTAAAAAAATAAATAAAATAAAAATATTTTATTATTAAAATAAATAACTAAAAAAAAAACCGTATTATTTAAAAAAAATAAATAAAAAATTTATTTAAATGAAACTAAATTTAGAAAAATGAAAAATTAAAAAGTATTATAATTTAAAAAACAAACAAAAAACTTAAAAAAGTAATAAATAATTAACTTTAATTTTATTAATAATAATTATTTATTTTTTAGTTTGTATAATTTAATTGCAGTTAAAAAAATAATAAAATAATAAATCAAAACAAAATATAATAAATATTATATAAATTAAATAATTAAATAGAAATAAAGATGAAATTAAAATTAAAATCAATATAAAATAATTTCGATTAATTTAAAAAAATACGAACAGAAAGAACTAATTAAATAGAAATGAAAAAAAAATAAATAAAATGAAATGATACAAAATTAAAAAATATAAAAATTAAGTAAATAAAATAAATAACTAAGATAAAAATTAATTTACAATAAATAAAGAATAAAATAAATAAAATATGTAACATAAAAAAATAATTAAAATAATATATATAAAAAATTAAATAATTTTAAACAAAATAAAATAAAAAAGTAGTTTTAAGTTAAAATAAAAGAAATTAAATAAAAAAATAATGCAAAATTGTATTAAATTTAATTTAAATAAAAATAAAAATAAAATTAAGTAAATAATAAAATTTAAAAAAATATTGATTGAAATAAATTTAATTGAAAAACAAAATAAAAGTAATAAAAAATAAATAAAAATAAAATAATTAAATTAAATATAAGTAATAATAAATAGAAAATATATAGAAATAGAATATAACTAAAAAACTGTATTATTATTTAAAAAAATTAAATAAAAAATATATTTATATTAAATTAAATTTAAAAAAATGAAAAAATAAAAAGTATTTAAAAAAACAAACAAAAAATTAAAAAAAATTAATTAAAACAAATTAAAATAAAATAAATCAAAACATAATATAATAAATATGATATTATTTTATATTAATTTATTATATTATTATAATTTATTATATTATTATATTACTACAATTTCGATTAATTAAAAAAATAAGAACAGAATTCATTAAATAGAAATGAAAAAAAAAAAATAAATAAAATGAAATGACACAAAATTAAAAAATATAAAAATTAAGTAAATAAAATAAATAACTAAGATAACAATTAATTTACAATAAATAAAGAATAAAATAAATAAAATATGTATCATAAAAAAATAATTAAAATAATATATAAACAAAATAAAAAAGGAGTTTTAAGTTAAAATAAAAGAAATTAAATAAAAAAATAATGCAAAATTGTATTAAATTTAATTTAAATAAAAATAAAAATAAAATTAAGTAAATAATAAAATTTAAAAAAATATTGATTGAAATAAATTTAATTGAAAAACAAAATAAAAGTAATAAAAAATAAATAAAAATAAAATAAGTAAATTAAATATAAGTAATAATAAATAGAAAATATATAGAAATAGAATATAACTAAAAAACTGTATTATTATTTAAAAAAATAAAATAAAAAATAATTTATATTTAATTAAATTTAAATAAATGAAAAAATAAAAAGTATTTAAAAAAACAAACAAAAAATTAAAAAAAATTAATTAAAACAAATTAAAATAAAATAAATCAAAACAAAATATAATAAATATGATATTATTTTATATTAATTTATTATATTACTACAATTTCGATTAATTAAAAAAAATAAGAACAGAATTAATTAAATAGAAATGAAAAAAAAAAATAAATAAAATGAAATGATACAAAATTAAAAAATATAAGTTTAAATAAATAAAATAAATAACTAAGATAACAATTAATTTACAATAAATAAAGAATAAAATAAATAAAATATGTAACATAAAAAACTAATTAAAATAATATATAAAAAATTAAATAATTTTAAACAAAATAAAATAAAAAAGTAGTTTTAAGTTAAAATAAAAGAAATTAAATAAAAAAATAATGCAAAATTGTATTAAATTTAATTTAAATAAAAATAAAAATAAAAATAAAATTAAATAATTAATAAAATTAATAAAATTAAAAAAATTATTAATTAAAATAAAGTTAATTAAAAAACAAAATAAGAGTAATAAAAAATAAAATAAAAAAATAAAATAAATAAATGAAATATAAATAATAATAAATAGATAAATTAAATAAATATAAATTGAAAAAATGTAAATTTAAATGAAATATAATAAATAAATTAAATCAAATAAATTTAAATAGAAATAGTTTTAATTAAAATAAAATAAAATACAATCAAAAATATATATATAATTAAATAAAATTAAACTAAATAGCTCAAATTATAATAAATTAAAGGAAATAAATAATTAAATTAAACAAAAATATAAGGAATTAAATAATTAATATAAATAAATTAAAATAACTATAAAGTATATATATATATATATATATATATATATATATATATATATATATATATATATATATATATATATATATATATAATAAATAATTAAGGGGTATTCTAGTCTAGAATTTTGGAAAATTCGATTTCCTTTTTTGCATATTTTTAAAGTTTAACTACTTAAAATTATGTCTGTGTGAGAATTTTTCAAAATTCAAATTATTTTCGGAGATACAGGTATTTTACTGACGCGGCAACTCTAAACGCGTTTTTCTCTAAACTACTTTTTTGGATGCAGTAACCACAATATCGCAAGTTTTAATCAGCCGATTTACTTGAAATTTAACACAAATATTCTTTAAATATCGCATGAACTAACAAAAAATGAAAAATTGATATTTATAAAATTTAAAAAAATGAGACAAAATTAAAAAATTAGTGAAAAAATCGACCTTCATATTTGAGTAGCCGCCATTTTCTGAATTTTTTTTTTCCAGTTTTACAGGTTCATGAGATAGCGACATTCGTACTAATTAATAATCCATCATTGTTTTATTTTTTAGATGACCACAAGGGTCGAAATCATGGCGACCAGGACACGTCCCTTTTTCCTCCACTCTACTTCAAGGGCTCATAAGTCCATGAAAATATTTTATTTATTTTTTTTTTTCAAATAAATTTTGTGTACTCTTGAAATATAAATAAACAAATGATAAAAAAAAATGGATAGTAGAAATTTTAAATGCTTCTTTTTTAATCAATTTCCAAAAAACGCTCGAAATTCGGGCCTCTAGACTAGAATACCACTTTAAAGTAAATTTAAAAAAGCAAGTCGGTACAAGAAAATAAATTTAAATAATAAACTAATTAGTTAAAAAAAATTAAATAAACTAAAAGAAAATAAAATAAACTATATATATATTATATAATATAAAAAATTTAAAATAAAATATAATAAACTAATTAAAATCAATTTTAAACAAAGATAAAATGTAAAAAAATTAAATAAAAAAATTAATATAATTATAGTATAATAAATTAATTTTATAATTAATAATTAAATTAAAAAATCACTCGTCCCAAAAATAAAATATGATCTGATATAGCTCAAAAAAAAAACTAATTAAAAAAACTAAAATTAGAATAGATAAGTAATGAAATATATTTAAATTGTATTAGATAAAGTAATTTTATTTATTTAAAATAAAATAAATGGAAAAAATTGCAAAATTTAAATCAAAATTAAAAAATTAAATTTTTCAAAACAAAATATAATAATATAATACAAAATATAAAATTAATTAAATTAAATTTAAAAAAAATTTAAAAAATACGTATATGTATAAACAATATTCCCAGATAAAGTTTTCAAATAGTACATACTTACAGTTCGTTTTAATGTCACAACTTTTTTTTTTTGCCAACTAAATAAAAAATATAGTTTGTTTTTGTTGTTGTATATATTTCTTTTTTTATAATTTATTTCTTTAAAGAGCAGCAAAGACACGAAATTTGAGTAAACACAGTTTAATGACATTCATATTTCAACAGAACAACACACCATACATGACATATAATGTACTTATATATATACATATATATTTGTCTGTATAATTGCTTAATTATGTGTCAAATGCTTCCTTCAATTGATATATCCGTACATATGTATGTACGTTTTCATCATTTTTGACTCACTCAAATTAATCGCATTTTGCCGCTGCTACTCATACAATTGTGTGTGGTATGTGTGTAAACGTTGTACATAATACATACAAACAAACATCGAGTTGATATTTTGGGCAATTAAATATTAAGGTTAGTAATTTACAAATATTTGCTGGCTACATATATAGTTACAATAAAATTAATTTAAATTTAATTTTTGTCACTTTCTCAACGCACCTCCAACTGTTACTGCATCTCCTCTTTCGCTCGACCTGTTGACAATCTGGTTTCATACACAGTACACGGGGGTTAAGGCTTAAATTTAAACAATTTGACTAGTTGAATTCTTTTCCACATTACAATTACTGTTATCTTTAGTTGATATTGAAGTTTTTTTGCTTTTGCATTTTGTTTTGTTTTTGTTTTTGTTTTTCTTTTTAATGCTTACATTTTTCACAAGCAAATTTGGTTGATTTTTTTTTTCATTTAAATTTTTCAATTTCACTTTAGCTGAGGTTATTTTCTCTTTGTAGATTTTGCTTGTTTCATAGAAATTTGCACGCAAGTGAAATAAAATTTCCTTGAATTTCTCAAAATAAAACTAAATTTTACATGAATTATTTACTTTTAATATGATATTTTAGTATATTTAACGCTCGAAGTTTAAAACGCATATTTTTTATTTAGATATTTGTAACTCCGAGTATTAGTTTTTTGTTAGTTAGTTTTCTTTTAGGAAAATAAAAAAGAAATAAGTGTTTTCGGTAAAAAAAAAATTCTTTTTGTGATGCTTCAGTTTTGAGTATTATCATGTGTTAGATAGCTAACATACATATATTTCCATATATTCTGCTTAAATTTTACAATTTTTTTCTCTTTTTTTTGGGATTTTTTAAATAATACAATACAAACTAGTTGCCTTAAAATCGAAAGCTTTTAAATACACTTTTTTTCTTTAACTATTTACAATTTCAATATTTTTAATTTTAATTTTAGTTCTTATCTTTTATGCTATATTTTTAAGGCTACGAAAAAATATTGCATACTGTCAATTTGGAAAAATATAAACATTTCCTTAATATTAATGTTGGTATATACAAACAATATATTTATAAAATTATTTTGATCTCTTTACGTGCTAAAGGTAATTAAATAAATATTTTTAATTTTTTTTTACATATTGAAAATCTTTCCGAAAATATTTTGAGCGCTTTTCCATTCCTTTTCTTTGAAATAAATGCTGCTGAATTGACGCACTCTTCTGCTTACACGAAATTTAATTACATATGTATGTATGTATTTTGTATTCATTTTCTCTTTTTACTTTCCATTTTACGCTTTATCTGTCCTTCATGCAAGTAATTGTGTTCGAACTTCACATATGTTTTTAAGGATTTTTAAGGATATTCCATATATTTACGTCTTTAACTATCTTTGCAAATATTTTGTATATTTTCTCAAAATATATTAACTATTTTTTTTTTGCTTACATTTTTTTTTGTGTTATTGTTTCTATTTTTGTGTTTCACTATACTTTAAACTCGTAAAAAGTGTGTAAATGCCATTGGGAGATTTGCGACACTCAAATCATATAATGAAAGAAATATTTCATTTTTAAAATCAGTTCTCGGGGTTTTTGTTGTTTTGTGATGTCTTTAGGGGGTTTGTCGGTTATTTTCGGATTTCGATTTTTTTTTTGCATTTTCTTATTTCCTTCTTATTGTTGTTTATTCGATATATTTTTAATTTAATTAGACCTTACTTTCAGGTCCTTCAGCAACATGCTTGAATGCCAAGCGTATTTTGGATAAATAAAGCGAACATATGTGACCATAACTCTTGTTATACCATTCGGGTGTGCGACCCCTGGGAGAAGAAAACGAAATGGTGTTTATTGATTTACTTAATCTCTTTGTGTTTAAATATACACTTATGAAAATATGTTTTAATGTTTTATATTTTTAATTTCTCTTTCTTTGTTTTAATGAATTTTTTTTATTTATTTTTATTGCTTTATTTTTATTTATTTTTATTCTTTTATTTCATTTGTTTAATTTTATTTTATTAATCTAATTTGATTTAATTTAACTTTATGTTATTTTCCTTTACATTATTGGAAAATTTTTAATTTTTTTTAATTTTTTTGATTTATTTATTTTTATTTTTTTAAATTTAAGTTTTTCTAATTTTATTTACTTTATTTTATTTTACTTTAATCAATTAATGTTTTTTTTTTATTTAATATTTTTCTTTTTCTTTTTACTGATTATAATTTAATTCGTTTTATTATATTTTATTTATTTATTTTTTAAATTTTTTTGTTTGTGTTTTATTTTTATTTTAATACTATTTAAATTAATTTATTTTTTGTTCATTTTATTTTGTTAGTAACTGGTTTTTATTTAGTTCATTTCACATTTAGTTATATTATTATTTTTCATTTAATTAAATATTTTAATTTAATTAAATTTTATATTTTATATTAATTTCTTGTATTGTATTTTTTTTTTTTTAAATTTCACTTTTTAATTTCATTTTATTTATTTATATTTATATATTTATTTTTCAATTTAATTTAATTTAAATTATTTTTTTTTTAATTTTCCTTATTTTCTTTTATTTCTTTTTATTGTATTTATTCTATTTAATTTTACCTTAATTTACAGATGCCGAACGACACATTCTTAATTGGTTCGTAGGTGACATTGCTGCAGTTACAATTGCTAGAAACACCGAAGATGGGCGTAGGAAACTAAACCAAATAATGATAAGAACTCAAATCTGGCTAGACTCACACAGTCTCAAGCTGGCCACGGAGAAACCCGAGCGTCTGTTATTAACAAAGAAGCACAATCCACTGGAAATAAGCTTGCAGACTACATTTGCTACTTTCCCAACAAAAAAGGTCACAAACTACCTCGACAACCACAAGCATAGCCCCTGCGGGCTGGTTATTCAAGAATTTACCGGCGGTAAGGCATACCTGTCGTAAGGGGCGACTAAAATCCAATAGTTCCCGCGACAGTCGGGTCTTTATACCGAAACAACTCGAATTTTTATCCGGTCAAGGACTGTCCACTCCCGCAATATTCTCCGAAGCCAATTTGGAATATTTTTTTGGGGTTTCAATAACAACAACAGCAACCACAAGCGTCCTTCTAATATATGGTGCAGAAGTCTGGGCAGAAATACTGAAAATCAATCATCGATGTAATATATTAAGCAGAGTACAACGCTTGACAGCCCTGAGATTGTCCTTAGTTTACCGAACAGTGTCGGGTCTGGCAATATTAGTAAGAAGTGATTGCATACCAATCGACGTCCTGGCTATTGACCGAAAAAAGATCTGGGTGCTGAAAAGTCATTGGCAAAGTAGAATTAATATAAATATTAAGGAAGGGGTGAGCTCAGAAACACTATCAAAATTGCAAAAAAAAAGTGGACAAATGAGTCTCGAGGTAGATGGACGAAGAAGTTAATTAAAAACCAGTTTGAATGGACTAGCAGAGACTTCGGAGAAGTAAACTTTTATGTCACGCAAATACTATCTCGGCATGGATATTTAAAAAAATATGTATCTTCAGAATGGAGATATTTGTTTTCCGAAGTGTATTTACGACGACTCGGAAAATGATGATGCCGATCACACATCTTTTAAAGGTGCATACGGTGACAAGAACCATACTAACAGAAGTGACCGGTGCGATAATAGCAGAAAACGTAGTTGGTATTGTGCTATCTAGTGAAGACATTTGACGCTTAATATCAGAATACATAGAGAATGTACTCCGCAATAAAAAGCGGAACCAAGACGCAGGTACAGAGATGTAAATCTTACATTGAGAAATATGGAACGCCAACCTGAAGTAATGCGAAAGCGGTTTCTGCGTGGGCGACGGGTCCTTAGAGGAGAGTTTTTTTAGTGACCTGCAAGTGGCACACACCATTGCTGGGACGACACAATGACGATGCGGTAGGTATTTTTCTTCTCCTCACCCGTGAAAAAAATGTATTTTATTTTATTTTATTTTGCCTTATTTATTTCTTATTTATATTATTTCCTTTTTTAATTTCAGTTTTATTTTTATATTTAAATTGTTTCTTTTATTGTATTTTATTTTACTTGTTCAATTTTTCATTTTACTCATTTTCTTTTTTTTCATTTATTTTTTTATATTTATTTAATTTAAAGTTTTTAATTTATTTTATTATTCTTCATTATATTAATTTATATATTAATATATTTTATTTTATTTATTTTAATTTAATTTAAACATATTTTATTTTTTTATTCTCTTATATTAAATTATTTTAGTTTATTTTAATTTAATTTATATAAATTTTGTATTTGTTTTGTTTGAGTTTTTTAATGAAAAATTATTTATTTTAGTTAAATTTTCTTATTTATTTCCGAACTTACTTCACATCCACCCGCGTCAAATGCATCACGCGTGAACGCCCACTACCGCAGGGCTCGATCAAATAACGCGAAGCCAATACGACGCCCCGAATAGCGCCGAACATCGGTTTAGCTTTGGCATCATCTATCGAGGTCTCCACAATGACGCAGGCACCGCGAGGCAGGTTTGTAGTTTGCCAAGAGCTATATATTAAGAGAAGAAGGCAAAAAAAAAAATGTAGTTGAAATTATTTCTTTCCATTTCTATTCCTACACGCTCCTCTCACCGTAATACACAAAAATCTGTTGTGAATTGCCCATCTATGGCATATTGGAATATTTCAGTATTCTCGTCGAGCTTTTTAACAGTTTGGCTCTCCAATAAGTTCGAGTCCCAAGAGGCGCGTTGTTTGATGATATAGTCTAGAACCTCCTTCGGTGGACCTTCAACTTCGGTGGTGCAGCGCCATAAACGTAACGGATGACCGTCACCGACCTTCTTGTAAGCAATATCTACATTACTGTCATTTTGTGAAGAGATTGTGAACCAGCCACGTGTTCTATGGAGAGAGAGAGAGAGAAAAATATTATAATTTCATTTAAATTATATGCCTACGCTCTGCCGCACTCACTTCTCTCTGCCCTCTTTGATAGTCGCTTTGGTACACTCATACAGATAACCACGCCAATTATGGAATTGCATGCCAAGTGCCTCCAACGGTACCGGTTTCGACTCTTCCATATAACCAAAATTACATTTGCTAATCTTCTCCTTGCTCGCCGTAAAGATATGTTTGTAGTTCTCAATCATGAATGAGAGGCATTCGTGTGACGCTTTCGCCTCTTGCAACTCTTTATCGTCGGGCACACCAGCGCCTTTGCGTCGACGTGGCGAAGCTGAAACCGAAGCGGCACCAGTGGAAATGCTGCTGTGGAAAAGAGACGGCGCTAGGCAAACGGCCAAATTGTTGGCAGTCATTTGATTTTGCTCAGCATTGGCTGCGACCAGCGTCAAGAACTCGAGTAGAGCGTAGAGAATTTCACGATTTTCATCAGGCAACAGGAGTACGGCGCTTTGTACTGCTTCCAAACGCACATCCTTGGGAAGATCTGAAAATTAAATAATTAATAATAAACAGTTTCCTCTCTAGAAAATCTCTAAAACTTACGTTGAAAGATCGCCGCAAATGTCTCGGACATTTTCGTCGTTAACAGTGACTCGGGCAGATCACGGAAATACTGTTTCAACATATCCGCGACATCATAGGCTTGCTGTGTATCATACAATTCCATGCAGAGTGCTGTTGAATCGAGCTGCTCCACCTCTGACTTCAATTTAATAATACGAGACTTGACGCCACTCTTACGGAAGAGACCGATCTGATCGAGTGCGCGCACCTGTAGCCAACGGAAGGCGGCACGAATCGCAATCGGCAAAGTCTGGCCGGTGCGTTGCAAGACCAACAGCAACGGCACACCGAACACTTTCTTGTCTTTATAGTCGGGCATTTTGATCTTTTTAATGAATTTGGGTAACTCCCAATTCCAACCGGAACGATGTGTTGGACAATAGCGCTCCATATAGCCGGTGAGTATGACCAATGCAAGCTTGCGTAGAATGTGTAGCTGACCTGTTGACATAGCGGCAAATGGGATGCCATTATCCTGTTGATGTGGGTCAACCTTTTGTGAGAAACACTTGCGGAAGATCATGTGTGGACGTTCTTCCATTTGGAAACTGTGCCATCGCACGACAGGTGTACTACTTTGAGGGTGTAGAGTGCTAGTTAGGAACGGTATAACTTTTGCGAGATTCGCTAGCAAACTTACCGTTTGACATTTTCCGTTTCTTCAGGTTTGGCTTCTTTGCGCGATGTGGACCGCGAACGAAAGCTCGCTGACCGGAAACCTTCGCGCTTTTTGGGATCTTTGCCCAGATTTAGCGAGCCACCGCGTGTGAGTTTCTTGACTTTAATCTGTTTGGAATAAAATATGATATTTAATTTGCTGCTCTTCTTTGAAAGTCGACCTACCTCAGTTGTATTCGAGTT
Source organism: Neoceratitis asiatica (assembly GCA_030068015.2). NCBI lineage: Eukaryota > Metazoa > Arthropoda > Insecta > Diptera > Tephritidae > Neoceratitis > Neoceratitis asiatica. The sequence goes on from CM061528.1 coordinate 27,003,100, forward strand.
TGCATCCTTGATCAACAATTTTCTGCCATGATGGCACTCCGAGTCCGAGTGTGCGCCGATGTCGTCTACTTTACCCGTGCGTTGCAAGAATCTACGAGTCTTTGATGGCTTGCGCAGTGACAATTTCCCGCCCGCTGACGACTCCTGGCTATCACTGTAATATGAAGAGGAATCATCTGACTTGCCCTCCTTCAAATGTGGCATTGGATTGGAAAAGAAATGCAGTGGGCTGGCGCGCATCGAACGCGGTGTGGTTGGTGTACGTTTGGGACTTGCACGATTTAAACTGAGGAAGGTTTCACTTTGTGATGGTACTTTCAGTTCATTGCCGAACATCGGACCCTTCGGGAATGTATGCATCGGGCTGACAGCTGACGGTGAGGGTGGTGTAGAGTACACGGCATCCGGCTTACGCAGGCTACCACGTTGACCGAGTTGTGACAAATCTAAAGCTTGCGGCCCACTTATAACAATACCTTCGCGATTTTGTCTCTTTCGTCGACGTGACTTGATCGACTCGACGCGACGCAGCAATGCTTTGGCACCGTCTTTGAAGCGCTCGCTACCAGTGCGTCGCAAGCGTACCGCAGACGAGTCGGCTGTATCATTGAGGGTGGAATCTGTGGAGTTACCGGGTAGTGTAAGCGATAGGCCACCACCACCACCGCCGCCGCCACTTAAATCGTAATTGTCATCCTCAAAACGATCCGGACTGGATTCCTTCGAAGAACTCTCTGTCTTCTCAATATTTAACTTACCAGCTGGCGGTAGTTCAAGACCCATTTCGCCGATGCGCGACCAACGACGTATATGCGGTTGGAATGTCCAATTCTCACTTAGGGCACAATTCTCATCATCGGAGTCCTCCTTCTGCTGGGATGAATCGTAGGTGAGTGAGTTGATGATTTGTTGTACTTTAAGGGGTAATTTAGAGAGGGGAAGTTGACAAACCTGCGGCGTTGGAGCCTTATGTGATTGATCGAGCCGCATATTGGCACAGCGATTCAAAATGCACAGACGTCGGTAGAGGGACTGCAGTTGATCATTCTCCAGATTGGTGTGATCCTTAGCCACATTGCTCAGATCGAGAGGGAATTGATGATCTACGGTGAAAGAAATAAAAAGAAATACAATTTAACTTCGTTGTTTGTAGTTTGAGTGCCACTTAAGGTAGGCGACCTCTGAGCACTGCAAATATTCTTGAAAAATATTTAAAACAACACGTTCTGCTAGCTAGCAATACTTCTATCGTTTTGCGCTTGTAAAATTTGTTTGATTCCTTCACTGACAAGCGTCTATACGCCATTTGAACTTCTAACAAAATAAAGCACACAAAACTACCCGCAACCGAAGGCACCGAAGGTAATGAAAGAAATGGCTAGCTCTTGGCTGCGATGCTAGCGTTGTGGGGAAATTGAATATGAGAAATCAAATAAAATAGAAAAATCTCAAATGTAAATCTTGAAAATGTAATTGCCAATTGCCAAAATGTACGTCTCCGCGTCTCCGCGTCTCCATGTGTACGCGTCTACGTTAACGGTGTGTTACAAAGCCACAAACACGGATGTGCGGCACGAGCAGCAAGCTTGCTGGAATTCCTCTATACCCACAATGAAGCAGTCCGCCGACTTTCGGCTGTTGTTACATTTTCCATGTAGGCAGGCGGGTTCTACGCGTCATTTAGGTGCTATTTGATAGTGTTGATATTACGTTTGCTGACGGTGTGGAACGGACAGCGAAGAGATGTGTTGTGCTTGAAACAGAAGAAAATTTTCAACTCAAATTTACGTAGTCGCTTTGATTAGTTTAGTCATTTGACGCTGGATACATACAAACAAACATCCTAAGCATTTGAGTAGAGGTAGAAGGTTTTTCAGTAAACCAAGAAAGCTCGGAGGCTTGTAATTTAAAGCTGCTGCCGAAAGCTGACTGCTCTAACGAGGTATGTTCACAGAATTGGCACGATCCACATATAACAAGGTTAACCCACATAGCTTGGATGGCCATATTTAACTTGCCCGCTACGAAATAATAATATCCTTAGCAAGAGCACACTTAGGACTTCATCTGTGATATACCTGTCCTCAGCGAGGCTCAACTGAGAGGTACGGAATGTACAAATTGTGTACTTCATGTTGATTCAACTCGTGAGCTTAACTCACGGAACATTGAAAGAGCAGATTAGCTTTCTCTATGCTTTAACTCTTCCACGGAATGCCAATCCCTTTAGCGAAAAAAACTAATAAAGTCTCTTACGAGCAGATTTAGACTCCTAGTAAACTACCCAGATGGAAACCAGTGAAACTATGGATATATGGAGTTGCTTCTCCGACAGGTTTAAGCCATCTCCGAAAGCCATCTTATGAAAGGCATTTTATTCCAAGTCAGAAAAATACTCGGAGGTATTAATACGAGTAGACGATGCCGAAAGGCGACGGTATTTAGAGAAAACTCTGTAGTTGTTGTTGGTTGCAGCAATGCTCGAGCCCGCGACTCTCCGACTCATGGCTCTAACTGCAACTCACTCGGTTTTTGCTTCACCTATCAATCAACTAACAGAGCTCGGCACAACTGCATGCGAAAGTGGACAGGGGGGCGCGCTCTTCGACAAACATCCAAATTTACAGAAAATTAAGTTAAATTTTTTAATTGCGGCCGCCTCTCGGCAGGGAATATCAACCATTCCAAGTGCATATCTAACATTAAATACAAAGCTGTTCATAAAAGTCCGTTCGGAAGCGGCTTTGAATAAACTGTAGATACCTCCATTTGCTGGGAAAACATCAAGACGCACCCCACAATGAAAGGAGGAAGAGCTCGGTCAGAAAACATTCAGCGGTTATAAAGCGTCAATTATCGATATTATATTGAATCAGAACAGCGGTCTCATTTAAGTGCTTTTGTTGAACTGTGGATTTCCTATTCACTTCATATTTGCAAGACTCCCGGTTGTGTTCCTTAATTATGTGGCTTTAGAGATCTCTACTTTTGGCTCATTGGGTTACTTCCAGACACAGACATGAATGCATAAATAAACAAATAGACTTTACCAGTAAACCGATTAAATGCTGAAAGGAAGTGCCAACTGGTGGGAAAATCTTCTAGGCGTACGCCGTCGTCGTCGGCGTCTGACGCGTTCGCCCCTAAACCATCATGAGTGTGTGTGTGTGTGTGTGTGTGTGTAATAACTGCTGAATCGTGGGCTTTGACGTATGGTCGCACTACATGTGTAAATATTGTTGTTGAGGCGCCTCCGCATATGTGGCACTGGTGTCAGACGATACCAGCGGACATGGACACGATCTCGTACATTGCTGGCGCAAATTATTGGCAACAATTTGATTTGTGTTGTCGGCAATGTGAGTGTTGTTTTACCGACATACATACGTATGCATATGTATATATATATATAAACTAGTACGTATATATGTACTTACATATGTATTTGAATTGAATATTCTACCTCACGAATGACAAACTGAATAGGTGCGCGTGTGAATGAGTGAGTGTAATGAACTTGTGTAAATAGCTGCGATCAATATACATACATACATTCAATATAACTGTACTTTGTAGTAACACATGTATGTATGTACATATGTATAACCATATGTCTAATTGCATTTAAGCAGGCATCAATTTATAATCATTTATAGAAATCGATAGTGGAAAATATAAATTTTTTCAACTTCTTAAGAAAGGAAGTGATCACAAATGTTGCTATTTTTAAAAATTGTTTACTCTGAAGAAATATGTACATATGTACATATATACTTATGCATTATGTGCATATTTTCATTATAATTTAGGTGCTTAATGGTAAGTGGGTCAAGAACTAGTATGTAGAAATTGTAAAATTTTTAGTACTTTCACGCTCTGAAGTATATTAAACTAAAAGAAAAAATTTAATTAAACTAAAAAGAATTTTTTGATCAAAAATTGAATTTATATGATTAATTATCATTCTGACATTATTTGAAAGTTTATATGAAAGCAGCTTTCAAATTCAAATTACTATTTATAAAGGGTGATCCAAGTAGGGGTACTTTTTTCAATAGCCTTTTTTTTGACAGATCACACGTGAGTCGTGTCAAGCTGTCATGTTATTTTTGTTCAGCATTGTTTGGCATTTCATTATGGAAAGACTTACGCCTAAACAAAATTTACAAATCATTCAATTTTATTACGAAAGAATAATGTAAAGAATGTGTTTCGCGCGCTTCAACTATACTCAATATATCCGGCCTACTGAGCATACTATTCGCAACACCATCACACATCTTGAGACCCAGCATTCATTATTGAATAATATTCGACCAAATTGACCAGTCCAGCACGCAGTGAGGAAAATATAGCGGCCGTAGCTGAGAGTGTACATGAAGACCGTGGAGAGTCGATTCGGCACCGTTCGCAGCAACTCGAACTGACGTATTTAACGACTTGGAGCATTTTATGTCGAGATCTTAAATTGAAAGCGTACAAAATACAGCTTGTGCAAGAACTGAAGCCGCTCGAATTTCCCAAGCGACATCGCTTCGCTTTATGGGCTCTTGATAAGTTCCAAAAAGAACCGACGTTTTCGAGCCAAATTTTATTTAGCGATGAGGAACATTTCTGGCCTAATGGGTATGTAAACAAACAAAATTACCGCATTTGGGGCGAAGAGCAACTTGATGAAATTCAAGAGCTGCCATTTCATCCAGAAAAAACCACGGTTTGGTGTGGTTTGTGGGCCGGTGGAATCTTCGGTCCATATTGCTTCAAAAATGATCTAGGTGAGAAAGTAACCGTAACGTAACTCACTATTTGATGCCTGAAATCGAAGCTCGTAATCTCCGCGACAATTGGTTTCAACAAGACGGCGCTACTTCCCACACTTCGCAACAATCAATGGATTTGTTGAGAGAATATTTCGGTGAGCAGATAATTTCACGTTTTGGGTCGGTCGATTGGCCACCAAGATCGTGTGATATCACAACGTTAGACTTTTTCCTGTGGAGATATGTAAAGTCTAAAGTCTATGCGGACAGTCCCGCTACAAGTCAAAATGCTCGAACGAGTCATCGAAAATTGGACTCAACGGATGGACCATCTGACATTTGAAAAAGATAATATAAAAAAAATAATTTCCAAAAAATATTCTTTCGAATGATAACAAACATTATCCATTAAATGTGAAGTTTCTGTGTTTTTTTCTTTAAAAAAAGTAGGGAATCTCGAAATGGATCACCGTTTAAAAGAAAAGCCGATTCAATTATCGAAGCGCTTCGTAGGCTGTGAAAATCGGTCATATTCTTTTAACTGAACATGCATTTTACTCGAACGAGGTCTCGTATTTCCATGTATTCTCTAGTTTCACTCAGATATCCATGTTGTTCGATAACCAACAAATGCTATTTTCTAGCTTGATTGCAAAAAAATACAGATCTTATAGATATTTTTTTAGTTAATATAACTGAAAATATCACATTTGATATTATTCATTTATTTTTCTAAAAAGTGCTCTCTATTTGAGGTCGACCATTTTGTTTGTAGTTCTATTTAGTCGACAAAATTAAAAAAAAAAATTATTTTGATATAAATATGTACATGCGTACTTCATTATCTCAGTTTACAGTTAGTCATTCCATCACAATTTTCACAAACAATCAAAGCCAAAGAAAAATGAACTCCAGTCAGCGTAGACAAGCAAAAATTTCTTTTTCGTTAACGACAAATGATAAAGAAGTTAAAAAATGAATTTGCTTATCACAGCATTCAAGGTGCGTCGAGTGGAGTCGCGCATGCGTACAACAATACAAACAACAAGCAATGCATAGCTGGTATTTAACCAGTTAGCTGCCTGGGCAGACATTTCTACCCAAATTAAAACAAATGGTCGCACATCAGTTGCATGATTAAACCAATTTGCAAACGTGTTGCAACGCAACGACTGAGCGAGCTGCTTTAAAGGCTAGTTAAAGCAACGACGACGTGTGTAAATAATGATTGTGAAATTGAGAGTTATTTAAGAGGTGCAGAGAGTAGTGCAAGTTAAGTTTTTTTTCTGCAGCACTACACACTTAATAGAATTAAAAAAGAAATCTGCGAAATATAAAGAAGAAATGCAAAGAAATTAAGCAACGCGCATTTTTCTTTGCCACTGCTGCCCAGTTTTCAACACAAAAGACCACGGATGACAGCACAGAAGCGCATGTACAATGAGAAGCGATTTAAAAGGGCAAGTATGGTAAGAAGGGCAGTGTATGGTAAACAAAATGTATGAACGACTTGTGTGCAACAACATAAATTTCATTAAAAAACCACATTAATCACTTTGGGTGTGGGGCGAAATGTTGGTAAGAAATAAAAAATAATAATTATACAATAATTAAATGAGCAAAAAGCAAGCGAGCCTGAAATCGCCGAAATGAGAAGGTAACACACACATAAAGATTGAAAAAAATTAAAAAAAAAGTAATGAAAAGGCGCATAGCTTGCTCACATTCTTTCCTGCAGCGCCGTCGGGACGGGAGTGAAAAAAAAAGGTGCATAAGGAAATTTATGATAATACGTAAACCTTTTCAAGGTCGGAAATATGTATTTAGTTACAAACACACATACACTTTTGCTCAAGCAAATTTAAAAAAAAAAAGCACAATCGCATGCCAAATATTAAAGCCGCATGCAACACGTTGCCGTGCGTGCCGCATACAACATTGAAACTTTTCATTTCGATTGCGTTTTTGAGTAAAAAAAAAAAAAATTTAAAAAAAAAACCAATAAATTTAAATAAGAGCAGGTTCAGCAGGTCGTTTGCAACACCAGGCGCGCATCAATAGCAAATGGCTTAAGGGCAAGTGCGTTGTGCTCCTCACTTTCATTCGCATTGGTAGTCAGTCCGGCAGTCATAAACTCAGCTTGTAGCAGAATTTAGAACGTAGGCAAGTCACAAGCAAAGGCGCTGCTTGCGTACTCCTTAATCACTTTATGCAGCGCAACATTTTACAAATTCACTTTTTTCGTGCAACACTTTGCCCTTTATGCTCATAATTCAAATGCTCAGCGCAAAGCTTTGCTGCAGTTGGACTTTTTTTTTATTATTATGTTGTGCCGCGTAAAAGTCGTTGAACTTGTTTGCTTGCTGCACGTTTGCTTTCAAATGTTGCAACATTGAATTTTATGTGCGTATCTATTCTTGGTGCGGTATTTGGAGGCGCGTTTTGGGTAAAAATGAATTATTGGTCTGCTTTGCGCATAACTAACGATTAAAATTGAGTGGTTGACTATATGGCTGATTGGTTTTTCTCTTTCTTATCATTCTTATTATTCGATATGGTCTTCATGTTTTTAGGGAAGTCACAAATTAATCTGTAAGCTGTTCAAGCGTGAAATGGGATTTGAAAGGTGATATTTTGAGTTTTTGTTTGAAATTTTCATTACATTTATACACGTACACACATATTTTTTAAAAACTTTTGGGGTATTTTTAAGGAAGGTCTGCATCAATAGAGAGTCAATTACTAAAATCTCAATATAAGTTGGACGAAGCTTTTAGAGTGAAAAAATACAAACTACAAACAATTATGTCTTAAATTCTTTACAGTAGTTCCGCGCAAGACATACTTATATAAATATTCAAAATAAGAAAGAACATATCTTTGGAACATACCAAGATTACTGATATCGGAAAAAAATTGGTTGTAGTATGGGGCCTGCATGGCATAGTCTTCTGATTTCACGGTCTTAAATTTATTTTTCGCTGGTTAATGACCCAAAATCTCAAATCTGAAAAATCGTTGTAAAGGGTGATTTTAGTAGAGGCCTTTTTTCGACAGATCACACGTGAGTCGCGCTAAGCTGTCATGTTATTTTTGTTCAGTATTGTTTGGCATTTCATCATTGAAACACTTACGCCTGAACAACGTTTACAAATCATTCAACTTTATTGCGAAAATTCACGTTCTATAAAGAATGTGTTTCGCACGCTTCGCTCATCTTGTGATCAACATAATCGGCCAACTGATCGTACTATTCGCAACACAATCACTCATCTTGAGATCCAGCATTCAGTACTGGATAATATTCGACCGAATAGACCACGTCGAGCACGCAGTGAAGAAAATATAGCGGCCATAGCTGAGAGTGTACACGAAGACCGTGGAGAGTCGATTCGGCGAAGTTTGCAACAACTCGGACTAACGTATGGAACGACTTGGAGCATTTTATGTCGAGATCTTAAATTGAAAGCGTACATAATACAGCTTGGACAAGAACTGAAGCCTCTTGACCTGGCCAAGCGACATTGCCTCGCTCTATGGGCTCCTGAAAAGTTCCAAGACGATCCGACTTTTCGAGACAAATTTTGTTCACCGATAACGCCCATTTCTGGCTCAATGAGTATGTAAGCAAGCAAAATTGCCGCATTTAGGACGAAGACCAAGCTGAAGAGATTCCAGCTCTCCCATTTCATCCAGAAAAAACAATGGTTTGGTGTGGTTTTTGGGACAGTGGAATCATCGGTCCATATTTCTTCAAAAATGATGCCGGTGAGAACGTAACAGTCAATGGCGACCGTTATCGCGCCATGATAATCGACTATTCGATGCCTGAAATTGAAGCTCGTGATATCCGCGATTTCAACAAGGCGGTGCACATTTATGGATTTATTGAGAGAACACTTCGGTGAGTAGATATTTTCACGTTTTGGGCTGGTCGATTGGGCACCAAGATCGTGTGATATCACACCGTTAGAATTTTTCCTGTGGGGATATGTAAAGTCTAAAGTCCATGCGGACAATCCCGTTTCGCTTCAGGGCTTGGAGCAAAACATCACGCGTGTCATTCGTCAGTTACCAGTCGAAATTTTCGAACGAGTCTTCGAAAATTGGACTCAACGAATGGACCATCTCAGACGGAACCGCGGCCAACATTTGAAAGAGATAATCTTTCAAAAAAACAAAAAAAAAGCCAAATAATGTTATTGCGAATAGTAATAAACATTCCTCATTGAATTTGAATTTTCTGTGTTTTTTTCTTTAAAAATTAGGGAACCTTGAAATGGATCACCCTTTATAATATACAGTAGTCTTATCCGGCCAATCAATCAGCGGAAGAATTCATCTGCGTAACAATCGGATAGACAGACAGGCAGTCAAGTAGACATAGTTAAATCAACTCTGTTCGTCATTTTGAACCGATCGGTAAAAATTTTGGTGGGTCTATCTCTCTTCTGGTACTTACCTACTTCGGACCAGAGTTAATTTATCATATTATATTCAAGCGAAAGAATGAACTGATAATTATATCGTTGAAACGATATATTAATTTTTTTTATTTTTCTTATAATTAATGACACAAGTTTACTACTTCAAATCAACTTCTAGACCCGAGCAGATTAGAAGGATTTTTAACAATATTTGATAGGCTACATCCGAACATTTAATCCGGTTGGCAATACTGGTTTTAGTTTCCGAGATCACACATGATGGCAACATTTATTTTCGCAAGGTGAACTAAGCGATTTGATTTGTTATTTGAATTTGTCTAAATAAAAAGCACAGCTGCTTGCATCAGGTTTGCAGGAATGGAAATACATATCTTAATCACACCTGCATAAAGAAACAGAAATTCGACTGTTCTTCATAAAAGCAGAAAACAAAACTTTTTGCTCTTCATAAAAGTAGAAAATAAAAATTTCTGTGAAGACATTGAGGGTTTGCTTAACCCAAGGAATACACCGCGCTATCGAAATGTCTGGCGTTTGTTCATTGATTATTGTAAATACAGTCTGAAAGCTGAAGAGCGGCTGCATCAAGTTCTAACCAATATCGAAAGACGATTCCAAAGATTTTGGGATGAAGGCATGATGAACGAGAACTGTCTAACTCTAATACGAGATAATAAAATGAAAATTAATTGATGGAAATTATTAAAAAAGACTAGACTATCAAAAACGAGAAAAAATCATAAAAAACGGTGTAAAGATTCGAATTCGTATAAACAACTTTTGGTTGCCTAGGTCCAAAACCGCGTATTCATGTGTTTGTTATTATTTATTATTTATTATTTATTATTTTTAAGTATTTGTTATTATTAAAACTTTTAGTTTAATATTTTTTGTCCTTAGTACTACCTATTAAATAAATATTCTTTAAAGTTTTCATCTTTTAATCCCATTGAAAATGACGCAATTAAATAATTAATAAATATACGAAAATACTCTTATTAACTTAATTAGTTTTTTTAATTTTGCTCTTTATTTCAGCGTTCCTACCGAAGTTTATTGATAGTCTTTATGAACCTTCCCTGTTTTTAATTTCATTCTCAATTCTTTATTTTTTAATATTTTTGTATATATTTTTGTTCTCTTTTTATGCCTTCAACGTGGTGTAGTTGTTTTCAAATGAATTGCTGCATTTTTGTGTACAATAAATTGCTGAACTTATAATAAAAGATAAAACCAACACACAACCCTTCATATAATATCCTCCAAAAAGTTGAAGACGTCCTTAACCTTTTTTCATGTAGTTTTGTGAAAAATATTTAGCAAGGTTGTCTTTGCTTAAGTGCATTCCAGGTAATTGTCTGGAGCTACTTTATAAGTTGTGTAATTTTTTTTTGGCTTTTTTTTTTTGAACGAAAATGTGTGCAAATATGTATGAATTACCACACGCGCTTGCGCACATGCCTTGATATTCTATAGATATAAAATTTCTTGATTTAACAAAAAACGAGCTACAGTGGGAGAATTGAAATGGGTTTTAAATATAATGTTAAAATTTTTTATGCAAAGGAGTTAGACTTTAGACAAGCGAGTGCTTTCATAACTGCAAACTCTTCGATATATATTTAAGATTTTTTGATATTATAACGATTTTTTAGCTAACTGGTAAAGATCTATTATCAGAATATTTATTTAATGAATTTTTAGCATTTTTAGTTCAGACAAGTTTTATTAGTTTGAAAATTGAAAATTATTTTTTTTTTGGGTGTATCTCAAGTTATTGCCTATTACTTTTGTTAGTTCTTTTGTTCCCCTTTCAAAACTTGAACACTTCAAGTTCGTTTCGCTTTCGCTTGGAATTTTTTTACACTAGAAATGAAACGATAATTTTAAGGATTCCTTTTGAAGCAAATTTTCTCTCAATTCTTCGCACATTAAATAATAGTACCTTTGCCTACCCTTTGGTATGCTTGTCGCCAAATCAAGGCGTGGAACTTGTTGCACGCTAACGTATCAAGTTCATCGAAGGCACTAACAAAAAAAAAAAAAAAAGGGTATCATTGTTCGCATAAAATAATTTCGAAGGTGTGTTTCACACATACAAAAGCAGAAAGCATGAAATAAATGAATTCAAAATAAAAAAATAAAAACTCGATTATGCTAGCGAAAAAGGTAAAAATAAAAATATAACTAAATAATAAATAAAAATAAAACTAAACATAAAAATAAATAAGAAGAGTAGCACGAAAGAAAAATATGTGTAAATAAAAAATACCCACACACAAATTATATAAGTTTGATCTTGAATATTACTCATTTGCCGGCATTTGGCCGCCGCGAAGAAAGGGGTCATTTAACTGAGATCACTCATTGCGCGCATTAAGTAATTTAAACGATTGCAATATTATTTTATTTATACATTGCCTAATAAACTGAATATTACCACATTAAATTTTGAATGAAATTTTTTTGTAGCATTAATAATTTTTAGAATATTTATGCATATGTACATACTTGTATAAATATGTAAGCGTATATGTGTGTGGTTTTGAATGAATTTCACAATACGTGTGTGAAGATTGATTGACCTTAAATTTGATTTCAAAAATTATTTTTGTGCGCACTTCGTGACGTCAACGCCACTTTTTAGTTATTACAAAATTTTAGTTGTGTGGTTTCATTCAACCGGATATGTTTATAAGCGTCAAATGTTTTTGAAAAATTCCTACAAAAAGGCGAAACATTTTTTTTTAAAGAATTCTTCTGCCTTTTATGAATATATCAAATTTATTGCGAATTGCAAAATTCGACTATGATAATTCTCACTGTCAATATGAACTTGAATTTACGTCTGTAGACTACCAAGCTTCATCACGCTCCTACATATTTTTTTAACGAATTTTTCACCAAAAATCTCATATCCGAAGAAATCAGTTGTATGGGAGCTATATGATATAGTAATCTGATTTCTATGATTTGCACTAGCAATATTCAATTCATAATATTTGAGAACAATACTAAATTTTACGCTTCTAAATGCTTTTTCGACGGAAATTTTACCAAAACCTCACATCATAAAATATCGGTGTATGGGAGCTATATGTTATGATTTTCAGAACCAATATGCAATTCGTTATATATGTGTAGTATACCAAATTTCGCATTCATAGTTACTTTATTTTTCAAGGAGCTATGACCCAAAAATTTCAAAACTGTAAAATCGGTTGTAAATATGCTATAGTGGTATAGTCCGGTCGGTTCTCACAAATGATTGTTTAAACTTATACCAAGTTTGGTTGAAATATTTCAAAATATTTAGGGACTAGCTTGCGTACAAAAAGACAGACGGACATGGCTTCTTAATTCTCTTAATTCTTAATTCTGAACCAATCGGTATAAATTTCGGTGGGTCTATCTCTTGTCCTTCTGGTACTTACATACTTTGGACCAAAGTTAATATACTATTTCATGAATTTTCATTGGTGTAATATAGATAGTTTAAATGAAGTTTTCCGCTTGGAAAAAGGGCGTGACACCTCTGTTCTTAAATACAAAAATAGGTTTGCGTTTTCGATAATCGAGAACGGCTTCATCGAATTCAACAACTCAAAATGTACTCGTATACAGGGTACTTCGGCTACGATGTAGATGGTTCATATTTTCCAGTATTTCGAAAAATATATTCTCTGTTTGTATTTGTGACCAAATTTCTAAATAATCGGTAAAGCGATTTAGATGACATTTTTTGTTCGTGTATTCCAGAAAATTCGAGAATAGTAAAGTTTATAGTTCAGCAGAGTTGCCAACTGTTTTGAAGTATTTAATTTACCATAAAATATCTTCTGTAAGTGTGTTTATAAACTCAAGCTAAAAATCTGAACCGAAAGGCATGAAATGTTTGTTTGTATTTAAATGTGCTCTAGAATAAGTTAGATTTACTATCCGCAGAGATACCATCTGTATTGAAATTTATATTTGAAAAATGATGAAGTAAATGAAGTATTAAAATACAGGTGCCATACTGAAGAGATTAAAGAAATACTTAATGAAAAAATATTTTGAAGCACCGTTACCAGCTCCTTAAAAATTTAATATAAAGGAATTGATAAAATTAATTATTCATTATTGATACCCATATATCGAAATTAGGAAATTTCTAAAGCTTAGCTGGATGACTTCTTGATTAGAGCTGCCACCTTTTTCGAAAAATTTAATAAAATACTTAAATACATTTAAATTGATAAGTTAAATGAAATATAATGTCGAGGGTATTAAATCAAAGAGGATTTTGAAGGCTGAAGTGATGCCATCTGTTTAATATTTTAAATACAAACAATGAAATTGCCAAGATAATGAGTATGAGTCTCAAATATAAGATATTTAAGAAAGGTTTAAGCGAAAATATTTCCTGAAGGGGTTCCCACCAGTCTGAAAGTTTTAATTGAAACGACTGATTTCACAACTTAAATATAAAAATATGGTTATAAATATATACAGATTTTAAAAACTTTTTGAAAAGGTCTGCGACAGGTTCAAAAATTTTAACGCCGATAGCTCATGAAATTTCTCAGTGTAATATAATTTTGAATGATCTTGACAAATGTTTGAAAATTTTGTTCTGCAACAAAGTGGAAACACTCGAAATACGGATCTGTGGCTTTAGATGCCAAAAATTCAAAAACGCGAATAATTGCTTGGGGTAAATTAGGATTTTGTCTACCTTTCTTTTTTTTTTTGTTTCAAGATTTTAAAATAAATGGTTTGCTCGTATAACCGGTGACTTTTAAGCAATTTATTTTAGTTTTTTTTTTTTAAATTATGTATCAAATTAAAAAAAAAGAATGAAAGTTCAAATAACTTTCTCAAGTATATTTATGTGCGTTAAACCATATTTGCGCTTGCGCTTTTCAGATTTTTTTTAACTTCTCTTTTGGCTTTCGCTCTCTTAAACTTAACGTTGAAAAAAAGTGGAATTTTTAAAAATTTTGCTTTTTATAAACTTGCATGTAAATTGTGCACATTATGCTTGTCATACATGTGGTTTGCGGTTGAGAACCATTCATATAATATTAATCTAAAAAGCTACGTAGGTTCGAGTTGAAGCGGAGCTTTTTAAATTAACTCACTCATTCGCTCACCTAATTAAATTTTTTTCAAAATTATTTTCAAGTGAAAGTGTTTGCGGCTAATAAAAAGAATGCCAATGCAATTTTTATGTTATTTTAATGCTTCGCTTCGTTTGCCGTTTTCTGCTTTAGTATTTTTCAAAATGTTAAATATTTTGTATTAATGGCAATGCCAAAAAAAAGTATTCGTGCATTGGAAATTTCTTTATATTTCTTGTATTTTTATTTCTGGTATGTTACTTTTCCATTGCATGCTCTCATTCATTTCATTAAATGTTTCGCTTTCGTTTTCAACTCTTTTTTATAAGCCTCGTTTTTGTAGATTTTTTAAATTTTTATTCAACTCAGTTTGAGCTTAGTTTTGTATACATAAATTTTAATTTTTATTTTTTTATTTATTTATTATTTTTTTTTAATTTTAATTTTTATTTTTATTTTTTATTATAACTGGTGTTGGTTGCCAAAAATTTGCGGTTATTACGAGCTGTCAGAAATGTTGTAACCATCCATTACCAGCTGTCATAATTACATATTACAGAGTACATGTCTCTACATGCCTGTATGTCTGTCTGTCAGTTTGTTTGTTGTACACACCAACATGACCCTTTTCATTTCCTGTAGTTAACTGTTAAGAAAATGAAGTTAAATGCGAGCAAACACTTTCGCTTTTTGAGGCATTGCAGTTATTTAATTTATATGTATAATTTCTCTTATATTTCCTTTCTTAATTTTATTTACTTCAAAATATTATAACATAAAGAGCAAATTTGTTTTTATGTTTTGTATTTTTTTTTGGCTTTTGTTCAAAAAATTTTCGTAGACGCTTAATATATTTATAAAAATGTTAAACAAAATTTGCTTCAACACACTCACCTTCATACATTTGCGCATATTGTGGAAAGCCGGCAGCACGCAGCCATTTACACGCTTCAACGGCCTCAATCTCTGTAAGATGAAAGGAACAAAAAAACAACAAAGTTAATTAAAATGAATATCAGTCAGTCGCAAAAAATTTGAGTTGAGTGTAAATGTAAGTGACACGCGCTCTTGTATGAAAATGACCAAAATAAGTTTATGGAAAAAAATTAAATTTATTTTAAAAGCCATTCAATTTACTCTTCCCACTCCCACCTACGCCTACATTTTGGTTTTTGCTTTCCGGCTTACATTTTTTCCCTGTGTCTATAATTAACTTAAAATTTTTAACTCAATTGTTCTTGTAGAGCGAAATTGTGAGAGCAAAAAATAATTGGCATAAATGCGATTTTTGGCAGAAAATGCACCTCCTGAGCCTATTAAAGTGCTTATACCACAATGCGATATATGCAATGTTGTGTATGGCAATGTCAATGCCGTTACGAGTGCAATGCTGCAGCGGACAGCGACAAAGATTTGTTTGAGATTTTAGTAAAAAATTGGTGGGTATAAATTTAATAAAAATTTGACTATTTTTGTTGAATTCGTATGGGAGCAGATCACGCTTTTCCGAAAACGCACGAAAATATTTATTAAATACTATTCTGCATCACAAAATTGAACAGTTAGAAAGCATATATTAAGATATATTAGAAAATTTTGTGTTATAGAAAACTCCTCAGCCTTTGTTTAAAATAATTTTTGTTCCTTTTTCCAAGAATTAAATGTCCTCAAAGTTGAAAAACAAATAATTAAAATTTTCTGTAAAATTAAATTATATTCTAAATATTTATTTATTTATTTCTCAAATATTTGTTTTATTTCTCAAGGTATTTGTTCTCAAATACGACATAAAACCCTTACAGAATTACAGTGAAAGGAATATTCGTATATATTTTTAAATTTATTATTCACTGAAGAATATGCTAAAAATATAGTTCTAGCAAAAAAAAAAAAATAAGTTTACAAATCAAGAGAGGAGCTTATATTCAATCATTTCGCACATATAAATTATTTCAGCATTTTATGCGTATTATTAAGTTAAACATCTACGCATATACATATGCACATATAATCAAATAAAGTTATCTACCAATCATTTTGTACAGTAAGTAAATTTCAGTTAAGCTTCTAACCGATGACGTCTGCTGCATTTTCCAAAGGACGAAGGGATATGTAGCGAAAATGTGGTTGGAAGTACTTTTTTGTTTCAACTAATATCTTCGTCACGCTTTATAAATGAATTAAGGACACGAGCGAGTTATGGCATTTATGGTAGGAGGCTTAACTATAACTGCAATATTAAAATGGGAATAAATAAAAATAAAATAAAATAAAAAAATAATAATATTAAATATAGAAAAAATATAATATAACAAAAAAAAAAGAGTAAAAAATAAAAAATAAAAAAATATGAAATTAAAAAAAAAATATATATATAAAAAAATAAAATAAAAAATAAAAAAATTAAATAAAATAAAATAAAACAAAATTAACCAAAATTAATAAAAATAATATAAAATAAAATACAATTAAAAAAATAAATAAAATGAAAAAAAAATATATAAAACTGACAAAAAAAATTGAAATAAAGTAAAAATAAATAAGAAAGTAGAATGAATTAAAAAAAAATGAAATAAAATAAAAAATATATCAAGAAACAAAATATAAAAAAAAACAGTCTATTAATAAACTGACTAAAGAATTTAAAATGTTTGCAAAAAAAAAAAAAGAACTAAAAGTTTAGGGAAGTGGTTTATCCCTAAGTTATTCGTATCCACGTGTTTGGTAAAACTAGCCACAAGAGCCAGTACTGTCTTCAAGCGTCTAAGCTTTACCAAACACAGCTGATAAAAAAAACACGGGAGTTCTGGAGTTCTGTGTGCGCGTCTTTATTATCCGCTGTACGAATGAATAAGTTCACATTTGAGTATCCTCTTATATAGCTAAATTATTACAATATGAAACACAAAGGACTACCGTTATACATGTATCAAAATTTAGTAAAAGTTTAATTAACAATTTGGAATGATCTATTGAGGAATTCCAAAGCTTTCTTAGCTTTTAACAAGAGCTTAAACTAGAACTTTTAATGTAATGTTAATTTAAGTCTATGTTAACATAACAGAGTCATATAACATAATTAATAGGATGTATAAGTATGTATTCGGGTACAGCCGATACAAAAGAAATTAAAAAAAAAGGAAAAAAAGAAAGTTAAAAAATAAAAAATAAAATAAAATTTGAAAAAATAAAACGATATAAATAAAATTAATATAAAATAAAATACAATGAAAAAAAAATTTAATAAAATAATATAAAAAAATATAAAACTGAAAAAAATTGAAATAAGAAAATTAAATAAATAAGAGGAATAAATTAAAAAATAAATGAAATAAAATAAAAAATTTATTAAGATAAAAAATAAAAAATAAAAATAAAAAAACAGTCTTTTAATAGACTGACTAAAGAATTTAAATTGTTCGCAAAAAAAATTAAAAGAAAATTTCCTTAAATTTTAATTTCAACAAATTGTCAATATCGAATTTTACTTCACCTTGTAGGAATGCGTGTGAGTGAGTAAGTAAATGACAAATTTAACTCAATTTGCAATTCGAATCGTTAAAAGGGTTTTGCATGTTTTATTTTTGCATGGGAAAAGTAATATTGGTTAGGGATATGATATAAGGGCTGAAGGAGAAGCAAAAAATAAAAAATAAAATAAAAAATAAAAAATTAAAAAAGTAGAAATTTTATTTCCCTCTTGCCTTTTTGCTGTATATTTTTAAATATTTTGTTATACCCATAACAGTGTTGTATCGATTTCTAATCAGTTTTGCATATTGGCATAAATGGCTTATATTTATGCACATATATACACATACGTGTATGATTTTATACACATGCAGAATAAAAGGGACATAACTTCCTCCTCATGTCGTACGTCAGGCGAGTTATTGAATTTTTCAGCTGATTAACTTCACATATTTTAACTACACTGGCGTGCATAAGGAGGTTCACAGCGACTTCTTTTTAAAAATTTTAATGCCCAGACTATAGAAAAATTATTTTTCTAATTACGGTCGCCCCTCGACAGAGAATGTCAAGCCCTCCGAATGCATTTCTGGTATAAAATAAAAGCTTTTCATAAAAATCCATCGCTTGTTCGGGGGCGGCTTAGAATGTAGATCCCTCCATTTGTTGGTAGAAAGACGCAAAACTACAAATTGGAGGAGGAACTCGACCGAAAATCGATTCAGCGGTTACAAAGCGCCAAATATACATAATCCAATGTGATGTATATCTTACAGATTTTTTTATTATAATTAAAAGCTCACTAAAATCATATTAAATTGAAAAGATAAATAATCGAACATTTTTTTAAAAAAATTATCAAAAAAAAAAAATTTAATGACCAATTCAATTCTCTTTATCCATCAATTTTGTTACTTCTACACTCGGCTAAATATACTTTTACAAATACATATGCAACAAAAATATTATAAAATCTACGAAAGGGTGTACTCTGGCGGAAAACAGACACAAATGTACACATCAACAAACATATATGCTGCATATGTTCAGCAAAAGCATGGCATACCAGTTACAAAATACCTACAAATATACCTTTCAATGGAGTTTGCCGCTATTTTTAGATATAAAAAGGTGAGCTTTTCTTAATTTTCTACAGAGTTGAGCTCCGTTAACTACAAACCGACCTATCTACATATATATTGGAGGTTTTTATTGAATAGCTTTGGTTATATTTATAGGCACATGAATGAGTAAGTTTGTATGTGTATAAGTATATATGTCTCTCTTGCTTTCAACTTTTACTGCGCATATGACCCATCTTACATACACATATACAAATTCATTTACGTTGACAGGCTCACTGGTGTGCCTATTATTATGCTTTCATTTTCCTTGTCCACATTCAAATGTGTGCTGCCCACTGCCACTTGTTGAATGTTGCTTGTTAGCGGGTAGACTGCCAACATTCCTTTGTAACCGTAAATCGATTATTCATCCCTTTGCGCTGCTTTTAAATGCTTTAACTTTGTATCTATGTGTCCTTTTGTTTTTGTGCATACACTTGTGGAGACTTGTGTAGTCCTTCTTGTCGACGCTCTTTCCCTTCATGTACCCATTATGCCTGAGTAATAAATATTGAAGATCTTCGATCAGGAAATTCAACTATCGATATTACTAGTAATCATTAATTTACATATTGGCACATCCTTTTAGATTTGCTTAAGCATATTAGTATTTGTATGGTGTGTGTTTGTTGAAAATGGCAACACAGCCACTGGTAAGTACGGCCAAATGTGTAAATAGCACCAAGTGCCTGTTTCATTAGATATTTATTTAGTGTGCTAATGGGAAAATTTAGAAGTAGAAAAACAAAGAATTGTGCAAATGTGTTGGTAAATGATGGCCTTTCGTTGATATGATCTACAAGCATTCCATTAAAATGCGATTACTGCGCAGTGGCAGTCTATTGAACGAACATATGAGATATTTAAGTTTGTGTATGAAAAAAATTTATATATCTAATATCTAATATTTAATGTTTTGCTTTTTACCTAGGTTCAATTCTTATTTCTTAGATAAAAAATTAATATAAAAGGAAAAAATAAAAAACAAATTAAATAGAATATATTTAATTTAAAAAATAATAATAACAAAAATTAAAAGGAAAAAAATTAGTAAAAAAATAATAAAAAATAAATATAAATTTAAAAGAAATAAAATAAAATACATTAAAAAAATTTAATAAAATAAAATAAATTTAAATAAAATAAAATAAAATAAAATAAAATGACAGAACTGAAGTAAAATAAATGAAGAAAGAAAATAAAATAAAATAGATGAAAATAACAAAATAAATTGAAATAATAACACAAGATACCAAAAAAAAATTAACAAATAACTAAGAAAAAAAAAAAAAACACAAAAAATAAAATAAATAAAAATACTTAATAAAAAAATAAAAAAATAGTATAAAACATCAAATATAACAACAAAAAAATATATACTAAAAAAAAAATAATAAAAAAATAAAATAAAAAATGTAAAATCCAAAATAAAAAATTAACTAAATTAAAAATAAAAACAAATAAATAAAAATGAAAAACTAAATTAAAGTAAATAAATTAAATTAAAAAACTGAGAACAAAATACAATAACATAAAAAAATAAAATCAAATTTAAAAATAAAATATAGAAATAAATAAATTATATTAAATTTATATAAAAAAAAATAATTTGAAGAAAAAAAATGAAATAAAAAAAATAAAATAAAATAAAGTGAATAAATAAAATAGGTTAAATTCAAATAAAATAAAGCAAAAATAAAAATTAAATTAAAAATAACATAAAATAAATAAACATAAAAATAAAAAAATAAAATAAAAAAATTAATAAATTTATATAAAAATATAAAATTAAAAAAAAAACAGTTAAAATATAATAAATTGAAAAAAAAAAAACAAAATAACAAAAAAAAAAAATTAAAAAAAATAAAATTAATTAAAATTTAAAGTTAAATTAAGCTAAATAAATTAAAATAATATAATATGAAATTAAATTAATATAAACGAAGAATTGTTTAATAACGTTATATGTATATTCGACTTAAAAAAGTATGGAAAATAAATGTTTTTTAAATGCCTTTTCAGGCCATTGTATATTAACTATATTAATAATATTAACTAGTTTTTCGAGTTATATCCGACCATATTTTTGTTTTTGGGCAAAGTGAAAATATTTCGGAAACCACCACGATTCGTCATCGTACTGCTTTCCAGACACCCATGTTTAAATTGGATTCGAACTTGTGATGTCCACAGTACGAACCAATGGTTAAACCTATTATGCTACGTGTGTGCCGGGGTAACTCATTGTTGTTTTCACTTTTTCCCTTTTTCTAAGTACTCATGATCAAGTGCTCAGAATTTCTGTAGCTTTAAACTTGTCGCAATGTAGATAAAAAAAATTTTGTTTTTGGAACATATGCCTCTGGTATACATTTCATCAACCATTTACCTTAGGAGATCATTTAATTCAATAGTTTGTATATATGGCCGCGTGCAACAACTGACTTTGACTGTCATTTTTCATTCAGTTCGCTTAAAAGTTTCTTCTCAGTTTCCTTTTGTCATATATTTACTGTAAATACATATATATATATATCTACATAAACCAATACCCTACGAAGATACTATTCCATTTCCTAGTGAAAGTTCAATGTTAACTTAAGTATCTAAATGGAAACTTTTCAATGGCATAACAGACGTGCACAAACTAAACTTTGTTGTGTTATCGATGAACAAACTGTTGGAAATTTCAAGGAAACAACTTTTACGTGAACTCTATAAACAAAATAAGTGAATCAGAAACTGTTAAAAAGTTTAAAAAATATTATATGGCAAGTTGCCGTTTGTAAAATTGAAAAGAACGTTTTCACCTAATGTGTACGCCTAAATGTAGGCAATTTTTTTGTATTTATTTACCACATATTATTTTCCGTAATGAAAAGAAAGGATTTACCACAAGGATTATATAGCAACCGGCCAACGCGTGCAAAATATTTACTTGCCAACGCCCCCAACATCAATATCCGTTTTATACAACTACAAATATGCATACATACATACATTTGCAATACACACACACAACTAATTTTTATTGCGCGTTATTTTACTCACTATGCATGTACGTATATGTATATGTGTATGTATATATTTGTTTTTTTTTTGCTGGTTGCCACATTGAAAGCGATTAAAATCAGCGCGCAACTTATTGGTTTTTTATTTTTAATTAGTTGATAAAGTGGCTGCATGGGCTGCTGTAATAATACCAACAAAAACAGCATTAAAATAACAATAACAACAAAACAACACCAGTTCGCTTGTCGCTAAAAGTTTATTATTAAAACAAAAATATTTATATATGTTTGTAGGTGTGTATAACTCTTCGTAATTGCTCATTTAAGTATATTTTTATTTATTAATATATTTATAACTAACGCGTAAATATATATCTCGTCAAGTTGCTGCAATAAAAAAGCAACAACAACATCAAAGAACGCAGGCATTTGTTGTCGCATTCACTTCACCCACCCACCTCACTCAGAGACAGAGTTTCCCTTTGGCATTTGAGCATTTTTTATTTGAACGCTTTTACTAAGTTAACTTTAAGTGAGTGCGTTTCTAGTGTTGCGAGAATATTGTTTTTGTTTACCAGTTGTTGCTTTTCAACAGCATACACAGACAGAAGTTCATAACTTTGTAAATTGAGTTAAAATACTAAATAATTGGATAAAATCAAAGTTATGCGCGCGTATAATTATGACACGGAAGTTTTGTTAGATAACAGGAAATTGTGAAGGACTGTGAAATGCTAATTAGAATATTTGCGGTACAAGGTCAATTAAAGTGTTTTGTTTAAATCATGCTTTTGTGACAGTGAACGTGGGTAGTAGATAAGGAATAAGCCTCAAAATCTATTTTGGCTACACTTTTTTTTTAGCAATAATTTTTAAATTTTAATTAGAATTATTAGGGGTTTACAACTAAACTCATAAAGTGAATAGTTTAAATATAATATTATTATATATTATTATATATAATATATTGTATGGAATCCGAAACACCTACCCACAAATCGATGAACCAAAATTTCCACATCACTAGAAAATTGGCAACGGTGCAAATTTCAACGAAAATTAGAAAAAGTTTTAGTTGGTACTCCTGTGTGAATTTCTTTCAGGCATTGATGAGTTAAAAGCATTTAATATGCACAAGTATACTAATATTATTGTATGTTATAAAGTAACATTGAAAATATTGCCTCAACACCTACTAACAATATTTACATCCACCCACAGTGGTGTGTATTACATCGTATTGAAGGTTGATTGCCCAACTGTATGCAGGTCTGTCGATGCTCGTCCAAAGGATAAACATTAATTGAAAATGTTGTTTAGCGTGAAAACCGACTGCCCACAACAACACACTTACTTACATAGTTACTAGCAAGCCAGTAAATCAATATACACACATACACACATATAATCCTATACTGACATTTCCTCGTGTTAGTCACACTATGCTATATGTGTGTGCGTACATATGTTTGTAAGTTTGTATAATATGCTGGTTAGTTATTTGACATTGTCGCGTTGGCAATTGTGGTGACACACCATGGCGTATACTTTACGCGCTGCGGGTTGATACTAAAACTTTTTTATTTATTAAATTGCCGTAAATACAATATTACGTATATAATATTATGAAAAATACTACGCACATTTAATTGCTTTAGAAAGCCATGTAAAGTTATTAAATTGTACTAAATTAAATGCGGTTTTCAAGCCAAAACAATTGTAATCAATTATTTTTGTGTAAATTTTTCGAATATATATTTTTTTTTAATTCCACGAAATTTATATTATTATGATAAATATGTATGTATGTTTTGCGAGTATATGACTCAATTAACTTTCCCGTATATTTGTGTCATGTAATCTTTAATTGAATTTCTGTGGATTAAATGATGTTGTTCAAACCTGTTGAGAGTGTTTGTTGTTGTTGTTGTTGTTGTTGTGCTTGCTGAACAGGTGGCGAGTTATGCAGTAATAAACCTTCATGCATTGCCTACATACATGGGGTATATACAAGTATACGCTATATATGTATATAGAAGTTTTGTAACAATGCATTTGCTGACAATATGGATTTCTGTCGTATGCGATTATCTATTAATTAATGTTGAGTTGGTGAGAGTATATTTTTCAGTATAAGTTACATAAGAATTAAGTAACTAACTAACTTGCGTTGGCAATATGCCACAACCTGTTGATGTTAGAACGAAGAATTCTAAATTTGCGAATTTTGTTATTTTAGGAGGTCGAAAGCGGGTTGGATTAAAAATAAAATCTATATATAAAATTAAAAAAAAATTAATAAATAAATAAATATTATATTAAAAAAAAATTATAATAAAAAATTTAAAAGAAATATAAAAATTAAATAAAAAAAAGAACAAAGCAAAATAAAATAAAATGAAATAAAATTAAAATAAAATAAAGTAAACTAAACTAACGTAAAATTAAATTAACTGAAAAAGAAACTAAAATAAAATAAAATAATATGAATTTAAAAAAAAATAAAAAAAAATAAAAAAAAAAATAAAAAAAGAAAAAAAAATAAATAAAAAATAAAAACTAATTAAAACGAATTAAAAAAAAATTAAAAAAAAAGTGAATTAAAATAATATAAATTAAAATATAATTGATAGAAAAAAAAATAAAAAAAAATAAAAATAGAAAAAATAAAAAAATATTAAAAAAAATTAAGAAAATGAGTTAAAATATATTAAAATAAAATAAAAAAAATAAATTAAAAAAATCAAATTAAAATAATTAATTTATATTATATATTAAACATATTAAAATAAAATAAAAAAATTTAATTAAAATAATTAATTTATATTATTTTAATTTAATTTTTTTAATTAATTTTATTTATTTTATTTTTATATGTTTTATAGAATATAATAAACCAAAATCAAAAAAAGAAAAAATTTAAGCAATTAAAACAAAATCGTTGAAGTATAAAATAAATTAAAATAAACAATAATAAAAAAATAAAATTATATAATACAAAAAAAAAT
Organism: Neoceratitis asiatica; assembly: GCA_030068015.2. NCBI lineage: Eukaryota > Metazoa > Arthropoda > Insecta > Diptera > Tephritidae > Neoceratitis > Neoceratitis asiatica. The sequence continues at coordinate 27,028,024 of CM061528.1, forward strand.
TAAATTAATGAAATTCAACTAAATAAAATAAGATAAAATAAAATACAGATCAAGTAAAATACATTTTAAAATTATTAAAAAAAAAATAAATTAATTAAATAACATAACATAAAATAAAATATAATAATGTAAAATGAAATAAAATAAGATAACACAAAAAAAATTAAAAATAAAAATAAAAATTAAAAAATCAAATAAAATAAAAATAAAAAATAGAAAATAGAATAGAATCATAAAAAATGTAAAAAAATTTAAAAAATAAAATAATTTAAAAAAAAGTAAACAAAAAATTAAATTAAATTAAATAAAGCAAGGTAAAATAAAAAAAAATTAAATCTAAAAAAAGTAAAATAATATAAATAAAAATAGAATAAAATAAAATAAAAACAAGAAACGAATAAATAAAACAATTAAAACAAAACCATTAAAATCTAAAATAAAATAAAATAAAAAAATAAAAAATTATATAAAATAAATTATAAAAAATGAAATAATCAAATAAAATAAAATTAATGAAATAAACTAAATTAAACTGATAAAAATAAAATAAATTAAATCAGATCAAGTAAAACACAATTAAAAATTATTATTCAGACTAAAAAAAAAAAATGTAAACCAAAATATAAAAATAAAACAAAAAAATTAAAATAAATTAAATTATATTAAATAAAATTCAATAAAATAAAATAAAATCAGATCAGGTACGATAAAGTTATAAATAAAGCAAACAAAAAGAATAAAATAAAATAATGTAAATTTGAATTGATTCAAATTAAGCTTAATAAAATGAAATAAACTCAAATCATATAACATGAGATCTGAAAATATTGTATTAAAAGGGAAAGTTTATATTACTAAATAAAATTAATTCAAAACATTGGGATATCAATTATCATCATTATGAAATTATTACGATTAATAAATTTATTGTATTATATCGCAATATAAGCTAAAATTTTTGAATAAACTCTAAGTATTATAAGAAGAAAGATGATGAAATTTGGATAACGTGCGTTTTTCATATACTTTGCGAGTAGTTGACATCATAATAAATCACAAATTTTAAGATAAATGAATCGAAGATTTCGTGTTTCAGTAGACGTAATATAGTTGTTAAAATACGCTTTCTCAATCTCCTGGAGTGTATTTATTAATACTATTGTTTACTCAATCTAACTTAACAAAACAAAATATAAATGTAAATTAATTGAATTTATTAAAAAAAAAAAACAATATAAATAATTAAGCAAAGAGCATTCCACAACTAGGATTCTGACACTTCCGATGTGTGTAAACAAAGCTGCGGCGGTTATTTCACAAATTCACACAATGTAATTTGTCGCCTGCATTAAATATACATATTTGTAAAAACTTATTCAATTTTATCTTTTATGTCAACACAACACAAAAGTGCAAACAAAAAGTATAATGTTTTTAAAATTATTTGAAACATATTTCACGCACAATTTATTTCCGCAAACTTTTAATTCAATATTTGCATAAATTTAAACACACACAGTGCTGCATATCGTACTTATATAAATATGTAGAGACGAACGTTATTATGTGTGTAGGTGGCATGAGTATATATATACCGCATACAGTGGCAACAACCTGTTGAATTTATTTAAAAGATTTGTGTATGTAATAATAAATTCCTTTTGCGCTTATTTTCATGTGTATTCAGTCACCTTCTGTCAATGCCTCTGCTCGCATAAATCTTATGTATTTAGCGGTAAACAACAAGACAGTCGGACGGGCAGCTGAGGTTAGACTGCATAAAACATGACAACGCAATACAAATCCGCAAACTGATTAATCGCATTTAAACGTTGCAATTAATTTGAAGAAACATTTTGATGTCGGGAAAACATATTTAATTCAAAGAAAAATATATATTTGCTTATTGGCTTATTGTTGTACAATAATTTTCATTGTATACAAACTTTGACGAGTTTAACTGAGGGAAGAGAATTTCTTTTTATTAAATATTAAATATTTAATATTTAATATTTAATATATCAATTTTTGTTAAAAAAAAATTTTAATTTTTTAAAAATTATGATAAACAGACTATAAGATTATAAAGCAGAGAACAAATTTCCGTTAAATTTTTGACTTCCAATGTAAATAGTTTGAACAATTTTCTGTCTGTTTCAACTTACGTTACAAGTTTCTAATGAAATTAGTGGTTGATAAATGGGTCCTTTTATGTTTTGTTACAGTTTTTTTTTTTGAAACGTTTCAGAACAATTGAGTTGAACAGAGTGAAATAATTGTGTAATGAAAACAAAATTTTGTGTCAATAAGCCAAACTAAGAAAAAAAATACTCCTAATTGTAGGCAACGTTTCTATTACATCAATAGGACTTGAAAAATGATTTGTTTTACAATTTTTTTTTGCAAAAATTGAATACAGATTTTTTTTTCAATAAAATTATATATAATATATAAACGGCAGCAATAGCCGAGTGGTTAGCATTGCGTATTGCCATTCAAAAGACACTCGGCTAGTAAAAAAAAATAAAATTTGAGTAAGAACAATAGTCCTAGTATTTAAAATTATGCCTAATTGTAGGCAACGTTTCTGAATCGATCAGTTTACTTCTCTGTCTTCATCTGTCTACTTCTATAAGTCACTCTATTTGTTGAGAGATTATTAAGATGCATGCCAGAAATTGTAGAAGGAACTTGGCTGAAATTACTTAAGCTGTTATAAAGCATCAGAAAATGAAAATTCACGGATGTATATTCCACACAGTATTGAAACAAAGTCTACCACAGTCCATTTGGTTCTATACTTCCGATATACAAATTTTAGTGATATTCTTAGAGAATACAAATATTTCTATGCAAAAAATCACATAAACAGTTTATCTCATGCCTAAATGTAGGCAACACTTTTTTTGTGCAATTAAAGATTTACACAGAAACTTTGCCTGCTTCAAGGAGCTGGCTTTTCAGTGTCTAGGAAATTTTACAAAGTGATAGAAAGCTTTTATCAATGCTATTTTTTAAATCACTAAGCATTGCCAAGGTTTTTTTTTCAATGACTCGACTTAAAATGAATTGTGTAAACTTACAGGTTTAGCTCTAACTATATATATATAAATATATATATTTTTATCAATTAAAAGAGAACTTACATGATGGCTAATTGCAAAATCTTGACTTAACTACATTCAATTTGCTAATTATTTGCAAAAATAATCTGTTAAAAATAAACAAAATTTTAAAAATATAATACGAGGAATTATTTGCTAGAAATAAATTTCAGTTCTTAACCCCAGAAATTTGATGTAAATAACATTTTAATTGATCTCAATTTTAACTAGACAATCGCATCAAAGCAATGCGCTATTTTTGAAAACCCCTTAAAAACAAGTGGAGAGCACTGAATGTATAAGAGAATTTCAATTAAATTGGCTATTGACCGGTAAATACGGGTATAAAAAGAACTAGTGGGAAGAAAGAAAGAAACAAAAAACACGAAACACAAAATGCACAACACTTTCTATACGAAGGATTTGAAAGGCAAATGGCAATGACGCAAAGAGAGACTTTCTTTTTTGCTGACTCGGTAGTGAATGCAACAAAGTCAAGTGTACTTAATTAATGTTACTATTTTTGAAATTTTAAATTCACTCAGCGATACACATACATATGGCATGTGATGTACTTTTGCGCATACAACTAAACAAAGCACATAACAAACAATATTTTCCTTTTTTTTTTACTTCGTAATACAAGCTTTAAACCATATGTATTCGCATATGTATTTAAGTTTTATGTATTTAAGTTTACGTTTGTGAAAAGGTTGTAACGGCAACAGCAAAAAAGTAGCCGATATGGCGAAGCAACAAGTGAGAAACAGGTGGGCAGCTACAAGTGTGTACTCTAGGCGATGACTAAATAACATTACATTTACACATACATTCACAAGCCCGCATACACATATACATACACAAACGATAATACACAACAAAGAGAATGTGCTAACGGTACGGCAAAAAAAAAAGAGGGAAAAATGTTTAAAAGGGCGATAAAATACATTGAAAGGGTAAGTACAACGTACTTCGTTGCCAAGGACACTTTGAAGGGAAATGCTTTCACGCATATAAATATACCTTATATACTTATATATATATATATATATATATATATATATATATATATGTATATATGTTTGTAAGTAATATTGACGGCAATTTCTGCAGCGCAGTTAGTATTTTACTGGTGAAATTCATTTTTTAATTTAAAGCAATTAAATAGGAAGGAGAGTAGTATATTGTATCAAGTTTAAGCGCTTCTAACTAAGAGAGTTGGGAAAAATTTAGTTATTTAATGGAATCTTACAAAAATGCAATTATTGTGATTTTTTATCTAATTTCTCAAAATATATATAGATGAGATGAGGGTTAAAATATAGTTAATAAAAATCATAAAAAATTCCTTAAAACTTACTTTAAGAAAATTATTAAAAAAAAAATGCTAAAAAATATGAAATGAGGAATTTATTATATTTCCTAGAGTGACTGCCGCAGTAGAGGATTATTTAGTAGCATGCGCCTTCATGCGTAGAGTCATTGGTTTGAATCTCTTAGTCAGAACTTAGTCAACTGCGTGGAAAATTCTAGAACTTACAGACTTTTTAAGCAGCTCTCGTATGCTTTAAGGAGTAGCATTTAGATTATCGAAAGATTTCTATTTGGTGTGTAATTTTAAACCAATGTATCGTCCAATGTTACATCTCGGCCAAGTCAGTGATTTATAGGTTTTAAAACAAATTATGAGTTCTAGGTTTGTTCGGTTGGTTGAGGGTCATTGATTAGGCTCTTTATACTCTCCGTATTTCAATTTATTGTCGAACACTTCGCCCGATTAGTATAATTCTCTAAATGTTTCCTTCAGGGGAGCTGAAAGCATTATTGAACAAAACGCTTCAATTGGCTGAAGAATGAGCACTCGCAAAGGTTTCATTCTCTTCTGTACATGCTCTGTACTTAACTGATTCAACCTTACCTAGGTAGCTCAGGGTTAGAAGGCTTCATAAATACAACTGCAAGGATATTTAGTTCTCTTTTGCTTAGAGCTAGTAAGAGTTTGGTCTGTCTGCAATCCACGCTGTGTTTTGTGTTATGCTCTAAGTCGGCAATGCTCGTGGACCTTAAGTGTTCCTCTAGGGTCTAGCGGTCGTCGGTGACAGCCGCAATGGCGATATAGAAATAAAACTTTTGTTTTTATGCTTTTGTTTAGAAATTCAGAGCAAATTCCTAGAGAGTCTGATTTAGATGTGAACAAATGTTTCATTATTTTTTGCTCTGATGATAACATTCTAGAAATAAGTAAAACACATATTACCATTACTACGTAAAGAGCATAAAAGAATAAATCGTAAAAAAATCTTTAAGCAGTTCAATCAGTTGAATAAATTAAGCTTTAAATAGAGTGTTCACACAGATTCAATTAGTGTTCACAACTCATACTGTCTACTATTATTTTTTTTTTTTTTTTTTAAATCCCTTTGAACAAAATGTTCGTAATTTAAAATAAATTTTAAAGAAAATAAATTAATAACAACCAAAGCCCATTAAGCAGCTACCACTTATCCAGTAACGCCAGTTCACTTCTTATACTCCAGACTAGTATTTTTTTCTTTTAATTTCATATATAATCAATACTCAAATATAATTAAAATTAATTTTGTTTTAAACTTTTTTAAAATTTACTAAATTTGATGTCTATAATTTTCCTTTTTCTTTGAATGAAGTTCGCTTTCGAGCTGAACACACCCTTTGCTCTTTTTCTCATTAAACATACTTTAAAGAGCTTCATGAGTACTTCTACGACATGTTGCCTTCAAATTTTTTACACATTCAGAGCTAAGCAATTAAATTTCTATTAGGTTTATTTGGCTAAAATTAACGAATTTAGTTAATCTAGTGCGTTCAATTAGCTAATTATGCGTCTATGTGAACAGTATATTTTTAGTCCACTTCTAAGAGAGAACACTCATCGAGTGCAGTTCATTTATTATAAAGGGTGTTTTTTATAGAGGTATAGAACTTTAAGTTGGCATTACTTTTCCGATGGCGACCGATTTAACAGCTCCATTTTAGCGATGTTTAGCGATGAAGCGCACTTCTGGTCGAATGGCTACGTCAACAAACAAAACTGCCGCATTTGGAGTGAAGGTAATCCTCAAGTGTATGTTGAAACACCGTTACATCCAAAAAAAACTGAGTGTTTGGTGCGCTTTATGGGCTGGTGGAATCATTCGTCCGTATCATTGGACGTAGTGCGCGATACGTTTTCCGCACAGAACCATTATTTTGATCACTTGACAGCTGTTAAATCGGTCGCCATCTTGAAAAGTAATGCCAACTTAAAGTTCTATACCTCTATAAAAAAACACCCTATATATATTATTAGCATTAAAATATTATTTTTCTCGATGCGCTGGTTGGCAAAGGAAACACAAATTCATATTTATTTCTCAAGAAATAATTGAGTCCAAAAAAATGTCGCCAGTTCGTTGGGAATTTTTACTAAGTGAACAAACGCGTGTACTTCATTTTATGGCCAAAATTGTTAGATTTAAGGACTATTAGACTTTGTTTCGTATAATAAATAATATCACCCTACATAACCACCAAATTTCCTACCAGCCACATAAATCTAAATGTGGGAAATAATAAATTTATTTGTAAAATTCCATTCTATTTCAATGTTTTGCTATTTATACATACATATATATATATGTCTGCATGTTTCTTGTAGGTGTGTACGTTTTTTTTTTTTAGCACGACATGTGTTTACACTTGACACCGTGGCAGGCGAGTAGGTGAGTGAGGTGGTGATGTGTTTTGAGTTGTGTTCTACTTATGTTTGTTTATAAACGACTAGTAACGGGCACAAACACACACACACACACACACACAATTGTGTGCAAATGCATTTGTTTGTCGTTTGGTAATTATAAAAGGATAACATAAATTTATAGCATGCGAGCATTTAATTGAATGTCATTTGAACATAATTACCGAGCATTTCTCTTGCGTGCTATGCAGAGCTGAACTGAGACAAGAAAATTTTGGAGACCTTTAAATGGATAGTAAAAATTTAATAGTCTTTAATGACTTGGCACTTAAGTGAATTTTTGTTTAAACAAATTTAATTTATTTTTAATTTTTTTTTAAATATAATTTATTGCTATTTATACTTGGCACTATTTTTGACACGTGTAAAGTACATGTTCGTATTTGAAAACAAATCAAAAACGTATTTTTTTAAAATATAAACAAATACAAAAAATGTTGCGTATACAAATTTATAAAACTCATATATATATATCTATATATATCCATATATGTGTTTGTATGCGCATATGTATGAATGTTATTAGCTGGGGATTTGGCTATACCTTTTCTTCTTTTACCTGCTATTTCAATCTAATTTTTTTTTACTCCGATAGAAGGTGTGAGAAATTGAAGGCGGCAGGCGGCAATTGGCTTTCACCGCCTCAGCATAATATTAATAATTTAATTCTTATTTGCGCATCATTTGTAGAAAATCATTTTTATTTGCGAATTTCTTTCGTACATTCGATTACAATGAAGGCTCGATAGAAATGTTTTTGGGGCATCAATGTATACTCGTGTGCAGAAGTGTAGCATTATATGCATATGTTTGTGGAAAATATAAAGTGAAAATGTTTTTTCACTTTGAAATATAGATTTCAATTTAAAAAATAGAAATAAGAGGATTTATATTAATATAAATAAGATTAGTGGATTAGTTTATATCGAAAATCTAATTTTTCGTTTCTATAATTTAAGTTCAATCTATAGCGATTGAAATGTAATAAAATGTGTGTATACTATTTTCTGTTACTTTTAACATTTCGGTACAAATGCGTTACGATTTCGGTACAAATACGGTACAAATTTAGAATAAACTCTTCAGTATTACAACATTTCATAATAAATTTAGTATTTCGTATTTTCAGAGTAAGAAAAAATTGAAGCAAATTGTGTTAAATTGCCATTTGTTGGGTGGGTTTGAAAATTTAAAAAAAAATCGATTTTTTTTGTCCTAATAAATTGTAAAATATATTTCAAATATTCACCTAAAATTTCAAATCGATCCGAGTAAAATTCTAAGAGATAGACCCTTTCGAAGTTCCGCCCATTAGGCCATGTCTGTGTCAATTTGAAACTTTAAACCCGTTTATCTCAAAACTCTATTTTTTAAGTCGGTGGACACGATTTCTCTAAAAGTCATAATTTGCGATTTTGTTCAAATTTGGCCCACATATTTGTAATAACATTATCTAGTCAGTGAACGAAGGATTCTTTCTACTATAACTAATTTTTTCGAGCCAATGCATGGTGAAAATTTGATAAAAAAATGTGTTTTTTTTTGTTCAAAATCTGTCAAAAATTAAAATTTTAATTTTTTTTTGTTTTTTCCCTTCGTCCAATGTCGAGATTTGTCCGTATACTAAAGAAATATTTTTGGTTTTTTGATTTTAGAAGAACCAATAATGAGTTATGCTGTTCATGGCGAGATCATTTTCTTTTGAGATGTCAAGAGAGATGAGGTACCAACGGCTGAGTTCTCGGAAATTTTGAATAAAATTTTCAAAAAATACTGTTTAAATATGTATCTTTGATGTGGTGAATTGTTTGAGTAAAATATATTATTGTATATATAAAAAAATAGTGAAAATTCCTTTTTTTCAACTCTAAAACCCACCTAACCCCTAAGTGGAAAATACAATTTTCTAAAATAAAAAAAATGTAAAATTACGCTAACTTTTTATATACATTTTTCATAATAAAATGCTTCTAATGAAATAAAATCCATAAATAATTTATTTAGAATTGGTTTAATTAAGTTTTTTCGTTTTGTTTTTTTGTTGTTAGGAATAGCATAAAAAAATTATAACCATAGTTCAAAATAAATTTAATTAAATTAATTCCAGCACATAATAGAAGCTATAATTTCCATGATTTGCTCAATGTTGTGTCATAAATTCCACGCGCCAATGTTATCGCTTTAAATTGAACAAGCGCCAAGTGGCAAGTGGCAATCAAAATTGAACAGACCGCAGTGTAAAAATCGCAAATCAGCAAATATAATAAAATTAGCACATTTTACTACGCTCAATCGATAAACAGAATGCAAGAAAAATCTAAAATTCTCAGAAAGATATACCAAAAATTCGAACAAATTTTCAATGCCATAGGACCAGAGATACAAACATGCAAAGATTATTAAGAAGAAAAAAAGAGGAGATACCAGATAAAATACCAGCAGCAGGAACAACAACAACATGACATTGGTGGAAACCACAACAGCTGATGCATTGGCATTTTGGTATTTGCGAAATTTATGTGCCTGCAAGTGTGTGGCTATATGGAATTGCATATATATATATCTGTGTGTGTGTGTGTGTGTGTGCTTGTTTGTGTTTATACACTGGTATTTTCAACTACCTCCAAGGCTTGATTAATACCTCCACTCAGGTGCATATATATCCGGTTGTGTGTGTGCATGCGTGTGGGTGTGTGCGTTTAGAAGTATTAAAATTACAATGTGTCCATCCAATCTGACCCACCTGCAATTTTGCGTTCGCGCATTTTCCGCCATAATGCCTCCGCCTTACGTTTTGGCCAATTTTCGAATTTTTGCGAAAAGCTGCGAAAGAATTTATATTCGCGTATCGTTATCGACATGCGGCGCTGCATTTTGATAGGAGTGTGCTGGTTATTAACCGCCAGTGGTGGTGGTGGCGGCGGTGGTGATGGTGACGGTGTTGGCGGCGGTGAAGCCGTTGACAGCGCCGTGACGTTAATGGTGGGGCCGATAAAGATACTTCTTGGTATAAGAAACTAATCTTTTGTTGTTGTAGTTTTTTTTTTTTTAAATAATTTTACTATATTTTGCTATTTGTGTATATTGAACACAAATACAAGCGTGTTTGCATATCGGAATTTACTGCAATGTTTTCGATATGCCTAACATTTTGAAGAATAATAATTGCAAAGTGTTTTTATCCACAGTGACAACAGGTTATACGAATTGCCTATTTTTAAATGTAAACTCAAATCAATAAGTTACTAAATATCTTGTTTCAATTCAACATTTTTTGTTAAATTTTATTTTATTTGACTTTATCATTGTTCAATTTTTTATTTTTTTACCTTTTTGTTTGTTTTATTTAATTTATTTATATTAATTTATTTTATTATTTGATTTTATGTTATTTAATTTAATTATATTTTATTTTATTTTGTTTTATTTAATATTAATTCAGTTATTTTATTTTGTTTTAATTTTTTTAACTTTTTAATTTTACTTTTCTTTTGTTTTATATTATTTAATTTAATCTAATTTAATTTACTTTAATCTTAATTTATTTCAATTTATGTTGTTAAGTTTCCATTTTTTCCTTGGTTTATGTTTTTTTAAATTATTTTCTTTTCTTTTTATATGTTAGTTTATTTAATTTTTCACTTAATTAAATTAAATAGTTTTTTTAATATATTTTATTTTATTTTATTTATTTTTTGCATTAAATTAAATTAAATTTTTTTTATTTTTATTAAAATAATTTAATTTAATTTTTTTAATTTTAATTTAATTAATTTTATTTTATTTTATTGATTTGTTTTATTTAATAAAAAAAATTTTATGTAATTTTTATTTCATCTCTGTTTTATTTATTTTAGATTTTTTATTATTTTATTTTATTTCATTATAGTATTTTTTATTTGATTTACTTTTTTTTATTTATTACATATAAATTTTTATAATTTTTACATATATATTTTTATATTTTGTTTTATTTTATTTTACTTACTTTAATGTTTATTTATATATTATATTTATTATAATTTATTTTCTTTTATTTCATTTCTTCAATTTCTGTTTTTATTATTCTATTTTCGTATTAAATATTCTTAATGTTTATGTTATAATTTAAATCTAATATTATTTGCTTTCACTCCAATCACCACAAAAAAGATGCCATTAAATTTAGAATGATTTTCGCTAACAGAACATTGTTTTATCACAAACGCTCGACGCTCTAAACACTACACTTATGTATTTTATTTTAAATACATATGTATACTTGTTGCCGTCACTTCGACGCGTCTATAATCAACGGAGCCTGTAATAACACTAATGAATATGCGAGCAACTTGGCAAAATGGTGTGCAAATGTGGCGCAACAGTGTGCCGACAACATGCCAACTACCAATGCCACAAGCATATACACTCGCACAAAAAGTGACTGACATACATACAGACACTCATAAACAAAGAAGGTGGTAAGAGGCGCACTAATGGACGAACTGCTTGCTTCTAGGGGCTGTACATCATCAGCATCATAGACACACACAACAGGCGGTCAGACAGTCAGCTAACAATTTGGGGCTGTTGCGACGGCGCTTTGACGCTTTAAGCACTCGTCTGCTCGGCTAGTTAAACAGATGACTAACGAAAGCAACCGTTAGACTAGCTGTCTAGCGAGAGGACTGAGTGTGTATTGACTCTAACATACATACGAGTACTGTCTGCTGGCTTATAGCGTACGGCATTGGGTTTTTTTTCACCGTGTATTTTCATCATCATCAGCGATTAGCGAGACGGCTGGTTACCTATTCCGTCGGTTGGCTAGTTGGTTGCTTGTCTACATTGTCATATCTATATACATATTTATTAATGTATGTAGCAGCCAATATGTGTATGTAAACAATGACGAGTAGAGAATGAGGTTGAACCGAACGCTGTTGTGCCGAATAGTCGACCGAGTTGGGTAAATTCATTATCGTCTAATGAAATACCAAAGAGAAGGGGGTTTGTCTTCGAAAAGCGCGCGCGTGTACCTTGCGTTCGAGTGATACGCAAAACAACTATAATAAACAACAACAAAAAGGCCAATCTCACGACCAACAAAAAAAAAAAAATTTAATGAACACGAAGCATCGCGTTAATAAAGCAACGGAAGTGAGTCGAGTGAAAGTGTAGTGCAAACAAAATGCCGTTAGTATACGTTTGGATATGTCAACGTACACATACGTACACACCTGTCGAACATAGTTAGCAAAGGATAGTGCTACATATATATTTTCGTTTGTGTGTGTGTATGGGTTTGCAATTTCGGTTGCTTACTCGTGCATGCGTTTGTGGTAAGGATAAGAATTACGTAGAATTCACTTGCGCGTGCTTATGACGTCATTGTTATGGTTGACAATTTTTGTAGCATTGAAGCGTGTACTCACATATCTGGCAGTTATGGATGTGTATTTTTTCTATGCAATGCAATGAGAATACTTTTATAATTTTTTTTTTCAAAAGCGTGCCAACATTTCTCAGTGTTATCGTATTAATTAACAAGCTTTTGCATTTTTTATACTTTCTTGGTGTTCTGCTTTGCTGTGGGTTTATTTTTGGGTTGACCTATAAAACGTGTATAAGACGTGTGTATATCAATGCAAGCCTGTTAATAATAATATTCATAGTGGGGTTCCTGCAATGCCAGAAATATCTACATATTTCAATTAAGTGATGACAAAAGTATAATTATGAAGAAATGCATGAAATTCTTATTAATTTGACCTAACTTAAATTTAAGTTCGTTGAGGTCGGACATCACGTATGAGTGACGTTCGGTGTAGTGTGCATATATTGATGTTTATGTGTTTGTATGCATTTATATATGTGAAGTGTGCAGAATCTGTTAATTTTCAAGCATGAGTTTATAAAAAAATATAGAGATGATTATAAATAAAATAATTTAAACTTTTATTTACATAAAAAATTTATATATGCGAACACTTGTAAGGAGGCAGCCAAAAATTAAAAAAAATTTAAAAGCAAAAAAAATTTTATTATTTGTTTCAATATAAGTCTAAATAAAATCCAAACAAAAAATTCTACTCATCACCTCTGCGAAATCGAGTTATATACTCTCTTCACAAAACCTCACTCGACAATCTTTTGTAAGAGTCTCTGTTCTTCGATAATGTCTCGCGAAATTTATCTACCTCTTAACAGACAATTGAGCTAAAATTAGAAAAAAAAAATATAAAATCGTTCAAATCAAAAATATGAGCATACTAATTTAATCACTCCTTCTTCGTTGAAAATTTTTGAAATCAAAAAAAAAAACTTCCAAATTTTTTTAAATATTTTTCTGAGGTTTTTTTAGTAGGTCAAGCACACTAGCAAGTGATCTCAAATAATTTAGTAAACTAATTGAAATGCGCATATGCATATCTTCAAGTGTGGCACTAAGCCGCCAAAGGGGTCATGTACGGAAATGTTGCGTTTAGTTTTATTTATTAAACTTCCAAAAAGCCAGTTCCAGATGACAAATTCATCGATTTTTACTTAGTTTGGCTACGTAAAAAGGATTTTACTATATTAAGGTGCTTTCAGACACAACAAATTAATTAATTTTAAGTTTCAAATTTCGAGACGATAAATTTCAAAATTCAATTTCAAAAGCAGTGACGCTATTCCTCATATATTTGAAATTCTCTTTTTACAATTATCGGAAATTAAGTTGTAGAAATCAGCTTAGGCGTGATCACAGGACGAAATTGAATTATTTTTACAGCAAATTTGCGTTAAGCGCATTTGTCATTTGTCGCGCTTTGTTTGTCTAAGTATAAAATAGTAAAAGCAAATAACTGTAAATAATGTTTGTTTTTGGTTCTAAATATATGACTATTTCACGTGTTTTATTAAAAGTATATTATAAGTATATCAGTAGCGTATCTAGAATTTCCAGAAGGGGGACGGTGGGGGTTCTAAAATATATTCAATTTTTTTGGAGACATCAGACACGAATAAACTGCAAAAGATTCGAATTTAAGATTTACATTGCATCCGAAGGGGGAAGGGTCCGGACCCGAAAACTCCACCCGTAGATCCGCCACTGAAATCTATGAAGACACTCATATGAAACTCTCAAATGAACGCCTAGGAATAGTGTATGAAAAGTTTAATTTATAAAAGGTGAAAGCTCAAAATTAGCCAAAATCGTAAAAAAAAATTTAATAGCATAATTTCTTTGAAAAGGTTAAGAATATACGATTTATCGACCCTTGGGACTCTTTTCTTAGTAATAAAGCTCGTTAAAAATAATTTAGTAAGTAAAGAGTTTTATAAAATTATAGCATTTAGTAAGAGCTTTAATTATTTTTCAAAAGCTTCAAATATGAGCTTTTTGATAGGCAAAAGTTTTTCATATAAAATCTAATCCTCGTGCAATTTAATAAAATTTTCTGAAAAAAAATTAAGTATTCAATAATTATTTAAAAAACAATATTTATTTAAATTGCTTTCGCTTTAAAGCGAGCTCAAAAAATATATTTTTACATAAATTTCAAATGTCAAAGCTTTATTTACTTTATGTCGCGCCTACAACATTATCCTCACAGTTGTTCGCAACAGACAGCTTCATTTCGATGTACCGTTTGTTGACAAGTTATGTAAATATTTACAATATCAACAGGCGTCAAAAAGGACATTAAGCTAATTTACAAAGGAAAGATAGTACAAAAAGCTTTATATACGAATATACTGTTATACGGGGTTATCCTTTTTGCGGTTTCCAATATAAACGTATTTTGTATGAAATTGGTTTTTTAAAAAGCTTGAACCTTGGCATTATATGTGAAACACTATATCATTCAAATGACCGCCTCATGAATTCTTGCAAACTTCGATCAGTTTGAGGTAATTTCGATCACTTTTTGGTACATATTGGGCGGTAACTAAGCCGTGAGGAATGCTGGTTTTAAAGTGCTCAAAAGTTAATGGTTTTGCGCATAAACACGCTATTTCTCGTAACCCAACAATAAGAAAAGTCTAACGGTGTCTAATAGCTCGATCTCGTTAGCAAATGAACCTCGCCAAGACAAGAGATTATGCCGGGAAATTTCTCTCGCAATAAGTATTCGCTAGTGTTATGTGGCATGTGAGTCCAAGTCGTGTTCTTCAATTGCAGGCCAACAAAAGTCGGTTATATTACGACTATAATACTCCGAATTGATAGTCTCGCCTTATCGTTCTCATATTAGTAATTTCCAATCACTCCTCCTGATCAAAGACACCAGATAGTAAGTTTGAGTGTAATGGCCTCTCTTCGAGTAATTTGGGTACTAGGAGCCCCGAACGCCACAATTTTCCTCATTTACGCATCCATCGAGTGAGAAACGCACCTCTTCGTTGAAGAAAATTTTGTTGGAAGAATCGCGGTCCACTGCTTCTTATTCAAGTACCCAATCAACGTAACTACGGCGTTGTGACTGATTAGTTGACCTCAGATGTTGTGTGAGTTGGACTTAGTATGCATGTAGGTATAATTCCAAGTGCAAAATACGTGAAAATGTTCCGTAAGAAAGTCCCACCTCTTCATAACGTCGAGAAATTGAAACATTCGGGTCGCCAGCTACACTTTCACTCACAGCAGCGATATTTATCCACCAAGTGAGAAATGTGCCTCGTCGCTGACTCGCGGTCCATTGCTTGTTGTTAAAACACCCAATCGACGTAACTACGGTAATGTGAATGGGCAACTGGCTTCAGTTGTTGTCTGAGCTGGATTTTATGTGGATGTAGGTATAAGTCCAAGTCCAAAATACGCCATAATGCTCTGTAAGAATGTTTCAGTTCTTGAGAACGTCGAGGAATATACACATGCGTGTCTTTGGAAACACTTTCCCTTAAAGCAGCGATATTTCAAGTGGAGCGAGCAACACGATGATGCACAGGCCCTACAATATCTATAACCGATCCAGTCTCTTCAAATTTCTTTAAAATATTATCAATTGCTTGAGTAGTGTACACCATAATCATAGTTTGAATCACCATAGTTTGAATCAACAATTTTAACGTATTGTGCGGTTGTTAAGCGATCTATTTTCCTAAATGCCTGACTTTTAACTAAAACAAAACAGGTTTGGTTTGACAATTAAGTTTGACAGATGTCAAAATACAGACCCGCACTTTTGAAACCACTAAATGTATAACCTTATATTTGTGTTTATAAGGCTTGGTTGTTAGCGAGCTATGTAGTGCTGTAAAGCGATTTTTTTTCCACTGCTGGTTGTTATGCCAGCGAAGGCGAGAATTTGACTGAAGGCTCAAGTGTCTATGACGGATAAGTAAAATTGGAAATTTGCTTACATAAAAACATTTGTGGAGTACGAAAAATCAGAACTGGAGGGGCTATTGTGATAATGACTTTGATGATGACACAATAATTGTGCCATCGAATTGACAGCGGTTTTGGTATTGCGCATAAATTCCTTTTTATATTGATTTTGAAGAGTTCGTGCGAATGTTGGCGAAAATAAATAATACGTAGCTCATAGAAGATGCTCTTTTTTGTATTTGTATATGTATGTATGACATTGGCAAGAGAAAAAAATGGGTGCATTAAGTGGATGGACTCTAATAAAGGTAGTGCGCAGCAGACAAGGAAACTGATTGTCGATTGATAACCAAAACTGCCTGCTATGTGTGGTCAGTGACCCTTGACTGCTATTAATTGTTTGTTATAAATGAGGAAATTGATTTATTAACGCATATGAGCGCTCAACAAATACGAGATTTCTAGAGAAGTAGAAGCAAATGAAAATGTAGCAGAATGAGCTTGTCAGCTACTCGAAGATGTGAAGAAGTGAAGAGACCAACCATTAGGAGCTTTTGATTTAACATCTTTATTTTTCGAGGCAAAAAAACTCTCTTAGAATCTACATAGCATCTTACACAGTGAATGCTAAACTATTTGAGATTCTTCTTCCTGCTCTTTCGAAAATTTTATCTCGGGAAGCCGGCCGATTATATACTGAATTTATGAAGGAAGCACTTCCTCTACAAGCTGAAAGGCAAGAAAAATTAAACACCAGGAAATGGTGAAACCAAACCCCACAATGGTATGTGTGGCCTTGCGTCAACCGACTATGATAAAGATCGAGTAGCGATTTCTCGATTATAGAATACTAGAATGGTGGGTACCGATGGCAAGCCATCTGAGCTGCTCAAATATGGCGTTCAAGAAAATGGCCGGGCGAAAGAATGCCCGATGATTCGAACCTATGTGCTCTCTGCCCAATCAAAAAAATGTTGAACCTCGAAATCGGCATCAATTAGTGAGTGATAAGCCTATCCAATAACGCACATTAGGTCGAGCGTACTGTGTGAGAAAAATAAAGCTCGTCAACGAACTGATTGGATTTTATCATTGTGGCCTTATTTCTAGCAAATTAACCATTGACCGAATATTCGACTTGCGTCAAAACATGAAAAATTCTATTGAAAAAGGATCGGGAGAGAGAGAGAGAGAGAGAGAGAGAGAGAGAGAGAGAGAGAGAGAGAGAGAGAGAGAGAGATACAGAGAGAGAGAGAGAGATAACGTACGTACCTCTATAGAGCGTACCCGAGCGGACGTATGACGTTTTAATTTCTCCTGATTGGATAAAGAAGCGAGGCGAATGGCTGATCGAGAACAAGATGAAATATTTGCTGGCATCAAACAAACAGCAATTCGCATTTTGGGTACAACGTTATTGTTGACAGTAATAACATTGAACTTGTAGACAATTTCGTCTATCTAGGGATCAGCATCAACACCAATAATATTTTCAAGTAGAAAATAAATTCCTCTCTTGAAAAATAAGGATCAAACTAAACAAACTCTACAAGTCGCTCATCATTCTCGACCAGCTAACATATATGGTGCAGAACCGCGTATATTCAAGTCTTCGAGAAAAAAGTTTTGGGGAAGAGTTATGGTCCTCTGCGTATGGGCGACGGCAAATACGACACACGTTAGAACGATGAGCTCTATAAGGTATACAAATTAAGGAAATTAAGAGACGGCGGTTACGCTGGTAGGTCACATCGTTTGGGTGGACGAAAACATTCCAGTTCTCAAGGTATTCAATGCAGTAAAAGAAGAAAAAAAGTTTAAATTATTTCTTTAATTGTTAGCTATCTACGTAGAAGGATGTGTTCAATATGATTTCCAGGCTGTTGGCTTGTTCAGCGTATTTCCTTGCCCCGAAGACCTCCACTGAAAACTCGATTCACCTAACGTATTAAATATATGAAAAGCTATAACTATGAAAAGCTTGACCTAGCTTAATAGATATACCAGTTTTGTTGTATTCTTAACACTTGCCAAGAATAACTGACAAAAGCCCTCAAAAACAAGCCATACTCCTGTAAAACAGGTCTTACCACCTGCGGAATTAATCAGCGGTAAGGCATGTCTGTCGTAAGAGACGACTAAAATCCAATAGTTCTCGCGACAATCGAGTCTCTATACCGGAACAACCCGGATTTTTTTCCGGCCAAGGAGTGTCACTACCGCAAAAATTCACCAAAGCCAAATTAGGGGAATTTTTCTGCGGTTACAACAACAACAACAGGCCTTATTTCAAGAAAAAATAATGCAAAAATTTTTACCTACAGTTGTCACATGGCCAGACATTCGAATATGTCTTCTTTTTTGTTTCTTATTTCAATTACATTTCTCTATTTTTGCTATGAAGGAACTCCAGTAGTCTGAGCCCACACAAAGAGCACCTTCGCTGAACGGCCACCAACAATGTCGGACCGCCTTGCGCTACAATAATCAACTCTTAATAGAGTTGTTGCCCACCGCTTAGATTAATATTTTAATAAAGCCACACCCTCTTTAAGCAATTAACTTCCACATTTACATTTACTACATTCCACTTGACTCCATATAACTCACCTGCTAAGTAGCGATCACTTTGCGACCGTGAATAGCGCAGCGTCTAAAAATAGAAAGAATAATGATGCAACGTTAGTCTTTTCACTATTCATCTTCTGTTAAACCGATTTTAATTAACTTCACTATATGTGAAGCAGATTGTTTCCAACTCACCAACTTCTGACCGGCAAAATCATCACGTCGCGTCTTCTCCTGCTTCAATAGTAATGGCGCCGAGTTCGATTTGGTTGTTAGCTCTTGTATGCCCAGACTTTCGTGTCCACTGTGCAGCGATGCGCTGCTCGGCGAAGGCAAGTCTGCAAAGTTCGTTGGCGAGAGTAAAGACTGGAACGGTTCTTGACGTAATGCCAGCGAGAGCTGACCACGTTCTCGTCCATGGGCACGTCCATGCAGATGTTGATGCAATTTGCGCGACAGCGGATGATGTTGCTGTGGATGTTGATGTTGCAGTGGTGAGTATTGATAGTAGGCGGTTGGCAGTGAGGATGTGTCCAACGAGTGGCTGCGACATTTCTGTGCACGACCACCACCGCCGGCAACACCACCGGCATAAGGCATCATAATTGGTGTGGTAGCGGCATTGAACTTGCGTCGCAGCACTACACTATTGTTACTTAGCATGTCGTTGGCCGATGTAGAACCACTACGACTGCCGCCACCAGCACTCCCGCTGGCGCTACTTGCATCGCCATCATTGCATTCGCAATCGCAATATGGACCCACCTCGAACTCATCGTGGCCCTCATCATATTCGTCGGCTAAATCGGCGACATCTACAATGCCATCATCGCCCGCTTCGGTGGCCGTCGTCAGCTCGAGCGCATCGTTGCTGTCCAGATTATCGCTGTCATCTTGTCGCGTGCGTTGATGTGCATGTGCTGCATGTTGACGATGACGTTGACGTGCGGCGCGCAACATCTGTTGTTGTTGTAAATGTTGTAGCTTGCTGTTTTTTAGCTTGTCAGCTGTTGTTGTGCTGGCTGTTGGTGGTCGTTGATGTTGTTGTTGTTGCCGTTGGTGTTGTTGTTGTTGATCTTCAATGTTGTCATCGTGTGATTCATCGCCGCCATTCAAGGCAATGTCTTCATCGCACAAACTGAGTACCTCCAAAAGGTCTGGATCATCGGAGGAGGCTACTGAACTACTTTTCTGGAATTTCATTTTACGTAACGCATCTAAACTGCTAATCGATTCGTTGTCATTGTTTTGTGATTTCCAATACGAGGTATCTTTCGGTGGCGTTGCCGTGCCAATGCCACTTTCGTTATTGTCATTATCGAGACCAGAGGAGTCGAGCGAAATGCCCGATTTGCCGGAGCTCAGAACGCCAGATGCCTCTTCGCATGCCGAGGATGAAGTGGAACTAAAAGCAAAGAGAGAACAAATTGAAATTAATAAGGAAACGGATACATTTTCCGATCGTTTAATTAACTTATTTGCATCCACATAAAAAAATGTTTTTCCTTTAGCTTCAAAATACGCCGAAGTAACAATTCAACAAAATACTCTATCCTTTACTTTATTAAATAGATTCAAAAAATAGGCGAACACTCTACGTGCTTTAAGTAAGGGGTTTTCCAATAGGGATGATATGAATTCTAAGTGTCGTTTTGCGCATTTTTAATATGTCTTTTTTTCATTGTATTCAGTAATGTTTACAATTTCATCCTGACAAGATATACGCAAGAACAACGTTTACATATTATTCAATATTATTATCAAACTAATCGTTATGCAATTGCTACTTTTCGTCGAATTGTTGAAAATTTCCGAAGTACATTTTCTTTACATAATGTTCAAGTGCTTAAGAAAAAGAACCGGTCGAACTAATGAAAATATTGCTGCCGTTCAGGCAAGTGTTGCTGAAGACCACAATTTGCCGATTCCAAGACGTTCTCAAGAATTGGGACTGTCTAAAACCACAACCTGGCGGTTTTTGAGAAAGGATTTTGGCTTGCATCCATATAAAACTGTTCTCACTCAAGAACTGAAGACATTGGACCACCATAAAGTTCGTGAATATGCTGATTTTTGCCTTGGAACAACTTATAAACGATAACAATTTTTTGCTTAAGAAAACCATGTTGTCCGATGAGGCTCACTTTCATCTGAGTGGTCGGAAAATAAACAAAACTGTCGATTCTGGTGTGAAATTATTTATGAACAACCATCCCATTCACCTAAATTGACAATTTGGTATGGTTTTTCGTCTGGTGGAATCATTGGTCCGTACTTCTTTTCAAATGAAGCTGGTAGCACCGTTACTGTCAATGGAGAGCGGTATAGATCGATCATAACCAACTTTTAATGGCCTCCAAGAATTTGTGATTTAACACCATTAGACTACTTCTTGTGGGATTATTTGAAGTCTTGTTGGTCTTTAGCAATAAACCAGAATCTCTTCAAGCTTTAAAAGTCAATATTGAACGTGCTATTCATGAGATACGACTTCATTTAGCGGAAAAAGTGCTCAAAAATTGGGTTCATCGTTGGGTGCATTCGTTCCTGCAAAAGAAGTCGTGGAGGCTATTTGAATGATGTTATATTCAGAACTTAATTGTATCGATTGTACTTCTACGATTAGTGTGTCCTTTTTTCAAAGAAATCGTATCAGGCTTATTGGAAAACCATATATTTCCATATTTCTCTTTTCATTTCTGATTATGATGCTTTCTTGACAATAGTTCAAAGGCTAATTATCTAATAACAATGAAACTTTGTAAAATAATAATAATTATGCGCCATTGAACTCGTAACGTTCCTAATAAGCCCAATTATCCCCAATACAACCCTCTCATTCGCGAACACAAAACGGCTTCCTCGTTTATTGCAATTTACTGCATGTGATTCATACCTTTCTTTGGAACCATAAATCTTCTAAATTTATTTCAAAACAACTTTAATATCAATCCTCAAAGATTCATATTTTCTGGTTAAAAAAAGCCAGAAGCCTTTTTAATAGAACATAAACAGTTTTCCAAAAATTAGCTTTAATACCAAATCTGTGAAGATATGTGACTTAGATAAATCATTTCCAGGAACGCCAAAATGTAGGCAACAACTTTTCCACTGAATACTATAAAGAGTATGCAAACTTTTCGGAAGATTCATTCATTTCGTAATTTTCTCTCGGTCGAAGCTTATGATCGCATCTGATTCGAATGCACAAAATTAAATAAATAAATTATTCAATATTTCATGAAAGGTATGTGACTTGAATAGAATAGCCTAAAATGCGCCGAAATGTAGGCCAAGTTTTGGTTTATTTCCCCGAAACATAAGGCATATAACGTAGCTTACAATTAGGATGATATTGAAACAGCTTTAGAGCTTCAACTATAACTGAGCTAAACACAAAAGCCCAATTTCTTAGAAAATTCAGTAAATTTCAGTAATTAAATAAATATTTCAAAATAATTTGCTCTCATTTAATTATAACAAAACCCTCTCTGCGCGAATTAATTGCAATTGAACTTCACTTAAACCGGATTATCCCTATAAGGTCGCACTAATTCCAATAATAGTCGACCAAAAATGCTTTAGCGGCGCTTAAAGAAGGAATTTCGTAGAAGAATACTAGCTAAACTCCGTAATATCCCCAACTTAACGCACTGTTTTGCCGCACCTTATATTAATTCTCAACTTAAATCTATGTATATATGTTTGCTGTATGCACTTACTTATTGTCTTCATCGACGGCGCCAACACTCCGCAATATTGACTCTTCAGATGTCCAGATTGTTGAGGTGGATCCTTTTTTGGTCACATCACTGCCGTTTAACAACAAAGACGCCGTTGTGCCACTGCCGCCATTACTCTTTGATGCCACTGCCGATGATGATGAGGTCAGCAGTGTGGATGGCAATAGCACAGTGTTGCCTAGTTTTGTTGTAATCATCGTAGTTGCGACTGATGTTGGTGGTGTTGTCATTGTCGCATGATTAATGCGCTCCCGTTTTGGTATTGCCAACATTGCCGCCAAGCCACTGCTACTGTTTATATGACTACCGCCGGCACTTAGACCTTTATCACCGTTGACCAGCTGCTGCTGCTGCTGTTGCATGTAGAATTGCACCGTCTGCGCCGGACTCTGACTCTGACTTTGGTTGTGGCTTTCTCTGTGTGTCCAGTGTGTTGTTGTTGCAGCTGTTGTTGTTGTTGTTGTTGTTGGTGTTGTTGTGGCATTGTGCCGCATTGTTTCCATATCGTTTTCCAATTGACGCTGTCGCCTGGTTTTAAGTGATTCCTCATCGGTTTCTTGTTGGGCGGCGGCGACGCCGTTTAATGTTGTCATTGCTGCTGCTGCTGTACGTTGACGCTGACCACCACTTGCTGTTGCCGCGCTCGCAGATGTATGCCGCATTGCTACTGGTGCTGTCTCTTCGATTTTCAATATTGTCGTTGCTGCTGTTGGTGCACTTGTCGGCTGCTCATCGTTGTCGCATTGTAAATTTGTCAGATTATGATAATGTTGATGATGTTGCTCGCCGTTTGTGGCATTAAATATTGCTAAACTGTTGCGATTGCCCCGGCCTTTGTCGCCATTGTAGGCTGACTGCGTTTTGCCGCTGACAAGTTCGTGCAACGGCTGTTGCTGTTGTTGTTGTTGGTGGTATGGTGTCGGTGCCGATAAAGTGCGCATATAGGCAACACTCGTCGGCTTGGTTGGCATACAATTGCTGTTGTTGCCAGCAGAATTTGTATCGTTGCTGTTGCTGTTGTTGTTTTCAGCGTTTATGCCATTATCGAGGCGTCCACAATCAAGGTTAAACGATTGCAATGGAATGGTTGCCTGCGAAAGAGACGCGAATGAGAGAAGATATTGTGAAAAAAATATTACAAAAGATAAGAAAAAATAAAAATTCCAAAAATAACAGCAAAAAAAAAAATAAAAATTAAATAAATGTTGCTGCGCTAAGAACTTCGCTAGTGAACTTGAGGGTTCGCCGATCACTTTCAGTTAATAATGCAAAAATCTTTAACAACATCTAGTCGAACAATGCCTTATGACACAGTTGATTTACATATTTATATATATATCTATATCCCAGCAGATATTTGTGTACCATATGATCCATTGGAGTACCTACAAATATGCCCCCCTGGTTATGCTATTGGATCAACTCATGTTTCAATACCAGCTTAGTGCGGCGATACCATTCTTCATGTTTTACCGATTGCAATCACTACACGAAGTTACAATTGCGGAGTAAGATTTATATTCGTTCACAGAAAATGTGTGAAAATGAAAAATGTGTCAGTTTCTTTACATTGGCACGCTGTGTACCAGCAACAGAAGGTGTGAAAAGTTTTAGTTACTTTGGAAAATAGTAGCGAATAGAAAAAATAGGCAAACCGAAATATGTTTCATCTATATTTAGTACTATCAATATAAATTTATATAACACCAAAGCAGATTGTATTCGAAACAAAAAAGTATGTTCGAACATAATTTTCGTAAATGCTCCGTAATGTAATCCCCTGTAATTACTCCATTGAGTAAGTTTGTGAAGTAGTTTCAAAACTAATTTCTTGTAGGTACTCCATAGATTACTCGGATTTCATGCAGAAGTGAAGTATATGGTCCAGCCCTAGGACATCACACTGTAAATTGAATCATATTTTTTATATGGATTGTGGTTGGTTTTGGATTACTCTATTGTCCGTGTGGAGTATATATTTCATGTGAGCATAGCGTAGTCACGTTGTTTGTAGGGATGTATACTTATATATAAGTGATTGTGTTTGTATGTGACTATGCAACATCAGTGCTTGTGCGCATGACTTGCCAAGTTATTGTTGTTGCACTCCTGCCTTGGTGGCAAGCGACAATCTGCCGTCGTCCATTTCTAGAAGGACCTTGAATTTATAATAAATCGCTCGATTACTTATGCCTTTTATTTATAATCGTACCACATACGAGGCATGCGACATACAAACATATGTTGCATGTATGCACATATACAAGTTGGCTTTATTATTCTGTTCAGTTGATGTTTTAGTTGCTTTGCTAGCGGAATGCCACAATCGTTTTCGACATATTTATGCAAATTGAAAGTCGTTTTTCGTAAAAATTCATCGAATCTCGTTCACGTCTGCCCTTTGGTGTATGGTTGGCCGATAAAGTGTGCTTGTTTTGTGAGTGGGCTTTAAATAATATTTAAGTATATTCGACAATTGCCTGGTATTTTTGGGCGCTTGTCATGTGGGATTCAAAATATAAAAATAAAAATAAAAAATAAAAATTTCAAAACGTGTTCGTTTTGTATTTCATGCTGATATGCAACGTAGGAGCATTCATTGTTACCGTTCAAGGTTAAGTGATTTAATCATCATCAGGAAGTGTTAACGGTGATGGGGTATATAATTTTATTTGAAAAGTATGCAATTATAGTTGTCTCATCATTTCATCAGCCGATTTTTTTTTACAGTTTAGTAATCTTTCTTTTTTTGTATTTGAATGAGCCCGATTTTAGGCACCCAAATTCATTTAGTTACAATAAAAAGCTTAAGCCGATGGCGAAAACTTTCGCAAATGAATTTTTTGATTATCTAACGACTTTGTTCGCCCCAATATTCCGAACTGGCGTCGGAAAGCTACTGACATTGTTTGTGTTTTTCAGTATACGTCATTCGTCTGAAGCGTAAATAACAATAATTTTTTTCACCCAAATTTGTCGAACTTTGTGCCTAAAAAGTGTTCTTGCGGCGAGTTCTTCTTCATTACTTTGATATGAAGAAAACCGTTGCCGAATGTCATCACATTTGAAAAATTGATCCGTTACTATTTACAACCCTAATGCAAAAAGTCATATGTGAAGCCTGGTTAATCAGTCAAATCAACATCAAAGCCGAATATCCATGTCGCCAAGGTAATGCTTTGTATTTGTTGGGCTATGAAGGCTGTGGTGTATTATGAGCTTCTAAAACCGGGTTTCACCATTAATGGGTAACGCTACCGACAAAAACTCATCAAATTGAGACACGAAACAATAATTTTTCGCTCGACCTCAATTTACAACAGCGGTTAAAAACTATTTGCAAAACAGCGGCTGGGAAGTTTTGCCTCCCCTGTCTTACAGTCCATACTTTGACCGTTCTCAGTATCATTTGTTCCGGTCACTGGACGATTCACATCAGAACAGAGTATCAAAAATTGACTTGATATGTTCTTGACCGTCAAGCCGGCGCAGTTCTTTTGTGCTGGAATGCACAAATTGCAAGACAGATAGGAAGATGTTATAGCTTCAGATGGGCAATATCTTGAATAATGCTATTGTACATGTTTTTCTTAAATAAAGACTAAACCCTTGAACACCAAGACGAATTAAGTTATAGATCTAATATAATTTTTTTGATACTTAAGGTAATATTGAAAACGAGATGCTGAAATTAACACGTACGAAGAGCTCGAGAACCTGATTTCAGCCTGCTGAAAAGTCAGGAAAATGATGCACCAGGAGATGGTGTACCAGTAAAAAAAATCTTGGAAAAGACCTATCAGAAAATGATCGATACTCATCACCTGTTCGTCGTTTTTAGAGCTGCCTTCGACAACACAAAAATGAGTTGTCTCTTTGCCGCTTCGTCTGAGTTTAATATCCTCGTTGTCGCTGAGCAGCATCAAAAGTTCTGTCAGGATAAAGACGGGCCTCTCCCAAGCTTGCGATGTTCAAAGAGGTGACTCTTTCTTGTACCACTTCTTTAATTTAATGCTGGATCAAATAATAAGAGCTGCAGATTTAAATAGAGAAGGTGCATTCTTTTATAAGAGCATCAAACTTCTTTCGTATGTCAATATCATCATACTTTCATCATTGTCCTCAACAGTAGCGCGTAAGTTCTGTTTTCACCACACTAGATAAGGGCAAGGCGAATGGGTCTGGTAGTGAACAAGGATAAGTCGTAATATCTGCTGTCATCAAACAAATAATCAGCGCTTTCACGTTGACAGTCATAACTTTGAAGTTGTAGATAATTTCGTCTATCTTGGAACCAGCGTCAATAACACCAACAATGGTAGCCATGAAGTTCAAAGCGGAAGCCAGATGGTGTTACTTTGAACTGAGTAGGCAAGTTAAAAGTATGATCTTTTCTCGACAATCCAAGACCTAGCTCATCATTACCTTTCTACTTTGCGCTGCAGAAGCGAGGAATATGACGACATTTGATGAGTCAGCGTTAGGAGTAGATCATGGACAACAGCACACCCGTTTTGCAAGTTTTCTAGGCAGTGCTTGCTGAGAAAATAGTAGAAGAGGAAGAAATTCTCTGGCGATCAATTCTGACAGTAACATTTTTTCGACGTTTTGTTCACATGAACAACATTTGTAGGGGTGAGCCATTTATGCAATTATATTTTATGGGCTTATACTTAGTCACAAGTTCTGTAATAAAAAATCCTGTTTATTTTGGTGTAAAATCTACAGATGGTGAAGGTCGAATTCAATCGATTTCCGATAAGACTAAAAACTGGCTAATTTTGAACAAATGGAGCACTAATACGCATTTTCCAATCAATATGAATTTAAGAAGTTAAATTCAGCCTTATGTATGTAATACCCAAAATATCTAAGAATAAAAAAATCAAATTTTAATTATTATAAATCTTTAAAATTTCATTTCCGAAGAATGTGTAATTCATACAAAATACAAAATTATTTATTTATAGTCCGGTCGAATTAGACCAAATAATAAAAGTAAAGCTACCTAAATTCCCACCAAGCTGAAAATCACTAAGATTGTTTAAAATACAATTAAAAATAAAATTTTAAAGTTTCCCATCTTTCCCATTTTATTCAAGATCAAAGTTAAAAAAAAAATGAGTTTATCGCGATTTTCAGCAAAACGATAAGTTTTATCATAAAAAATCCCTCAGGCAAGAATTGTAGATCATAAAATTATCTACAAAAAATACATTTTTTTCCTACAAGCCACCGCTTTTGAGATATAGTGATTCAAAAAGTTGTAAAGGTTGTAATCGTCATTATATCCACACGTTTCCACGCTACCTACGAGGTAGTGTACTTAGTGTACTTAACTGAATTTTTTGGAGCAACAGTTTGAATAATACCCATTTTGGGGAGTGTGTTATTGCCGTCGAGCGTATTCACATTAATATCAGCATTGTCGGCAACGTATTGAATAATTGTGCCACTTTCCGGTGGTAGGACATGAGGAGGACGATGAAAAACTGCCGCTGCCTCGTACATTATTATTTCATTATAGGATGCACACAAACTAAAACGAAAAGATTTGTATTAAACGTTTTGACCCGAACCTTCGATGAAAACGAACTGTGAGGCCTAATTTTAATTTCGACTTAAAAGACCTTGGCCGAACAGCAGTCATGATACAATGGCAAGTATTTGTGCATATTAATTTTAAATGATCTAAATTTGATCGTTTATTCTTTGAAATCACTCGTTCTACAAAATATGTCAACGATTCTGGGATTTCATTATTTAAATCTTCAAACATGCGACCTGGTGGAGGGTAGTTAGAACTATCAAACACTGCGCTTTGAATATCATCGCGAATGATAGCTGCAGCTGCGTCCAGGGCTCTGAATCGTTCTTCTTTTTTATCAATTTTTTTTTCGTACCAGGCTTGATTCAAAATATCATGATGTTAATCTACCAAGCATATGAATGTTGATTTTCTCCCGATTTCTCAGTGATAATAAGTTTATCACCATTCTTCAGTTTTAGTCGTAGCTTAATCGTTCTGCCAAAGTCGTAGTTTTTGCAAATATTCTGTAATTCGTTTAAAGTGAACTAGCAGTCATCGTTATTTTCAATGTAAGTAAATATTTCCTCCATTGCCCGAATCGCAGCTTCGTCTTTAGGATGACCGATTTTAATTTCAGTGGGAGGTTTCATGAAAGAAGCATAGCAATCATGATGAAAATTAGCTTCCATAGCAACTAAATCATATTCAAATTCGAGTCGAACAAGAACAGCTTTTGCTGTAGCGTCGTCACGATTCCGAGCTATTTCCAGCATTGAATCTTTAAATTGAAATGTATTTTTTACTTGACTGATTCGACGGCGAATATCTAAGGGTTTCCTTTTCTCATACACTCTTCATTCAATTCCTGGCCACAAAATGTGCATTGTTTTTTTTTTAAACAAAAACCTGATTCACTGCAACGTAATGTAGTATGAGGAGGACTTTTTATTGTCTTTTATTAACTGCAGCAATAGAAGACTTTCGAGTATAATTTTTACGACAATTTTCATGTCACATATATCAGATTTTTAAGATATTCCGAAAATTCATCTGCTCTTTCGATACTTGCATTAATTAATGTCTTCATACCACGTTCAACAGTAACAACTTCTCTTTCAGTTAAAAGTTTAGCACTAATAAAGCAATATTCGGACATTTTTGTTATAAAACCCAAAACATCACGATATAGGTTACATGTACATGTTTAGTATTTTCACTACCGACCGGCGTCCAAGACTAACGGTATTTCATTTATTATAGCAGGCATAAGACCGTAGCACACAATTGAACTGGGGACTATTTGAATCATTATATCTCAAAAACGGTGGCTCGTAGAAAAAAATGTATTGATATATTTTTTGTAGATAATTTTATGATCTACAATTTTGGTCCGAGGTATTTTTATGATAAAACTTACCGTTTTGCTGAATATCGCGAAAAACTCATTTATTGACATTGAATTTTTTCCTCACCGGGGAAATATGGGGAATTAAAAAAATTTATTTTTAACTGTATTTCAAACAATCTTACCGATTTTCAGCTTGGTGAGAGTTTAGGTAGTTTCGAATGTCTAAATTGACCGGACTTTTAACAAAAATATCTATTGCTCCGAAAAGATTGTTAAAAAAATTTGTATATTTTTAAATTTTTTTACATCATTAGCAAAGACTAGGGCCCACAGTTTGCATGAAATTTATCTAAAAGATTTGCATTATTTTAATATTTTTATGAACTATTTAAATTACTCATTTGTCAATCATTTGTCACTATAGTTAACACCACAGCCTCTTTCTTGTTGTTCATAATTAATTTGTTCGTTCTTCAAACTTAAGTTAATAAAAGAACTGAGAAAATCAAGCATTGCTTGAGTTGTGTACTTTTTTGTAAAATTATTTACTATTATTTAATGCTCCAATAGGAGTCAAATGCAGAAAAAATTTCAAATTCTACTAAATTTTCACTTTTTTTTATTTTCATTATTATGTTTTTTTTTTTTGATGAAAATATTAATAATGGATAGGATAAAGAGCTTTCTCAGATATAACAAATTTAGAACATTGTACATTGAATTTAATCATGGGCTCATTAAGGATTCACTCAAACGAACCCTCAGGACTTTTTTGCGATCTTTTCGATTTTTTTCCACTCACAGTTTGTTAAAAACTTTAATCATTGAGAATTTGATATAAATTATGAAACTGTTTTTTAATACTTAATAATTAAGAATAAACAAAAAACACTTGCATTTTGGCAAATTTCTGTCCGACTGAAAATTAAGGGCCAATATGAATGTTTTACTCGGAGTTATTTCTTCGGTCGACTGTACACCAAATCATTTGGTTCTAACCGGGAAACCTGGATATTTGATGTTAAGTACCAACAATACATTTTTCTGCAAAATATATAGCAACAATATTATTGTAGGAAAATTTTTTTGGCATGAATTATATCTCAAGCAGCTTCAATAGCTTTTGAAAATCGCCATCTTATAATTAAATCCGTAAGAGCTATCAATGACAAATCTAATGAATAATGCAAAATGTAAGTAGAATTAATTTGTAAAAGATCAACTGCAACTGACAACATGTATAAATCTTCTATCAATTAATAAATCTTATATAAATGAAATCTAAAAGTTAATTTTATGTTAAATTTTATTTATTTATGCACAACAGAAAACGTATTTTTAAGTTCCGCATGCATTGCATATGCAATTTAAGCTCGTACATACGCAAGACGTTGTGGGGCAAACGCTCTTGCTTCTGTAATGATCCAACTCTACCTGAACCTCTGTATCTGCAGTTGAAAAATCCCGCTAGAGCGCTTCTCAGCAAGCGTTAGCCTTCTTCTGCACGCATTTCAATTGCACTCACCACTGGCGGGCCGAACTGAACGGAGCCGTGCGGTGCCACTCTACTTCAGCTTCAGCTTCAGTCTCAGCCAGTTATGTTGCACCACTATAGTCCATCATCTATACCATATTTGGGTAATATTGTAGCAGAAATGAACACTGACAAGCAGTGCAATTGTCATTGTTGCCGTGAAGACATGATAAAAATCAAAAGTGTCTGCAATATAATGCAATGCGTGGAATGAGAAAAAATTATCGCATACAAACACCTTTACTGATATGCTCGTACATATCTACATATGTATAAAAAATGCAACCGAATTGGCAATGAGCCGCAAAGTGCTGATATATATATATATATATTTTCATTTATTTATTTTTGCCGATATCGCACTATCCTTATCGCTATCGCTATTGTTCGTCGCCGATCGGTCAGCTGCGTGGTCGTTATTGCAACAGATGCCACTCAACTAGCAATTCATTCAGCATTAAGTGGCAAACAAAGGTATGTAAAGTTATGTATGAGTGCTGATGTGTATGCGTGTGGATTGCAGGTTGTTAGCAGCAGTATGTGGTATGCAACACGCAGCTGTCATAGCTTGTATTGGTAGAATTTCGCAATGCTGCAACATTTCAAAAGTACAAAAACATAAATACACACACACACACACAGCGTTGGCAGTCACTTGCTGCAACTCGGTTGCATAGAATTTTACAAATAAATCATTGAAATCAATTTCCGTTGCCAGGTTTTTTCTCTTCCTTCACCTTAAATAAATTCACGGTTTGTCATTGCGTCGCTTGCAATTTTTATTTCCTTCTTCTTTTTGCATCATTTCTTATGCAGTGAAGAAATTGTCAATTGCTTGCAATGTAAATACAATTGACATAACGAACTTACAATGCTTACAAGGAGAAGAAGAAGAAGAAGAAGAAAAAGAAGCAAATTGTCATACGCACAAGCACGCAATAGGGTGATACAAACTTCAAATATAAAATAAAATAAATGAAGCTAAATAAAAAAATAAGTTAAATTAAAAAAAAATAATAATAATAAATAAATTAAAATAAAATTATGTTAATTAAAATTCAATAAATTTAAATTAAATTCAATAAAATTGAATAGTAAAGTAATTAAAAAAAAAATTAATACATTAACTCAAGTGAAAAAATGCTATAAAATTAAGTTAAACTAAATAAAATAAAAAATTAAATAAAACAAAATTCCAATATAAAATTAAATTAAATTTTATTAATTAAATAAAAATAAATTAAATACATAAAAAAATAAAATAAAAATATGATGAAATAAACTACATAAAATTAATAAATAAATAAATTAAAAACACAATTAAATTAAATTAATTTATATAAAATAAAATTAGAATAAACCAAAAAATTAAATGATCTTAAATTCAATTATATTATATAAGCAATTTATCAGATATATATCAAATAAAGTAAAACAGAATAAAAAAGATAAAAAGAGGTAAATAAGAAAAAAATTAAAATATAAAAATTACATTAAAAAAATAAATAAATAAATAACATAACACAATTAAAAAAAAAGAAAATATTTTAAATTAAATTAAATAAAAGAAATATTTTTTAATTAATTAAAATTTAATAAAAAATAAATAAATTATATTAAATAAAAAAATAAAATAAATAAAAATAATTTGAATATAATCAAATAAAAAAATACATAAAATTAAAATTGAGCAAAACAAAAATAAAAATAAAACAATGAAACCAAATAGGATAAAATGAACTTAACTAAAAAAAAATGTGATCCAAGTAGAGGTACTTTTTCAATAGACTTTCCTTGACAGATCACGCATGAATCGCGTCTAACTGTCATGTTATTTTTGTTCAGTATTGTTTGGCATCTTATCGTGGAAGGACTTACGCCTGAATAACGTTTAAAAATCATTCAACTTATTACGGAAATTCACGTTCTGTAAAGAGTGTGTTTCGAGCGCTTTGCTCAACTTATGATCAAACTAATCGGCCTACTGAACGAACTATTCGCACCCATCACCCACTTGAGACATAGCATCCATTATTGGATAATATTCGATCGAATAGACCACTTCCAGCAGGCGATGAAGAAAATATAGCGGCCGTAGCCGAGAGTGTACACGAAGACCGTGGAGAGTCGATTCGGTACCGCTAGCAGCATTTCGAACTGACATAAGGAACGACTTGGCGCAGATTATGTCGAGATCTTAAATTGAAAGCATACAAAATACAGTTTGTGCAAGAACTGAAGCCGGTCGACCTTCCCAAGCGACATCGCCTCGCTCTATGGGCTCTTACAAAATTCCAAGATCAATCCGACGTTTTTGAATCAAATTTTGTTCATCAATGATGTTCATTTCTGATAGCTCTATCATAGGACGAAGAGCAACTTTCAGAGATTCAAGTGTTGCCATTTCATCCAGAAAAAACAACGGTTTGGTGTGGTTTGTGGGCTGGTGGAATCATCATCCATATTTTTTCAAAACACGATGCCGGTGAGAACGTAACCGTCAATGGCGACCGTAATCGCGCCATAATAACCGACTATTTGATACCTAAAATTCAAAGCTCGTGACCTCCGCGACATTTGGAGAACACTTCGGTGAGTAGATAATTTCACGCTTTGGGCCGGTCGATTGGCCACTGAGGTCATGTGATATCACACCGTTAGACTTTTTCATGTGGGGATATGTAAAGCTTAAAATCTATGCGGGCAATCCCGCTTCGATTCAGGCCTTGGAGCAAAACATCACGCGTGTCATTCGCCAGTTACCATCGAAAATTGGAAATGAACCATCTGAGACGTAGCTATGGCCAACATTCGAAAGAGATGATCTTCAAAAAATAAATGCCAAAGAATGTTCCTTCGAATGGTATTAGACATTAAATTTTCTGTTTTTTCTTTAAAAAAGTAGGGAACCTCGAAATGGATCACTCTTTGAGATGAAAAATTAATATGAAATTAAACACAATTAAACGAAATTATTTAAATTAAAATAAAACAAGTAAAATAGAACAAAATAAATTAATTTTTTTTGTATAAAAAAAATAAAAAAAAGTAAATAACAAAAACAAATTAACTTGAAAAATAAATAAGAAGAATATAAAAGATAAAAAAAGTATATAAGAAAAATAAAATTAAAATAAATTAAAAAATCTATGAAATAAAATAAATAAAAATTACTTAAAATAAATGAAAAAAAAAATGTATATTAAATTAAAATGTAATAAAATAAAAAATAAAAATTAGCTTAAATTCAATTATATTATATAAAGGATATATAAAATATACAAAATA
The DNA here is from genome assembly GCA_030068015.2 of Neoceratitis asiatica. Classification (NCBI taxonomy): domain Eukaryota; kingdom Metazoa; phylum Arthropoda; class Insecta; order Diptera; family Tephritidae; genus Neoceratitis; species Neoceratitis asiatica. Next base: position 27,062,212 of record CM061528.1, read on the forward strand.
AAATAAAACATAATAAAAAAGGAAAAAAGAATTAGGTAAAAGAAATTAAAAATTAATTTAAATTTTTTATTTAAAAAAATTAATTAAAATAAAAAAATTAATATAAATTAAAGAAAATATGATAAAAAGAACAAAACTAAAATCATAGAAAGTTAAATAAATTGTAAGTATTTAACAGACAACGAGATGATTATGAGAAATTTTTTTTTTATCCATTTTTAAATAATTTCTGTAGTTAGATTTTAATCATTGAATTTTTGTTACTTGAAAATGGTAATAAATGGTATGAAATAACTAATAGAAATTAAAATAATAATAATTAAAAGCAATACAAGAAAAAAGAAGAATTATATTCAGCTTTAGTCGGGATTAGCAAAAAAAAAAAATTAAACTATCTGAATAATTTCGACATTGTGGCTGCTTTCCTTAACACTCTTCAAGCATGTTATTATTACAATACATTTTGACGATTTTGGTTTGTGGTTAGATTCGTATGAAATTTAAAAAAAAGCTTTTTTTAAATTGAAAAAAAAAATCGTATTAATTTTTTTAAATTTTTGATTTTTTTTACACTAATGTAAAAAATTTTATATTTTTATTTATTTATATAAAAATAAATTTTTTTTTGAGCATCCTATCACAAATACAAATAACTGCAGAGTTATATTTGCCATAAGCAATGCTTTTCGGCCAGTGATTGCAATAAAACATAGCAAAGGGTCGCAAAATTTAACTTAAAAACATTTGTGAACACATAGTTATATATATGTTTGAGTATGTAAGTATGTTTATGCATATGTACATACACATGCATGCTCGCTTTTTTGCATGTTGCAGCATCCTTTGTTGTAAACGTTTGCAAGGCTGTGTCCTTCGCATTGCCTTTCCAACGCCTTGATCTCAGTCAACACAAGTTAATGTTATGGATTTGTTATTGTTATCGCTTTTTTTACCTTTTTTTTGTATTTGTACTTGGTCTGTGAAGATAAGATCTACGCTGCCGCCGCATCTAAAGTAGTTGATACATGAATCTCATCACGTACGAGCCAACAACATATGCGTGAATTTTTTCATTACAATTTTAGGCACTCAACTCAACACGATGTTGCACATGCATACATACATACATACATACATACATAAGTAATGGCGTTTATAAGTAATGCTCTTTTACTATGCGAATAAATCAGTAACAATGATGCATACGAGTACATTACTTTACATACAATATGTGTATTGTACTATAAACATGTATGTATGTATGTATGTACGTTTGTAAGTATACATATATAGCTAAATTTTCGATTGCTTCACTTTTGCAAAATAACCTTTGTTGTTACTGCTGTTTGTTGATGCATTGTACTTTTCATTAGGCAAAATTTCCTTTTTGCCCCTTTATTTTGTACACTACAAAACACTTCTTCTTCTTCTCAGGCTGTCAATGCGCTTAATTGCAACAAATGTCGCCATTGTCATCGGGCATCGCCGCCGTCGTAATCGTGGCCCTGAAAGCTGCCACGAATTTTTTGTAATACAAATTTTTCTTAATGAGCTAACATAGCGTAGGGAATGCAATGCAAAGTGAAAATAATTTTTTTTTTCACCTCAAACTTTAGCAAGTCCGAGACTGTGATGGAAGACGATAATTTATTCATTAACATTAAAAGAGAAATTAAATCAAGAGTATAAATTAAAAAATAATTAAATTCAAAAAGTTTTTTTGTTGTTGTAATATTCGCGAAATTTTAAATCAAGTTTTTATCACTCTATCTCACTCTTGGATTACCTAACCTACGAAAATTTTGCCTTTTTGAAATCGTTATAAAAAATAGGCATAAATATTATATATTTTGAATATTATTTTTTATATTTTTTATTGAATTTGCCTTTATTAAAATGCCTCAAAATTCCACTGAATGAAGGAGTATCACTTTATACATAAGACTGCCGTGCCATGCAGGCCTTGCAGTAAGTAGCGCATTCTGTCCAACAGATTTTTCAATACATTTTCGATTTGCCTTACATCGTTAAGTTGAAAAATTGTGGAAGCGAAAAATAAGTCAAACCAATTTTTAACAATCTGCTTCTAATCTAATTAAATGGTTCCGATGGTGCTAATTCAGGGCAATAGGGTGGATTTGGTAATCGTTCCAATTGAGCTTTGCTAAAATTTCACAGGTTATTAAAGAAGTGATAAGTGTGTGAACTATAATTGAGCCACACACTTTTGTTAATAGCTAGTAACTTATTCATTCGATTTCGATAATCTACGATAGAATCAAAATTATAATTTTGTTTTATAGGAAGCAGCCCATGGGGTCATGTTTAGAAGTTCACGCAAGTGAGGAAAGTTTTTGACTGCCATTCACCTGGGAGTGGCCAGAAATGATTCTTTTGTATATGGTTCAAGCACCTCACGACTTCCGGCCTTAGACCAAGCAGACTGAATACCTCACGATTTTGCGATCTATTCAACACGTGCGGGGTAGGAATGATATCGAGAGCTGAAAAGGGAAGCGAGACGCATTTGCACACAAAAAAAAGAAAAAGTCCAAAATGCAGAAGTATGAACAGCTTGAGAAGCTGATCGCTAGGTAATGTTCCAAAATTAATGTATGGAGGGAACACTTCTCCAACCTGCTCAATGTCAGTGAAAACGAAAGCCTCGGAGATGGCGAACCTGAAACCCCAATCGATGACGATGGTATAGAAGTGCCATCACCCGACTATGAAGAAGTTCGTATAGCGATTGCTCGCTTAAAAAATAACAAAGCGGCGGGAGCTGATGGCTTACCGGCAGAACTCTTCAAATACGGCGGCGAAGAACTGGCAAAGAGCATGCACCTGCTTCTTTGCAGAATATAGTCGGACGAAAGCATGCCTGACGAATGGAACCAAAGTGTGGTCTGTCCAATCCAAAAAAAAAAAAGGAAGACCATACGGTCTGCGCCAATTACCGTGGGATAAGCCTCCTTAATATCGCATATAAGGTCCTATGTATCGTGTTGTGTGAAAGATTGAAATCCAACCTCAACAAACTCATCGGCATTTACCCCGAGAGAAAAGAATCGATACACACCAGCTTTTCATCGATTTTAAAGCTGCCTTCGACAACACGATAAGGAGCTGTATCTACGCCGCTATGTCTGAATTTGATATCCCCACAAAACTCATACGGCTTTGTAAACTGACCTTTGATAATACCAGAAGCGCAGTCAGAATTGGGAAGGACCTCCCCGAGCCGTTCGATACCAAACGAGGTTTCAGACAAGGAGACTCTTTTTCGTGTGATTTCTTCAATTTGATGCTGGAGAAAATAATACGAGCTGCAGAGCTAAATAGACCAGGCACAATCTTCTACAAGAGTGTGCAATTGTTAGTGTATGCTGATGATATTGATATAATTGGTCATAACAATTTCACCGTAAGTTCTGCGTTTTCCAGGTGAGACAAAGAAGCGAAGCGAATTGGTCTGGTAGGGAACGAGGGCAAGGCGAAATATCTCCTGTCATCAAATAAACAGTCACCGCGACTTGGCTCCCACGTCACTGTTGACAGTCATAACTTTGAAGTCTTAGATAATTTCATCCATCTAGGAATCATCATTAACAACACCAATAATATCAGCTTTGAAATCCAACGCACAATCACTTTTGCCAACAGGTGCTATTTTTAACTGAGTAGGTAATTGAAAAGTAAAGTTTTCAAATCAAAACCAAACTCTACAAGTCGCTCATCATTCTCGTTCTGCTGTATGGTGCAGAAGCCTGGATAATATCGACATCCGATGAGTCTGCTTTAGGAGTTTTCGAGAGAAAAGTTTTGCAGAAGATTTAGGATCCTTTGCGCGTTGGCAACGGCGAATACCGCGGAGGTTGGAACGTTGAGCTGTACGAGCTATACGAGGACATTGATATAGTTCAGCGAATCAAGAGACAGCGGCTACGCTGGCTAGGTCATATCGTCCGATTGGATGAAAGTAAAGAAAGATGCTTTGAAAGTATTCGATGGAGTACCTGCTGGCGCAAGAAGAGGACGAGAAAGATATCAACTCAGTTGGACGGATCAGGTAGATCGCGACCTTGTCTCACTTGGTATTTCCAACTAGCCCCAATCATCATAGAGAAGGAATGAGTGGTGCGCTATTGTTGATGCGGCTATAATCGCGTAAGCGGTACCTACGCCAAAGAAGAAGCAGAAGAAGAACACATCAAAACTCTCTATTGTGAATATTTGATATAAAATTGGATTCAGCTGATTGAGTTTACAAAAAAAAAAAAAAAATACACAAAACGAAAGCAGCGAAAATGATCTAAATTGATTTTTTATTTATTTCGGAATTTGTTTAAAATAAAATTGGGGTTTGATTTTATTTTAGTCCAGTTCCAGACTTTTTTTTTTTTTTGCCAATTGGAGCTGTCCATTTTTAAAGCAATTACATGCTTAAAAAAATAATTTTGTTGAGCATTCAACTGAAAAAAAAGTGACTAACACAACGCCTATCAAAAAACGTCTGACCTTAGTCCGTCATTGTAAAAAAAATCACACCATTCGATTTTTTTTAGAAATAGGTAGTTTTGTTTACGACTCAGTCCAGGTCACACGTGTCAATGCAAACTCTTTTTGTGGAATGCCAGAATTTTTAATTTTAAATACAATCAAATTGTTAAGATCACACAATATGGATATAAAGTTGATAGTTTTAATTTAAAAGACTGATTTCATACATTACATGCCACGATATCGGTATCAAAATAGAGATGTTTCAAAACATTTTGAAGAGTTATGCAACAGGTTTCTCAGTGAAACATATTTTTGATTATTCTTGCCACATGTTTGAAATTTTTTATTTACAACCAAGTGGCAGCACTGCAAATATGGAACTGAAGCTGTCAAAATGCAAATGCCAAAATTTCGGAAACTAAACTGATTACTTGGGAACAATAACATAGATCTTAAAAAATCATTCGAGGATTCCTGATGTATATTTTCATAGAAGCTTTTAATCATTCGGGAATGTATTGGTACTGAACGAAGAGGTTTTAGACAAATATTCTTTAAAAAAATAAACAAAATTTTTGAAATAAATCAACTGTTTGCAATATTATTATAAATTTTTTTTTTAACTTTTTAAAATTTTTAACTTTTTTCTAAATTTTTTTTTTTAACGAAGCACTCCATGGTACCGCTAGTTATATATAAATGAGAGTAACCGAGTAGTTAACTGTGCATACTACCATGTGGAAAGTCAAGGGGTCGAATCTTGGCAAAACCAACAACCAAAATAACAACCAAAATTATAGGAGAAAGTCTCTGCGGGTTTTATCACCAGGTGATGCTTATACTTTTATTTCGGGTAACACTAATCCGTTTTAGTCAATCTGACACTTCAAGTGATATTTTTCTTTGATTTGAAAATTAGTAAAATTTCCAAAAAATTCATTACGTGTGCTTTTTTGTTTACTAAAAATATGTGAGTCCGATGATTGGTTGCCACATAAATTAATGTCAAAAAATTTGTTTGGCCGAAAAAAAAATCAGTGAAACGCTCCTGAACAGGCGATGAGAAGTGGGTTAAATACATAGTAAATCATTATCAAAGGCTAGAAATGACGCAAAAAAAGTTTATGTTGAGTGTATGGTGGAACGAAATTGTCCATTATGAGCTGGAGCAATTTGAAGCAGCGGTCAATTCTGAGCTTTTCACTCAACAATTAAGATGTAAAGAAGCTTTAATGCAACCACTATATAGCTCGGACCTTCTATCAACTGTATATCATTTGTTACAGCCATTTAAAAATCTTCTTGATAGTAAAACATTGGCCGACCGAAGACCCGCTGAAAATCAATTGGCAAGCACTTCGCCGATGTACCACAGAAGTTCCACACTAATGGTTTTATGAAGCTAGAAGAATGGCAAAAGCTCATAAAAAATAATAGTCAATATGTGCTTGATTAAAATTCGGACCTTTTTATTAACCAGTATGCACATGTATTTCTTTTTAACATTAAATTTTAAAATATATATAAAAGAACACATTTTGGAGCAATGTCTTGTTTATTATACACAATTCGAACGCATTATTTATCTGGCATCGCTTAAAACCATCACAACATTTTTTTTATTATTCGAATAAATAACAAAAATTAAACTTTAATTTAATTGCAGTTGTTTTTGTTTGTTTACTAAAAAAAAAAAAAAAAAAAAAACCACAATTTAAAAGCTATAAAATAACAAACTAAACGTATTTTAATGAGACCAAAAGGCGTTGCGTCGCTGGTAAACGATGTTTGTAGAGAAATTCGAGGAAACAAACAAACCGATGAACATTTTGGATGACACAATAAAGTGAAATGCAATAAAAAAATTAATAGAAAAAACGAAAAACAAAAATCCAAATTATAATCGATAAACCAAATGAACTAAATAAACGAAATCAAAAAACTCAAGGCGAATAAAAGAATAAAATTACAAAAACATATTAACTTACTACGTGCAACATATGGTATTTAATGAGTTTTGCTACACAACATTTCGCTTATTTACATGTATTTTTGTATTTTGTACAAGTACACGCTATATGTATGTAGCTAAATGATCCCTTGTTCACTTATATGTTAGTCGTACCATGAACCATACATAGCTTTCATCAGTTACATTAATAACAAAATTGTGTATGTCTGCGATGCTTAAAAAAACATAAATGACATTTCTGTAGCCAAAATGCATTTATAAAAGAAATCAATGCAGTCCAAAAAAAAAAAAAAATACTAAAAATAAGCGATAATAATTATGAAAAAGGTTAACCCTTTAGCAGTCACTTTTTAAAACTTTCGGAGTGATTATGAATATTGTAACAGCAAACGATTTCGAATAGTAGTTAAAAAATTTAAGTAATTAAAATTAAAAACACCTTTGTGACTCATCGTTTGAAAGTGATAATTTTTAAAATTTTGAAACAATCAAATATTAATTCAAACTAAAAGTAGCCAATCATTTTTGAATAAGATTATATGTAAAATTTTGTTCACAGCGATTCGGAATTGTTTTGAGAGGTTAGGCCACTCTAGAATTTTCGGAAAATGGATTTTTTTCTTTTAAATGATACATTATGGTCTAAGAAATGTTATCCCGAAAGAATATGATAGATAAAAATTTCTAAATGCCCCATTTTCGTTCTCTAGTTGAAACGTCCGTTACAGCCAGTAAGGCATGCTCAAAACTTTAAACGCGTTTATCTCAAAACTGTTTTTTTTTTCAAATTGGCCGGAAACATAACTCAAACAATTTACAACCGATTTACTTGAAATTTTGACAACATCTTCCGAAATACACTATCTACAGAAGTACGCAGGATTTTTTCATCTTGCATGGTTTTTTTTATTAACAAATTTCGAACAATTTTTGGGCTAAATTGTTACTTTTTCCTTAAAAAAATCCTACATACTTCTGCAGCTATTGCTATTTACAAGCGAAAGCCGTTCAACAACTTATTAAAGTAAAAAAAATAAAGGAGCCCGGCCGTGGTTCACAAAAAAATGGAGACATTCTAGGGAGAACGCTGTATAGCCGTCATTTTTAAATTAATTTTTACTAAAAAATAGTTATAACCAGTTATTTATATGTGTAATAAATGCCTTTTCAAAAATCAGATTTATTTAATAGTTTTCCCGAAAAAAATCTCAAAAAAGCCCTATTTTGTGGCCCTCCATTCATAAAGAACTTTTTTTTTCATACTAACGTAGGTTTTTGACTGCTTTCGAATAATTAGTTTGTGAATTATGGCATTTTGAGTGAAGCAACTTTCGTTATTGTAAAAAAAGGATAAAAAAGATACCGACGAAAACATCAAAAAATTGAAAATAATATTTTGGATGACCATATATTGAAATTGAATGAAATAGCAGGCACTCTATAGATATCAACTGAATGTGTACATCATATCATTCACGAATATTTTGGTATGAGAAAGCTCTGTGCAAAGTGTTTTGAGATGTTCAAACGTAAAAAACCTGAGTTTTCGCATCGATATGTGGCAATGGATGAAACATGGCTTCATCATTTAGCAACTATTTCCTGTTCTCGTACTACAAAAATGGTATCGAAAAGTTGGAGGGTCGTAATAATCAGTGTATAACCCTTGAAAAAAAAACACGAATTTTGCCAAAAAAATGTTTTTTACTCTAGTAGGCCTGGAACTTTTCAATTAACCTGTTAATTTAATAACTAAGACTAAGTTCGTATAGAATCAATGATCAGATACCCTCTTGAATTTATTTTTATTTTTCAAACTATGTTGTTCTCATACACTATATCATATGTACGACCGATTTTTATGATTTCAAATTTTGGGTCATAAATCCGACTGTTATAACATATAGCTCCCATACAACCGATTTGTTCAAATGTAAGGTTTTGGATAGAAAATCCGTTAAAAAAGCATCAAGGAGCGTGAAATTTCGTATTATGCACACTTATTATGAATTGCATATTGGTAGGGGAAAACATCGAATTCGGAATATTATACCACATAGGCCTAATACAACCAATTTGTTCGGATATGAGGTTTTGGATCAATAATCCAATCCAATAAATTTGATATGTTCATGAAAGGTATGAGGACTTCTGCATGACTGAAGACAGCCGTTTTTTCTTGTTGAGATATACTTTCTGATTTAAAAATGGGTATGCCACGCGCCCATGAAATTTTTTTCATAACTCAAACTTTTCCATTTAATGCCATCCTAACAAATATTATATTTTCCAACACTAACGTTATAAGGAAGGTGGCCGTGAACTTTGTACGATTTCACGCATTTGCAATAGCGTCCATACTTTTGATCCAAGCTTTAGGTGAACCAAGTTTCATGTACGCGCGGATGGATGTACGGACGGATAGATGTAGCTAATGCGATCCGTCTCGTTATGGTAGCACTCTATAATTATGACTATCAAAATCCAAACAGTACATTCCACACTACATAAAGTAGACGCAAGGAAATCCCGACCAGGCAAAATACAGATAACACAATATCCAGACAATTGATAGTATGTTTTCAATAAATATAAGAAAATCCATTATGTACAAGTATATATATGTATGTATATGAATATATAATTGTCGTTTTATAACCGCTGAAGCTATTCGCCGAGCTCCGCCTTTGGTTTGTGGTATGCTTCTGTTTTTTTTTTTTTTTTCAAACAAATGGAACAATAGTTTAAACCGCCTCCGAACGTCTTAAATGAATTTTGTGAAAAATGATTTTGTGTTAAGCACAACTGCAGAACCAAATATTTTAAAAATTCTTCTTTGGAAATACGAACACAATTTTTAGTTTTACAAAAAAATGATCAAACAAATAATCTAAATAATCACTTAAAAAGTTCTTTGCAAAATTTTTTCTGAAAAAATATTTCATGCACCTTTACATTCTCTGACAGTTTATTAACACATTTAAATTGCATTTCTACGTATTTTTATGCATAATTTTTGAACGGAAGATAATCAAAATATAAAACTAAGTGAAAGTATAAAAACATTGTGTGTAGATTACGTTTTGTTGGGATTTGATCGTGTTTGGAATATGTCTTATCTGAATTTGGTAGTGACTGAATTAAGTCTCGGGATTTTGTATATCGGAATTTTGAAAGTCGGGATTTCATTATAAGCCACTCTTCATTCCATGAAGTTTGATATACATATATCCATCTCCATTACTTTATACTGTTAGCCGAACGAACTATGTTGCATAGTACAGCCTATTATGAAAATTCTGTTTTAAGGGGTTAGGTGGGTTTGAAAATTAAATAAAAAAAACGATTTTTTTGACCTATTAAATAGTAAAATATATTTCAAATATTCAGCTAGAATTTCAAATCGAGCGGAGTAAAATTTTAAGAGATAGGCCCTTTGGAAGTTCCGCCTATCTGGCTATGTCTGTGTCAATTTGAAACTTTAAACACGTTAATCTCAAAACTCTATTTTTTAAATCGGTGGACACGATTTCTCGAAAAGTTATAATTTGCGATTTTGTTTAAATTTGGCACATATTTTATTATCTAGTCATTGAACGAAGGATTTTTTTATTACAACTAATTTTTTCGAGCCAATGCATGGAGAAAATTTGATAAAAAAATGTGTTTTTTTTGTTCAAAGTCTGTCAAATATTCAAATTTTAATTTTTTATTTTTTCCTTAGTCCAGTGTCGAGATTTATCCGTGTACAAACGATATATTTTTGATTTTTTGATTTTAGACGGACTCATTGTGCTGTCCACGGCGATAGTATTTTCTATTGCGACGTCAAGGGCGATGAGATACCAACGGCTGAATTTTTTTTTTTTTTTTTTTTTTTAATAATAATTTCTTAAAACAATATTTATATATGTATCTTTGATACGGTAAATTGTTTCAATAAAATATATGATTGCATATATAAATATAAAAAAAAAGAGTGAAAATTCCTTTTAACCCACCAACCACTTAAATGAACTCTGAAACCCACCTAACCCCTTAAATGAACTCATATCCATATCAATTCATAATGTTTTATTTTTTAAGATATTTAAAAGGTTAGAAAACAGAAGAAAAATTTGCCTTTTTTATTTAGCTCTTTTTAAATGTTGACCGAAATGGATCAATTTATGTAAAATTACCCACAGTGGAGTTAGTAAGTAATAAAAATTTTATTATTTTAAATAAGAACTCAAGTTGAAGAAAGTTTCATTACTTGAAAAACAAAAAGCTGATTTGATTTGTGTCAAAAATGTCACACATTGCTAGCAGTATTAGACATCAGAGGGTTAACAAAGAACTTAAAACAAAACAACACAAAATCGTAATCACAGTTAAGTAAACATGAAAGAGGTAAAAAGTCGTAAAAATCTCGATTGCTACCAATCAATGATTTGATTGGGTTAAATAAATGTTGTTGATGAATTCAGATTATTTTTGTGGTAATTTTTTTTATTGTATTTAATACTTTCTTTATTATTTTTGTTTTTATTATACCCTCAATGTACATAAAATGGTATATTAACTTTGGTCTGAAGTATGAAAGTACCAGAAGGAGAAGAAATAGGCCGACCGAAATTTATACCGATCGTATCAGAATTACAAGCTGAGTTGATTGAGCCATGTCCGTCCATGTTCTTCTGACGGTCTGCCCATCCGTCTATTTTAACGCATACTAGCTTCTCAGCTTTTGAGATATTTCAGCGAAACTTGGTATACAGATGATTTGTCGGAACCGGACAGATCGGACCACTATGCGTACAGCATATATACGATCGATTTTTCAGCTTTGAAATTTTAGGTCAAATTTCCGTCAAAAAAGTACCTTGGAACAATGAATTGCATGAAAATCATCGAAATCCGACGACTATAAAATATAGCTCCCATGCACCGATTTGTTCAGATATGAGGATTTGGGTCAAAACTCAGTCAAAAAATCATCTAAAAACGTGAAATTTAGTATTTTACAGAAGTAAATTAAAATAAATATTTGTACTGAAAATCAATCAAATCGGACTACTATATAACTGCTACATAATCTAGCCCCCATAAAATCGAATTCGTTAATATATAAGATTTTGGGTCAAAAATCCGCCAAAAAAGCATTTAGAAGCGTGAAATTTGGTAATCGTGCAAATCGGACTACTATATCATATAGTCCCCATACAACCGATTTGTTCAGATAAAAGATTTTGCGTTCAAAACTCGCCAAAAAAAGCATCTAAGAGCGTGAAATTTGGTATTCTACAGAAGGTAAATTATTTTTATACTGACACTGAAAATCAGTGAAATCGAATTTTGTAATTTGTAGTAACATAGTTATGTTCATGAAAGGTATAAATACTTCGGCTTGGTCGAAGGTAGTCCTTCTTTCTTGTTTTTATTGCATTTAACAGTTTCTTTATTTTTATGTATTTTATTTTTATTTGATTTCCATTTTATGACTTTTAATCATTTTTGTTCTTACAATTTTATTCTCTATTCATTGGTTTTTTTTTAAATTTTGTTTTTACAGTTCTCTGTTATACGCCATTACATTTATTGTTGAACTCACTTGCATACATACATAAATTATTGATTAACAAAACAGTTGATTGACCCAAATTGATCGTTGCAGAGTTGCATGGCATACCAATAAACTGCATCGTTGAACCAATGACTTAATTTCGACTGACAAAAAGTCAAAAAGAAATAACACAAAAGAATAAAAGCAAAAAATGGGGGAAAATTAAAATAAAGGTAAATATGAAAGAAATAAACAATCAAACTGTCAGCGCGTTGAGTTCCCATAGGAAGCAACGCAACCAACTGAATGAGGTGTAATAACACAATTAGCACCGCCCAATCGCCATTTAAATGGGGATATGCAAATAAAGCTGACAACCATATATAAATCAGCAGAGTCGGAGTGCAGCAAATGACAGTGGGTAAATAAACATCTTTATGTACGACTATATATATGAATATATGTATGTGCGTATGTACATCTGAAGTAAACAAATCAACAATTTTATTTGCCACACAGTTACTACGTGAGCAAAATGAGACAAGAAAGTCGAGCAGCAAGCAAGCTTAAAAACAATACGCTTTGACCTAAAAAAGGAAAAAAAAGTCCATTACTGATGAGCCGTCAGTGTGTGGAAAGCAAGGGGAATAAAACTGCGTTCACAGCGTCTGTGTTTGCGTCTCAGTCTCTCACTCTTTCTCTGCTCTGCATGCTCTGCAGTTCACGCATGCGCAATGATAATACACGTAATTATCAAATCAAAACACTTAAACTGCCGGCACTACCTACCGTTTAACGCAGCGCTGCTTGCCTGTCGCTCACTGTGTTTGCGGTAGATAATGATGCAGGCAAGCGGTGGAAAGAACAAGCGAGCCAGCCTGATTTGGAACACTTGAGCACACTTTGTAAAGAAGCAAAATAAAAGCAATGCGTCTACTCACAAAGAAATGAAAGAGAAACTGCAAAGATGATAAGAAGAACGTGTCTGCGTCGTCGCGTCTGCGCATAGCGAAACATTGAACGGCAATTCATCACTTAACGGGTCCAACAGGCAAGCAGACAAGAACTGACCAAGTTCGTGTTTGAAAGATGTTTTCAACAATAAAAGGGCAAGCAAAGCTAAACGCAGTGTAATGTGCCACCACCATGAAGCATATCAAAAACTGGGCTGCGAGGCTGCGCTGAGTGAGGAGCAGCTGGTCGCATCACTTTCGCAGCGCAGGAAAAATAAAATAAAAATAAAAAAATAAATAAATTCTTAAAACAACTCGCGCAAGCATGACGAGCGCAACTTTGCACAGCTTAAGGCCCTCCAAAAAAATCAGAACACGTTCTTAACGCTGGCAAATTGGAGCAAACGCATTCTTGGATGGCAAAAAGTTCTTTTAGTTTTTTTTCAGTTTTTTTTTTCGGTTTTTTTTTTTGTATAATTTTTACGAGCCATTGAAGCATGCGCACGAGTGGCGCATCCCTTTTATTATGTATATATGTTTTTGTAGGTTATGTGCATTTGCAAGTTTTTTGGCTTGCATTTTTATTAATTTTTTTTTTTATTCTTTCAAAAGAAATTCACAACTTTCGCAATACATTTTGGCGAAAGGTTCGGTTGGCTGTGTATTTGTGTGACAGCTGCTTGCAGTTTGGCATCAAGTGACTTATTTAATTCCTTTATATATATATATATATATATATATATATTTGTAGTCAACATGAGCTTTGCTGTTGTTTATTTATTTATATATTCTTTATACTTGATTGAAATTACTGACCTAATTTTTTGGGCGTTTCAATTTCGTTCGCAAAAAAAAAATTTAAATTAAAAAAAAAATATCTTTAAAATTATTTTTGCATAAACATGTACATATACAATACAAATATGTACCTACATATGCACATGTGGGCATATCACTTATCACTCATGCAACTAATGCGCTTGCGATGCATATGAACAAAGCGGTAAAATAAAGGCGGTTGGTTAATGGCTGCAACAAGAAGGAGCAGAAAAAGAAATATTAAGAAAAGAAGAAGAAGAAGGAGATTCAATTGTGTCCCTCTACAGTGTGCCCTTTTAGTATGAACTGACTATGACAGTGTTTTTTCAATTACTCTTTTGACAGTAAAGTGAAAACTTAATAAATCGTCTTTTGCCATTTGAGTTACTTTATAGACAAAGAATATGCTTAAATCAATCTACCGACGTTATGAAGAGTCTGATTGTTTATAAAGAAAATTTAGTTAATTATGGATTATGGATTTCATTCATAGAAATTAGTGCTAGGTACTCTTGTGTCCCTTGTGTGGAATTAAGAATTGTCAAAATTTTCAAAAAAAAACCAATTTTTTTTGCATTTCATCGAGGAATAGTATATCAAATATATATATTTAATAATTTTCGAATCATTTAACAATCAACAAAGGTCAATAGAGTTTAAAACTTTAAATGCGTTTTTCTCAAAATTGTGTTAGTAACCAGAGTAACTCGAACATCGCTCAATAGAAATTTATACAGCTTTTAAAAATAGAAAAAAAAACGAATGCCAAATCGAAGTATTTACTCGCCAGGGTTCTCTCATCGGACCACTATCTGATTGCAGGTGAGATACGAAACCGCTTCAACGTAGTCAAGAACGCACGTCAACAAACACAGAGAAGGTTCGGGAATGGTATGGGAGAGTTATCGAGAGTTGTAAAATGAAGCGAGACACAGTTGCAGGCAGACGAAAGCAGAGACTGAAATGCGTGAATATGGAGTGCTTGAAAAGCTGGCCAGGTATAGTGATCGAAATTTCTATGAAAAAATTTGGCGACATAGAGAAGCTTTCAAGGCCGGCGCTTACTCATGTAAGACTCAAAGAATTGATCAGTATGCAGAGTATAATGAAATTATGGTGGGAATACTTCCACAGCCTGCTGACTATCAGTGAAAATGAAAATACTAAAGATGACGAACCCGAAGACCCAATCAATGACATGATGAAGTTCGAATAGCGATTGCCCACTTAAAGGATGGAAAAAGCGGTCGAAGCCGATAGTCTGCCGACTGAGCTATTCAAATACGGTCGGGTGAGTGCATTCCTGATCATTAGAACCTTAGTGTATTCTGTGACACATACAAAAATAGTGAAGTCACAATCTGTGCCAATGATTGTGGTACAAGCCTCTTCATTATGGCTTATAAGATTGGACTTTATCAGTCTAGCTTTAGACTTGGCAAATTTATAATTGACCAGATATTCCTAATGCACCAAATACCGGAAAACACCTAAAAGCAAAGGGTTCCCACACAGCATCTCTTTGTGGCGGTCTTCGATAGCGAGAAATGCAGTTGCCTCTATATGTCTGAGTTTGATATGCCCGCAAAACTTTGACGGCAACACCAAAAATTTCCTTCAGCAACGAGAAGGACTTCTCCGAGCCATTCGTTACCAAATGAGGCTTCAGACTAGGTGGCCCACATTCGTGTGATTTCTTCAACATAACGCTGGAAAAAATAGTACGAGTTGCAGAGCTAACCAGAAAAGGTTCAATCTTATATAAGAGCGTACAATTGCTGGCGTATGTCAATGATATTGATATCATTGAAATAATCAATGCCTTCTCCAGATAAGATAAGGAAGTGAGGCGAATAGGTCTTGTAGTCAACGGAAACAAGACGGAATATCTTCTGTCATCAAGCAAACAGTCAGCGCATGCGTGCCTTGACATCCACGAAGTCGTAAATAATTTCGTCGAGCATGCAACCAGCATCAACAACAATTCCAGCCGTGATATCCAATTCAAAATCAGTGTTGTCCTCTAGTAAAATCTTCTCACGACGTGCAAAGAACAGTTACTACAAGTCGCTCATCATTCCCGTTGTGCTATATGATACGATGTCAGGACGATGACGGTGTCTAATGAGTCTCGCTGCTTGGAGATTTAACAATACAAAAATGAAAGAAAAAAGAAAAAAAAACAGGGACTACGCTGGCTCGGATATGCCGTGCGTAGCGGCGACAATACTTCAACTTTGAGAGTTTTAATGGCAGTACCCGCCGATGGAAGCAAAGGAAGAGGTAGACTTCCATTTCGTTGGAGAGATCAGGTGGAGAAGAAACCATGCCTGACTTGGTATCTCCAATTCGCGCCAAACGCTGAAAATAAGGAATGAATGGCGCGCGAAGAAGAATGAATATCTGAAAGCCATTAACACTTAAATTGCTTAGGGTTCACACCGCACGCATTGAAACAATTAAAGTTCAATACTTCTTAGGTTAAAAGAGAAGAGAATTCGTAAATTTGTGTCATTTCTTTTTTGCGTTTCCCTAATTAGATTTTTTCTGTTTGGCGCAGAGCTGCAAGTCGCTTTAACGAAAAATTCCATCTACCTTTATTAAAATTTAATTGGAAAATATTATTCCGAAAATTAATTTGAAATTATTGAAATCATTAGCGATCAATTACCTAACCAGAGGCTAACAAAATTAATTGCAATCAGCTAATAATTGCCCGTGGCTCATTTCAGTCAACCCACTAAAAAAGCGATCGTTACTGAATATATTTAGATATACTATAATGTATGTATGTATGTATGGGTGTATGAGAAGCAATCAACAATCACAATTGGCTTGTTTGTGGTGTCATTTCGATGCTTATTTACGATATTTACGAGCAAATTTTTTTCACAATCTGATCGCAGGTGAGCGCCACAAAATGTTAGCGTTTCTTTTCTGTGTATTTTTTTGTGATTTTTTTTTTTAATTTCCATGCAGCTTAACGTGTTGTAAACATATGTTTGTGCACGCCGTACGCTAGGCAGGCGCGTGAGAGGTGCATACGGTTGTCTCCAATACATGGATGGTAGCAATTGTTAAGCGTGTTATTGCTAAGCGGCAGCAAACAGAGACTGTCTCACAGTTTGAGGCTACTTTGCACAATGCCACAAGCACATTTTGCATGCAACGCGAAGACAATGCCAAGCAACTTTGCAGCTTCTGTGTGTTTTATTATGAGTTTTTTTCTTTCTTCTGACTTTTGTTAGCAAGAAGGTACGTCACGGTCGCCTAGCAGCACAGCAGAGCACAGCAGCTTGTCATGCCGTCGCGTCGAATAAGTCAAGCAGCGCAACCTTAAGTTAACCTGCGCAGCGCAGCAGTGCACTTTTAAGCGACATCACCGTGATACGAATTAAAAATTTATGGTAATTTCTCGATCGATTTCATAAATTCAGGCACCTTTTTTGCATGAGGAGAGAGGAAGGTTGCAACATTGACATCCATGAAAACAATTGACAAAATAAAAAGAAAAAAATTTAAAAAAACTATCATAAAAAAAAAACAAAAAAAAAAAAACTTTAGTTGAAGTCAAAATCAAAGCGAAGGCAGAAAAAAAATTCTACACTTTAAGGCGGACTTGATTCTTTATATGCCTGCTGTGTATGTGTGCTGCAGCTGTTGTAATAATGCTGTACCGCTATATATATTTTTGTGTGTCGCAAACAACATCAATAATGAATGCTAAGGATTACGCGAAATGTATATACAAACATACATAAATTTACATATGTATGTATGTGTACAAGTATATAGATAAAAAAAACTGCTGCTTTAATATTCGAACTGTGGCACGTACAACTTGTGGCATTGCCACAACTGCTGCTGTTTAGTGCTTGTTGCTTGTCGTGGGGGCTACTTTATGGCACATTATACTTGCTGTATGATCTTTTTTTTTTTAGATGAGGACATGCATATTCATGTGTACATATGTACTTACTTGCATACATACTAGAATTTGACGATTTTTGTCTTATTTGGAAAAAAAAAAATTTTTTTTTTGCTCATATATTTTTTATACCTTTCATGCACATGAATTGGTATATTAACTTTGGTCTGAAGTATGCAAGTACCAGAAGGAGAAGATATAGACCGACCAAAAATTTATACCACGAGCTGAGTTATTTTAGCCATATCCGTCTGTCCGTCTGTCTGTTTGAACGCAGACTAATCCCTCAATTGAAATATTTCAGCCAAACTTGGTAGGAAGATGCACCTATACGTTTAAGCGATCATTTGTCGACTGGTTTGGACCTCTATAGTATATGTACGGCCGATTTTTTAGATTTGAAATTTTGGGTCATAAATCCGTCAATGAAGTACCTATGAACGTGAAATTTGGTATACTTTATTGCTAATTGCTTCTAAAAACCATCGAAATGTGACGAACATAATATATAGCTCCTATACACCGATATTTTCAACGGCGAAGTTTTGGTCAAAACTCAGTAAAAAAATCAGTTAGAAGTACGAAATTTGGTAGTATCCACACATATTATGAATTGCATATTGGTACTGAAAATCACCGAAATCACCCTGCTACATCATATAGCCCCCATACAACCGATTTGTTCAGATATGAGATTTTGAATCAAAAATCTGTCGAAAAAACATCTAAGAGCGTCAAACCTGGTATTCTGCAGACGTTAATTCAAGTTCATATTGACTCTGAAAACTATCAAAATTGAATTTGATAATTTACAATCAATTTGCTATGTTCGTGAAAGGTATAAAGACTTCGGCATCGATGTAGGCATCGATGTATTAAAATTTTTGTTTTTTTTGTTTCATTAAATTTTTTGTTTGTTATTATTTACAAACCTACAAGCCACAATAATGGGAGCAGCTCTAATACAATAAACTTTAAAACACTGTCAAAATCCCAAATCCTGCGCTAAATCTAAACTAAAAACATATATTTTTATTACATAATTTTCTTTAAGGGTGTTTTGGGCTAAATTAATGCAAGATTAGATTTTTATTGCGTTTATATATTAGTATTTTCCCCCTCAACTGATTTGCGATTTTTCGCTTAATTTTCGTTTGTTTCTGAAAGCAAGTTATGTGCAACATTTGCGCTTTTTCATGCACATTTGGCTTTGATATGCATTTTAAATGGTGTTTTTATTGTAGATTGGCGTCAATTTTATGGATCATGCGCCAAATTTTGACTTTTTCAAATTTTCTCAACGTTTTTACGCCACATTTTTTTATATATGCTGTCACATGAGTGTTGTTGCATAGGCTACCAGCGTCGAAGTGCAGCAATTGTTTACCTCAGTAGCGCTCAGTAACCGTATAACAAAGTGAAACAATGTTGCAAATATTTATTGGAGGCTATTTTGAAATTTTTCAATTCCATTGAAAGGAGATCAATAGGTTATGACGGGTAAGGCTCATGGGAATGTTTGGCTGTGTTTTTAGTTTATTATTTATATTTTGAAACCACTCGAACTCCAAGAACTGTAGGAGAAATAACTTTTTTAAGCATAATATATTGAAAAGGTTCGATGTTTTGTTTTAAAAACTGAAATTTTATATCTGTCAATATTACTGAAGGTTTGTTAAATGACAAAAGTTAAAATATATATATATACTAGCGAACCCTGCGTGCTTTGCTACACCTATAAAAAAAATAAAGAAAATCTGACTGAAATTTTGAATTTTCGATTTTTTTGGAAAAGGAAATGAAAAAAATTGATTTAAATTTTTTTTCCAAACTTTTTATTTATTAATATTTTTTAATTAATTTTTTTTAATTCATTTTCATTTTCATTTTCATTTTTTCACTCTTTCTCTCTCTTTTTCAACACCACATACAACGTAATGTACGCGTATTTTGGAATTTTACATGCATTTTTGTTGTTGCATGCACTTTGTATGGGAAACGACCAATGTTCACTAAGATGGTCATATTTCTGGAACGGCTGCGCCAATCTGAATTCACATTAACCTTCTCCTAATATACCTCTATAACTCCTAAAAATTTGGCGCAATTTTATTTGGTGGTTGTCAAGTTATAGGTGTTCCTCGAAATTTGCATTGATTTTTATATATATTTAAGTATTTTTATTGAAAAATAAAAATCCCCTTTTCATCCTATATCTCATACGGTTTCGAATTATTTAGATTCCTGCTTGAAATCATAGAAATCAGTATTGTCTGATGTTTTGATGTAAAAACGAACATTAAGCACAAAACAAGACCGAGATGGCTACCTTAAGAAGTTGGAGAAGTTCTGGTTGAAGCCCAAGAATATCAAGTTTCTGAATGAGAATGAAGTGATTAAATCTTTCACTTTCCTTAGTGTACCCAAAAGCTGTAGAGATATATAATAATTCGAACAAATTTTCTTTACGAAAAACGTGTTGGAAAGAAGAAAGTAATGTGTAGATCGAGAACGTTATTTGGCTACTAAGTTTGACTCAGAAAGCTAATGTATAGCGGATATTTGTTTTAACTATAATTTTAATTACTTAGCCTAAAATCACCAAAGGATTATTAAAATATTGTTCCTATGTGATGAGAAGAAACCTTCTTCAAGAGAGAAATGTAAAATTTTAGTTAAAGGCGAATATACATTTATTGCAGCGTTTTTAAGAAACCATGTGGGAGTCATGGATGGAAAGGTAGAAAGAATACGTTTGAGGTTTATGAAACCATAGAACAATTTAGTGCGAATTTTTCTTCATTGATTTTAATATAGGTGAAAATGGTGCGATATCAAACAAATACTATTACATATTTTACTTTGACAATTGTTCAATCATTTGAGAATAGTAGCAGATTAACCATTTTACGGTTTCTAAAATTTACGTAAATAAATGCATTTCAAATCATTTGTTTTCCATGAAATTCATTTTTTATTATAAAGTTTTAATCTTGGTTTTATATGTGAAAACCTACATCTTTCGAATGACCTCCACGTGAATTTTTGCAAACTTCGATCCGTTTGAGGTAATTTTCAACCACCCTTTGGCACATATTGGTCGATATCTCAGCCATAACCTGACGAATGCTCAAGAATTAAAGGTTTATCCGCATAAACACAATTTTTCACGTTGCTGCACAACAATTAGTTCAACGGTGTAAAACGCACGTTCTCGGTGGCCAATTGATATCGTCAAAACGAGAGATTACGCGGCCAAGGAATTCCTCTCGCAATAAAACCGTATTCGCTCATGTTGTGTGGCATGTGGCACCATCTTTTTGGAACTACATATTGGCCAAGTTGTGTTCTTCAATTGCAGGCCATAAAAATTCGGTTAACATACGACCATAACGATCCGAATTGACAGTGAGAGTCTCGTCGTTATCGTTCTCAAAAAAAGTAAGGTCTAATAATACCTCCGAACCAAAGAGCGCACCAGGCAGGTTTTTTTTTTTTTTTTGGTTTAATGGTCGCTCTTCTATTATTTAAGGATTCTCGCAGCCCCAAATATGACAACTTTACTCATTTACGTATCCACCGAGTGAGAAATGTGCCTCGTCGCTGAAGAAAGTTTTGTTGGAGGAATCGCGGTCCACTGCTTCTTATTTAAGTACCCAATCGACGTAACTACGGCGTTGTGACTGATTAGTTGATTTCGGTTATTGTGTGAGTTGGACTTTGTATGGATGTAGGTGTAAGTCCGAATGCAAAATATGCGAAAATGTGCCATAAGAAAGTCACGGCTCTTGAGAATGTTGAGGGATAGACACATTTCTCCGAACTCGGCAAAGAGCAAAACGATTATGAACAGGCCTTACAAAATCTGTATCCGATCCAGTCTCTTCAAATTTATTTAAAATTTTCCTAATTGTCTGAGAAGTTGCAGTTGTTATTTGCACCATAATCTCCTCTCCAAGCACGAAACGTGACCACATTTGAATCACCATTTTTATAGTAGGTTTCCAAAATTTTAACGTGTTGTGTCGTTATTAAGCGATCCATTTCCATAAATGCCTGATTTTTAACTAAAACAAGGGATGTTTGGTTTGACAGTTAAGTTTGGCAGATGTCAAAATACAGCCCTGCACCTTCGAAACCACTAAATGGATAACACTTTATTAATGTTTATTTAATAGTTATTTATTTCAAAATATATATTCTTTAGCAGCACTGAGTGAGGGACAACATAGGCAGATACATTTTCTCAATTAAAAAACTAAATTGTTGCGATCATTTATGTCGTCATCGTACTTCAACGTTGTTGATGAATATTTATTTAAGTTATATGCATAAGCTTGATCGGGCGAGGATAGTCAAAGTGATCAAATCACATACATGCTGCTGAGTAGAAATAAGGAGAGCTGCTCCATGTTATACTCATAGTTAGATATATGGATCGATTGCTTTGAATTAAGTATGATGGCTCTCAATATAAAAATTTAATTTATACACGATTCAACTGTGTCCACTTCGACCGTACTTATGGCAAGATCATTTCATTTAGTCTACAAATAGTTAAGATCTTTCATATTTATTTAATATTGCCGTCTTGTTCCAGTTATGCTTATAGAATTTTATATAAATGTAAAAATTTCAAAATTGAAGTTTATTGAAATATTGGTTGTTCGTAGTGCCACTGTAATGCCTTGGTATCCATTTAAGATTATTTATCTCCTATATGATTTAAGACTTATTGCGACAGTACGTTATGTAATCATGAATAGGTGATCTAAAAAATCACGAGTGCTCGAAGAAGGAAAAAGCACAATCTTCCTGATTTCAAGAGCAAATAAGAGTTTTGAAAATCTAAAGAAAAACATGAAAAAAAAATACTTATAATTGGAAGTAAAAAAATGAATCTATAACTACCATTGTAGTTTCTTTACAATTTAAGCAAACAAATGTACACCTAAATTTTTTGTAGTTGCTAATGAAATCGCCTTGTTTAATACTCTTCAAAAACCATGGAAAACTGGTTTTATGTGGATAAGAAATTTTTGGAAATGTAATTTTTTTCGCTCAACGAAACTAAATTTTTGCATTTTTGAGTTAAATAGTGCATATTTTTATCCTGACTTTAGGGCATTTTTTTTTAGATAAACATAAAATAATTTATTATGGATGATCTGGAGGACCCAAAATATGAAGAAGCCATTGGTATGATGTGTTCAGGGTTGCCACTAAGTTGTGCTTATTTTTACAAAAATTCACCAAGAGTGAAAAGAAGTAATCAAACTTAAAAAAATATATATTTCATAGTACAAATAACATCTCATAAAGCCCAAAAAACATTTTTATTGGAAATTGGTTTGAGGTAGATTGGAGATCCAACTCGTTTTCCAATCTCCAACGTTGTTTATCAAGTCTAATTCCATTGAAGAAACAGTGCTTTTTCAAGCAATAGGGAGAGGGAGAGATAGAGCATCTTTTCTAATCTTAAAAATTGTTTAAATGCTCATAGTTAATATTTTTTTAAATATGCATGTATGCAACTGCTTGTAAGTTATATGTAGATCCCCATTATTTGGCTGGTTAAAAATAACTTATTGTCACAACAAATAAATGTGCCAACATTAATTATTATCTATGACACATAACAGACAAAATTAAATGGACTGTAGTAAAAGAAGAAAAATTAAAGTTCATTTTTTATTTGCCAAAAGGTCAAGTGTTGCAAGTCAACAGCCGCCAATGCAAAGCACAGATGTTGTGAGAGCAAGCGGATAGTTGCTTTTGTCGACAGCTCGAATATGGAGAAGAAACGCTGCAAATGGCAAACAAATGCGGGTGTTGTAATAGCGCTGACTGTTAGTAGCAAAAGAAAAAATAACAAAAATAAAAATAAAAATAAAAAAAATAAATTTAAAAAATCTTCCTTACATGCAGCCACAAAAGAACGCTTCGCTGTCAACACATCGTTTAAGAGCCCACAATTTTGCCCACACCCCAACGGCAAGACGGACCCCACCACTGTAGCAGACAAACCAGCCGACTATCGAGTGATATTAATTTATCCATTAATAAACAAATGTGCGTTTGTTCTTTTCCTTAAAGGGCAATATAAATTACAAAGTAGAAATTATATTTTTAAGCTACTGAAATGTGTAAACAAAGCCAAATGCCAACAGTTGGGTGGAGGAGGACTGGTTGGGGAATTGGAAGTGCGAGCGTGCGATAAACTCTAACGATAAACTAGTCTAGCAATAAATATAACAATGTAAGCATGTATATATAGAGCAGTGTGTGCGTGAATGTGTGTATGTATGCATGCATATTCTTAAGGTGCCATTAGACTTAGCAATTTTCATGAAATTTTTATTTCATTCACGCATTTCGCCGTCGAAAAATTTCAATTTCTCCGTGTACCAAACTGAAACTAATTTCTGCAATTTAATTTCACATAATTGCTATTGACGCATTTGCAATTTTTATTTCTCTTGAAAGTGCTGTCAACTGATTTGAGTATTGTCAGAGAAATTTAACTTCGCAAAATAGCCATTCAGACAAATTCCCAACAGTTAAAATTCAATTTCATGAAATTTTTTATGCTACGTGTGAGTGCTCTTGAAATTATATTTTGAATTTCGTTATTTTGACATACAACTTGCAATTAAAATATTGCTACATCTGTCGGCGCCTTTACATATGGAATGTGCAGCTGTGCAACACTGCACTTTATCGCTGCTTTTCCCCCAAATTGTGCTGTTCGAACAGCATAACAAGCTCAGAAAAGGAAATCCCATAAAAAATTTTTCCCATTTTTAACAACTTGAAAATGTTTAACTTTGAACTGCGCCGCGCATAAATTCTATTTTAAAGTGACTGTAGTGCATTTATGCCCCGCCTTATTGTTGTTGTCGCTCTATGGCTGCTATAGTCATTGCACTCAAATTAAGAACACTATAAAAATAACTCTTATAGGCACTAAATGCAGCAAAAACAACAACAACAGCGTCAAGTGAGTACACTTTTCTTTTGGTTTTATGCCGCCAGCGCCAGCGCGCCATATTATGTCATTCCAGGCCAATGCACTTCATCACTCTCCACCAATGCTTGGCATGTTAGCTGTTTTAATATGAAGATAAATATTTATACTTTTCTTCTTTCTGATTTGTTTCTTTGATTTATCATATAGAAAATGTCAACTGATAGATTAAAACTCTGTTAAATTTTTATTTGCCTAAATATATATTTTGTTTACTACATTTTTACCTCCCCTGAATGATATGTGGTTGCGTATTTTATCTTTTAAATATTCCATGTACGCCCTAATGAGCAAATAGCTAATCAAATGCGTTGTTTAGTTGCCATAAATAGAGAACTGCTCTTGCAGTCCTCATTCCATTGCATTTTTTCGGTCATAAAATCTACACTTTCCATTTAATTTTTTTAAATTTTCCTTTTTATTTTTTACTTGTTGGTTTATGTAATTCCTAAATGGTCATAAAAATCATTTAAACTCATTCATTGCTTCTTGATTGAATGTTGGCAGTTGAATTTTGTAATAAAATCTAATTATTTTGCAATTGCAGTAGCAATTTAATTGACAATTAATAATTTTATGACAGTCCTAATCGTTTACGATGCCTTTGATATGTGCAAAATTAGTATTATACTCAATAGAGGAAGGAGAAAAATGTATCAAATTTACATAAGAAATTTTTTAGGAGTTATTTAGTTGAATCAGATGAAAAAATTAAAAAGAGGTTGTATATACATATAGGCCTGCTACAGTGTTGAAGTTTTGATAAAAATTTTTATGGTATAAAGAAAAAAAAACTATAAATAATTTTTCCAAATATCAAATATTATAATTGTTTATTATGCTGATTTACGCTACGAAAGATTTCCCTATTTCACGAAATTCCCTTTCATAGAATTTTGTTTGGTTTTGTTTACCCTACTTATCCTTATTCTGGATTCCCGGCCACAGGACCATTTTCGGCAACGAAAAAGCAGGAGATGCTCTTGAGAGCTATATACAAAAATTTAACAAATAGCTCGGAACAGATAGAAAACTATTTCAAAATAAAGAAGCAGATCTGGCCGAAGTATGACAAATCAAGAACTTTTAACTTATTAAATAGATCCTGGAAAAGCTTGAAAAAGTATACACAGACTCACAACTATTATAACGGGACAGTAGGGAATAAGGAAATAGTTTTTTACCCTCTCTGTGCCAAGTTCTATAAAAAAACCCAAAACAGAACACTTGGAAGCCATCAGGCACCGAATCTTGAATGGCTGTCTACACCCTGCCACAACGGATATAAGTATTTTCATTTAGATAACCCAAAGGTTTGACAAGATGTAACGAGATAGCAAGAAGATAAAGAACGGCACATCTAGCGCTAATTGAGCCCGCAGTTAAATCTCAATTGCTGCACTCCTATCTACTTACCTACCTTACCCTACTTTGAGCCTGCTTTAGTCTGTAATATATGTTAGTACCCTGCAGTATGGTTTTCTGGTCGACAGCGGAAGGCTCGAAAATTCTATGAAATACTGCGGTGATTCACAGGTTTCTAGACCGGATCGTACATAAGATGGAAACAAGAACGTTCTTATAATATTAATGAACTGGTGGCAGAGCCACCAGAGGATCGATGATTTTAAAGCTGTCTTCGACAAACAAACACGCCCTAAGCAACACAAACTACTCTATCAGAAATACAAAAAGAGTCTCTCCGAGTCATTCTGTATCAAACGAGATTTCAGACAAGGTGGCTTTCTAAAGCGTGACTTTGATATAGATGATAATAAGAGCTGCAAAACTAAGTAGAGACGGTTAAATTTTCTTTATCTTCGTAAAGGTTTCTTTTTTTCAAACTGGAAATGAAACGCAAAATCAGTCTTATCAATAGGTGCTACTTTGAGTTGAGTACGGCAATTGAGAGGTAAATACCTCTTTCGACAAACCCAAACCTACCTCGTCATTATCGTCCCACTTTGTGGCAGCTCAGCGACCTAAGGAAGATAATGGACGTACGGTCAAAAGAAAAAACGACTGGCGCGCTATTTTTAATTCGATTAAAATCGCGTAGGCGGTACTTATGCCTATTAAGAAGAAATTTGTTTCACGAATTTCTGCAGGTGCTTTATTCTGCTCCAACCTGCACTAGTCTACTCTATTTTCAGTTTTATTAAAAGTTAACAAAATTTTTATAATTTGCTTAGGTTGATATGAAGTAATTTGATTTCCTAACCTTTCTTTTTTGCTTCTATTTTTTTTTGCTGATAAACCAACTGCAATACTGAAGGTTTAAGTTATAAAATGGCACTCATTTAGTTCAATAATGCGAAAATATAGGAATATTTAATTGGTAGATTACTTTGACTAAAAAAATTCAGTTCTAAATGTTTTAACTCATTTTCTAATAAAATATTGCAATTTTTGGTACGTGTCTTTGCTAAAAACAGCAAATCAATCCTAAATGTAGGCAATGTTTTTCTATATATTCCAGATTTTGTTTCAATACTTTCTTATGCAGAAGAAAACTAATTAGAAATATAAGTTTACTTACATGTTTTTCCGGTCTCAGCACCACCAAACCACTATTTACCGCACATTGTTCTGCCCGCTCAGCCGCACAACGACCATAACGACTCTGTATAGCTGCCGTCGCAGCAGCGGAGAGTAGTTGCGGTGAGGTCTTGGATGTTGGCGATGAGCAAGCGCTTAGCGAAAGTGGACGTGTTGACGACATTAAATTATCCAAATCACGTAAAAATTTATTTGCCCAAATATTCACATCTTCCTGGGTCTGCGCTGTATCGGCGCAACCATTAACTGCTTGATCGCTCTTAGTTTCATGATGGGCTAAGCAAGTGCCGGTGCTGGGACTGAGCGGTGGTGGTGGTAAAGCTTTGAGTTCTGTTGTGGTGCGACAGGAGAGCGGGGTGTTTGTCATTGAAAGTTTGTTGGCACTACTAAGCGCACTCCAACCCACACTTGTTGCTTGCTGTTGACATGTAATTTGCGTCGCTGAAGATGGGCCAGCTGTTGGCGCTTCAACAATGTCGCAATGGGATAATCTGTTATCGCTGTTGTTAGTTGTAACTGTGGCTTCATTACAGTGCAGCAGCGCATCTTCATTGTCGCACTGCTGTTGTTGTGCAATTTGTTGCTGTGCGCGTTGCCGGGCGCGACGCTCCTCGAATACTTCGTTGATTTCGTGCTGCAAAAGGAAGAAGGATAGGAAAAATTTAATATTATTTTTCGCAAATATGAGTGTAATAAATACTAAAATTAATAATTATTTTTGTTGTTATCTACGACATACGATATCCAATGTGAAAGCTATTTCTTCCAGGATTTATTTTTCGCCGCACTCATTTGTTGGCGTGGTACGCCCATAGAAGCATTCTACGTCTAATTGAAATCCTGTTGCACCACATACTCACACCAACTACCAGCCGAATGCTCCAATCAACTCAATTAGAATCCCTTCATTTTCATTTTTCAACGTTAATTTATTTGCGCCATCGCAATCTGGACACATTTAAAACTACAAACGCACACACACACACACAGTTCGAGAGTCAAGCTTGGTGCAATTCACACGGCTTGCGAACGTCCTATAGCCACGATTCACGTGCCGCCGTCTTTTCCCACACACACAAAAATTCTATAAAATCTGGCCCACTCTAGCAGCCCCCAGGCGCAACAGTCAATTTATAATAATGTCAATGCAACAGAAATCGAGAGGAAATAAATTAGAACGTCGCGACTGAGATAGCAGTCGATAGCCACCTTGCCGCAACGACTGGAAGCCACCGTGGTTGTGGTATGGGCGATACAATAAATAGGATTTCTACAATTTGTAAGCGGGATTAGAGAGACCGAAAAGTGCAAAAAAAAAAGGAAAAATTTGAAAAATAATATAAAGGAAGAAAAAGCAAGATCGTTGCGCCGCCAGACTCAGACTCAGACGCTAGCATGTAACCACCAGCTCTGGCCAGCTTGGTGGCAGCGCAATGAGTTGTGGCTACCTGGCTGGTTGTGACTGCGGCGCATCGTTGTAGACCCTCTCGGGCGTATTACTTAATTAAAAACGTGCCCACGGCTTCAGCCTCCATGTGCTGTGTTTACTCCCAGCTCTAACTTCTGCTTTTGCTTCTTAGCCTGCTGCTCGCCATACCAATTTTGCATTCACACCATACGATACAAATTCAAGGTTTGGGTGCGATTGCGCGCAGCCGTCCGAGTCGCTCTCATATCTCTTCCCCTTTTCTATTTAGCATAGCGTACCAACATTAGTGGATAATAAATTTTCGAAAGTGCCACACAATGGCAGCAAATGGCAAAAAAATAAATCAGCAAAGACAAAAAGAAGTAGCAAAACTCATTCAAGAAAAGTCATCAGCCAATAACAGCTGGCAATTCACAGCTCCACTTTTCGCCGCTTCAAACACCGCGTGTGAACGCGTGTCTAAGTTGGCTGAGTCCACATCACTCTGCATCCGTCTGTATGAGTATGTGTGAAGTGCGCGTTCACAATAATGCTTTATCGCCATTTGATGGACCTGACAATGGCAGTCACTTTTTGTACATTTACCTTCCAATTCTGTTTTCACTTCGCATCCTTCTTTCTATTCACCGTTTTTGGCAAATACAGTTTTTTGTTTTGTTCTGTTGAATTCAGCGCATCATTTGTCGTTCATGTCGGTTGTGTTGCTGCTGACAAATTTATGGTGTTAATGCGATTGTTGTGGAGTTATTTAGTTATAGATATTGTTGTTGGCTCTATTTGGTGGCACTGCGAAATTTGTCCGTTTGATGCGCCGACGCTTTTAGTGTCAACTGGACAACCAACGACGAAGTAGATGTTTGTGTGAAGCGCATAAAAATGGGTTAACATTGATGGAAAAATGTCTGCGTACGTGGGAAAGTGTGATTTCTCTATTGTTAGAGGGATCAGTTTGCTTGTAAAATGCAATTCAGTAAGAGCCACCTTATATGTATATATATTAGGCGCTTTGTAACCGCTGAATTGATTTTCGGCCGAGCTTCCCCTCCAATTTTTGGGTTTTGCGTTTTGATGTTTTTAACAACAATTGGGGAACCTAAAGTTTATTCTAAGCCGTCTCCAAACGGCCGATGGAGAAGCTTTTATCTCATGTCAGAAATAAACTCGGAGGGCTTGACATTACCTGCCGAGGGGCATTGTGTACTGACGATTAGAAAAATTCTTTTTCTATAGTAGTTTTGTATGTTGTTCGATCCTAGACTCGAACCCTGGCCGAAATGTAGTACACAAGAGCTTAAAAGTGTCCAATATTTTTTTTCTTTTTTCTTCTGCGGTGTGAAACATGACTCATTTAAAATATAAGAGCCTAATTGTAGGCAACCGTTTTTTTTTTTAGAACAGAGATCGATATGAAAGTAAAAGACAGTTAATTTAAAGCAATATAAGGAGGACAACTTAAAAAGTGAAACTAACAAAAATAAAATGAAGATATCATTAAAAAAGACCTGCCATAACAAATTTAACCTTGATTTTAGAAATATATTCTGAAAACCAAACAAACGCATTTTTCTGGAAAATTAAAAAAAATGTTTGAAATAAATATTTAATGAATAAAGGACTCCTGAGTCCTAAAATAATAAACAAAATACGACCCAGATCAATCAACAATGAAGTCAAATACATTACATATGTACATGATGCAACAATAGAGAAAAATAACAACAATAACAACAAATAAAGAACAAAATATTTAATTTCACGCACTCATGAGCAATGCAAACAAATGGCAAACGACTGCTGCCTTACAGCGAGCGTCTATGGTGGCCAGCATGCGGTCAGCGCCTATAGAAATTCATCGCCCCACCCAACACTGCCACCAATGTCATTTCAATGCACAACAAAACAGCAGAGCAGAAAGTTCCCAAAGCGCAATCCAGTCTGGGTGGGCTCAGTTGGCCAATTGGTCAACTGTGTTGGCGGCCAATTCCCAAATACGCCACTGTCGAAGAAGACCATACGAATGCTGGATGAAACAAGGCGCAACAGGCAAACTCCTGACGGCTGGTTGCCGCTATAAAAGCGGCACGAAGATGTACGGCAACTTTCAGTTTCTTGCAAAAAACGCTTAGAACCACCACGGTGTTGGATCGCGTTGGTGGTCCGTGGTAAAAAGCAAAAGCCAGGCAAAATAAAGTGCAAACAAAAAGTTGTAACCACAGCGCGTTCAAGAAGAATCCACGTAGACAGAAAAAAAAAAGCGTTAAAAAGAGGGTATGCAAGTATTCTTCTTCTCGCTCGTGCCCGTGTCTCAGTGTGTGTGTTCGCTTGTGTCCGTTCGCTAGGAAGAGCCGGCAAACAACATGAGAATCACGCTTTCCGTGCTCCTCACCACGCTCACAATTTATTGCAGCACAACTGTATTATCTTTGCCACCATCGCTTATCGCCACAGCGGCATCCTTGGCACGGCACCATGCTCGCCAACCATTTGGCAAACGCCAAAGTAACGACGGTAGAGCTAAAGCCGCCACCGCCAGTCTTTTGCCGTTGCGCGTGTGGCCAGCAGAAGCTGGGGAACGCTCGAAGAAGGACGCAGCTGGGTTGTTGTTAGACGGCAGGAATATTGCCACGAATAGCTACACAGACACCGACACCGGCACAGACACCACCGACGATGATATCGCACGCCTGTCCAACAGTTACGTACTGGCCGCAGCCAATAACCATAATAACAACAAAGACAAAAATGCTGGTATTAAACTGTTGCATCCCTACCAGTTGGTTAGTGGCAAGTTGGCAGACGTTAAGGATGTTGTTGCACATACAACAAGCGGCAATCGAAAATTACCAACCGAGTATGATTTAAATGCGCTGCTGGCTAATGCTGCCGATCGTTTGGCATGGCAGCGTGCGACAAGAGCACAACAAACAATGCAACAAAAACAAGAAAGTCCGGCACGGTTGCAAGCTCCACGCATACGCGCCAAGCAGATGAAGGAATTCTTTGCGCCGCTCAAATATTGGGCACATCATTGCCAACCGCCCGATCGCAACTGTCCGCGGGAATACTACCGAGCGTTGCTCGCTGACAGGTGAGAGAGTAGTGAAAACGTGAAAAGAAAAACTAAAAACCAAAAAACCAGGGACTGTCTTGACTTTAGAAGTGCACGGAGTTAAGTGTGTCTTAAAACTCTGTGGAGTTTTGTGTGTTTGTGTGTGTGTGTGTGTGCATGTGCGCATAATTGGCTTAAAATGTCTACAAGAAGGAAGGGAAAGAAACTTGCAATAAATAATTCCTTCGAAATGAAAAGAAAAATGGGCCGTCTTCAAGGTTGCGGCAGTGAAAGTGTTTTGAGCGGCGGCGCGCAAAGAACCTCTCACCGATTTAGTGCTTCTTTTTTTCATTTTTTGCCACTTCCAATGCTTTTGTGCCGTCAATGGGAGTATATTTTTGTCTGATTGTAGGAATTTACTTGCCCCGCGGCTGTTATACACTTGTTTTGCTGGACTTAACTGTCCAACTGTTTGATTGCAGGTTGTAATTCGTTTTCATTTTTATGTTTCATGTCTGTCTGTCGTTGTAATATTTTTCATATGCATTTTTTTTGCTTTGCAAGGATTGCCTTGAAGGAAAACGAAAGTAATGACCCTTTAATTGACACCTTTCATAAGTGCAGGTTGTACGTGACTTGGGTGGCTGGTAAACTGGTAAACTCTCAGAGAGTTATGAGATATGCGGTTATAGTGTATTTTGTATATTCTAAACAGATATTAAAGGAGTGAAATGAAGAGTTTGGAAAATTCAATAGAAACTACTTGAACTGTTTTCTTTATTCATGCCTTGATCTAATATGGCATTAACGCTTAAAGGCTATAGGAGGAAAAGTATAGTGATTCGGCCCCAGAAAGAGGCTCATAATTTCAGAAAATGTTGACACATTCATTACAGTTTACGAAAAAATGAGAATTTTAAAAACTCAGTACCTTGCTCAGCCATCGATCTAAATTCTGGATATTTTCGAGATAATATAATTAGCTTCTATAAGACATATCGATAAATATAAATCGATTTTATGAATTGTTTAATGAATTGTTTCACGCGGCCTGTAATTGTTTGTGGTTATAAGTAAATGAGCTTTATTGAAAGGCCTATTTTGTTAGTATTTGTTGAATTGAAAATTTTGTCATACAACAAAGAAAATTTGGTAGAAGTGACAGCTGTTTCGGAGATCACCACATTTCCTCATCAGACTTCTTTCGCCAGAAAAGAAAGAAAAAACGTTGTTTGCTTTTCTGCCTCCTACGCGTTTCGATACATTATCGATTTATCGATTTTATTGAAAAACAAATTTTGATTTAATTAGTTTTATAGAAGTGTTTCTTATGTTATTTGTTTTTTGTTTTTTTAATAATACAGCTCAGTATTTTGCAATTTGCCAATTATTGGGTGAAATCATAAATAGAAAAATATTTTTGTATAAAAAATCGGTATTTAGTTTTTTTTTACAATACATCGTACCGCTTATAAAAATTCACGATATTAATAAATCCATGGAAAATTTATTGAGTAATTCAAAAAAATAAAATTTGTTCCAAAACTATATCAAAATCCTCATATGCCTTAATATTCAAATTAAGGAAATTTCGAAGGTAATCTCGCGTTTTTAAAGGATTATGACCCGAAGCTACTTTTATTTCTAAATGATTTCCAGAACTCATAGCCATAGGTTTATAAGATACTCAGAAAAAAATTGCTTCTTGATGTTGAGAAATTTTAGATTTTTTTGGAAAACAGTTTCTACATTACACCTCTATTTTATATTGTCTTTTTTTGTAGCCGACTCAAAAAAAGAACGCTGCCATCGAGAACTGAAATTTTAGCCCACATTTTCACCCCTTTAAGGGTAGAATTTCAGAAAAAATTTCGGATGCCTTCTTCATAACAAAGAATTTCAGACCTACAACTTTTCCAAATTTTTAAGCCGGAAACAGTGACTCTTAGAAAAAAAATTGAAATATGTTTTATAGATAATTATCTGATAATTATCTGACAATTTTTGTCTGAATAGTTTTATATTAAAGCTTATCGCTTTGCTGACAATCGCAGAAACCTCGTTTATGGGACCCTTGAACTGAGTAAATTGTTTTCAGGTGTCGATGAGGACTTTTAAGACTTTCTTTTATGATGGTATTTTGAACAATCCTACCAATTTTGAGCTGATTATTGTACCTTCAGTCCAACTTTTTTTTATCTAATTCGAACGCACTAAATAATTAATTCAAAATGCATGGAGAAGAAGGTTACGCCAAAATCAAAATCATATGCTTGTTGAAGAAATTTGTAAAATTTTGTGGGTTGCCAAAGACCTTGAAATAAGTTTGAATAATCATATCCACAGAAGCAATTAATCTTAAAGTCAATAAAAAAAATCCAAAAGCTTGCAGTATGAATAGATTTCATTTTAAATTAAATCAAATATGTACCGAAAAGTTTTTCTTGTCTAAAAATTTACTTTAGACTTTAAGAATATTTAAATTACAAAATATAATATTTTTTTTTAGCAAAAATTCCAATAGCTCACTCTTCAGACATTTAATATCATATACGGCTTGTAAAAAATATCAAAAACAATAAGTCTTAACAAAATTCGAAACGTATGAGCATTATTTATGTATAAGAAATTAGAAGAAAATTGCTTCAGCGTTTACAATCTACGATATATATATATATATAAAGGGTGATCCAAGTAGGGGCACCTTTTTCAATAGCCTTCTTTGACAGATCACGCGTGAGTCGCGTCTAGCTGTCATGTTATTTTTATTCAGTATTGTTTGGCATTTCATTATGGAAAGACGCCTTACGCCTTAACAACTTTTACAAATCATTCAACTTTATTACGAAATTTCACGTTCTGTAAAGAATGTATTTCGCGCGCTTCGCTCAACTTATGCTCAACATAATCGGCCTACTGAGCTTGAGATCCAGCACTCTTTATTGGATAATATTCGACAGAATAGACCACGTCCAGCACGCAGTGAAAAAACATAGAGGTCGTAGCTGAAAGTGTACTCGAAGACCGTGGAGAATCGATTCGGCGCCGTTCGCAGCAACACGGACTGACGTATGGAACGACTTAGAGCATTTTACGTTGAGATCTTAAATTGAAACGTACAAAATACAGCTCGTGCAAGAACTGAACCCGCTCGACCTTCCGAAGCGACATCGCTTCGCTCTGTGGGCTCTTGAAAAGTTCCAAGAAGATCGGACGTTTTCGAGCCAAATTTTTTTCAGCGATGAGGTCCATTTCTGGCTCAATGGGTATGTAAACAAGCAAAATTGTCACATTTGGGAGGAAGAGCAACCTGAAGATATTCAGAAAAGAACACGGTTTTGTGTGGTTTGTAGGCCGGTGGAATCATCGGTCCATATTTGTTCCAAAATGATGCCGGTATGAACGTAATCGTCAATGGCGACCGTTATTGCGCTATGCCAACCGACTATTTGATGCCTAAAATTGAAGCTCGTGATGAACTGAGTTTATTTAGCTTAATCTGTCTATCCATCTGTAAGTCTGTCTATTTGAATGCAAATCAGTCACTCAGTTTTTGAGAAATTTCAAACTAACTTGGTAGACGTTTAAACGATGGACATCAGTTAGATCGGTGCACTATAGCATATATACAACCCGTTTTTCATATCAGAAGTTTTAAGTCAGAAATCTGTCAAACAAGTACCCACAACCGGTACAATTTGGCACACTGCGCCTACATAATAAACTGCATATTGGTCCTGAAAATCATCGAAATCGGAGGAATATTTTATTTGATATTATATTTGTAGAATACCAAAATTTCACGCTCCTAGATTAATTTTTAACGGAGCTTCATATCT
Organism: Neoceratitis asiatica; assembly: GCA_030068015.2. Taxonomy (NCBI): domain Eukaryota; kingdom Metazoa; phylum Arthropoda; class Insecta; order Diptera; family Tephritidae; genus Neoceratitis; species Neoceratitis asiatica. Next base: position 27,097,835 of record CM061528.1, read on the forward strand.
GTAAAGATTGTATAGGAGCTACACTTATACTTCGGATCAAAACAAATATATTCGTGAAAGATATATATATATATATATTTTTTTTTTACGCTTTACTTATTTTACAGTGAATAAAGAGTACAGGTGTAAAATCTCGAAAATCTCGACAAAGATAGTTGGATATATATATATATATATATATATATATATATATATAAATAAGTAAAGCGTAAAAAAAATGCACGCCACATGTTGAGCGCTTTTCGCGATCACTGCTACTTACATATATGTATGTATATGTTTACATATGTACATATATATAAGACGTTAAGGATATCTGCATTTTGGAATGAAATCGAATAAAAATTTCACTTTTCATTCATAAAGGGCAATCAAAGCGATATGTTGTAGCTACTGACATACATATGTAAATACATATATACATAGAGTCGGTAGAGACAACTGCCAAAAGCGCATATGAATGTACAAGTAGAAAACAAATATGTGTCTACAGTACGTTTGTAACTGCGTGTTTTCATTTGTGAAATACTTGTGGCAGATATATGGCATATATGTATGTATGTACATATATGAGCATGCTTTTTACATAAGTTTGTATAAAATCATCAAGCTTCACCATATCAACCAATATTTATTTCTGTAGTTTCTGTACTCGCTGCTCGATGAAGTCATTCCAAGCCAATTTTGCTTGCGATTATCGCCAATCGTTATCGCTGGCTGGCGATTTTTTCGCAACATTTAATTTCATACTGCGCAACACAGTAACTCAGTGCGAGCAATCTGACTGACTGTGTGGCTGACTGACTGACTGACTGACTCACTGAGTGAGTGCATTTGTATTAATATTGTTTTTGTAATTCATTTCATTCCCCACAAGTGTTGAGTGGTCGCCGATTTCATATCACCAATGTGACTGGATGGCGGCGGCGGCGCCAATGCGATATTGTTTTTTGCAATTGCAATTATTTGCCGGAATACGAGCGGCCCACAAAGGCGGACAGCTTGTTTTTCAGTGAATATCTCAGGGGAAAAAACAAACAAACACACAGCAGAAAAACATTCAAAGCTGCAGAGAAAAGAAAGATAAATAAAAAAAAGAACAATAAAAACAAAGCTTATCACCTAACCAATTATAGGTTTTGATAAATCAATGCGAGCGGAAGGAGTGAAAATTTTAAGCTGAAAAGCGGCAACAATGTAAAGGCAAGCACAAAAACAATTGAGTACAGTTAATATGTACATGTGCATATGTGTAAGGAGTAAGACGTGTAAGATAAAAAATGCTGCAGAGTCGATTGAAAAATTGCGCTCACTTCCTCCCAGTGAAAGGAAAGTGTATGAAGAAAGCGCGAAGGTTGCTTTGTTTACAAACATACTTACACTGCTTTTGAATTAACTCTTTCGCCTTTGCGATTTGTTATTGCTGAGGCAGGTTCGTTTAAAAATTGATTAACTACCCGTTGAATTGACAATATTAATCAAAGTGAAATTATCCCATTTTGGTTGTTAAAATAAATTGTTTTAAAATTATTTAAATTAATGTCGGAATTTTTGCCGTGCATACAAAGTATTTTCTTCAGTTTCTTCTTTCTACTTTTCTTTCTCCCGTTTATGCCTCATTTCATTGCACTTAACACATTTCTCGATTTTAATCATACAGTAAAAAATACATTAATCATAAATAATCGTTGCTAATGAAGTTCGTTCGAGGCATGTGCGCGTACATTTTTCAAAAATTATATTTACTTTCGACAATTGGCCAGCGTGCATATGTGGCATATCGCCACTTCATTAATTGCTCATTAATTTTCTTTTGTAAAAAACTCAGTGAAAGATGACTTGAGTTGCAAGTATTTCTAAAATTTCAGAATCACTTCTATCAGCCAGCTAGCAATGTTTAGCTTCTTAATGATGTAATAATATCTTTTGAACAAAATTTCATCAAAACTGAATTTATAAAAATTGGATTTGAGCGATTGTTTACGCATGTGGCAAGGTTAAGGAACAATTAATGATCTTAGAAAAAGCAAGAAGCAGAAGAAAAAATTATGTAATTAGTGCAATTTTGAAATCGTAACGCGGGTTAAAGTTATTTGTAACTAACTCAGCCTCTAGCAGTTTGAAGTTCAAGTTTGGCGTAGATTTAATATTTATATTATTTATATCTTTTAAGCTGATGTTTGGTTAGTTAGTTATTTTCAGAAAATATTTCGATGACTTAATCATCAATAAATTTATCGAAAATCAATAATAAATATTTAATTGATAAAATTTAAACGATATATCAAAAAAATTATTTTTAATTATAAAAATTCTAATAATTTAAATATATGTACGTAAAAATATGATCATATATTTTTATCAACAAAAAAATATAAAAAAAATAAAAATAAAAAAATAAAAAAAATATAAAAAAATATAAAAAAATTAATAAATAAATAAATAAATAAAGAAAAAGAAAAAAAAGAAAAATTTTATTATAATAATAATAAAATTAAATTAAATAAAATAAATAAAAAATTAAATTAAATAAAAAATAAAAATATTTCTACGAAATTTCTATGTTTGGAATGCTTCATAAACTCATACAATCAATATATTTCACTAAATTCAATCGGTTTATCATATTTCTTTTTTTTTTTTACAAAATGCCTTCTGTTTCTCTCTGAGCGAAAAGCGTTTTTTTATAAACTTAATTTCGCCCAAATATTTTATTTTATTACTTATATTTTATCGATTGATTAAGCTATTGTTGTGTATTTGATCATATCTTCTTATTTGAAATATTACCGATTAACGGAGATCGATAAAAATGAATTTTAATCGCAAAAATATAATCGCAATGTTTAATACAAAATAAATCGATTATATTTGTGTATTCCAAAGCTTTTATTTTATTGTTATTTTTTATACTACATACATTTGTAGTATAAGTACATATATCCAATTTTTAAAAATTTCTGAAAGAGTAATTGTAAATTTTTAACATAAAAATTCGATTTTTGTTTCAATATTTTAATGTTAATTCGCTCCAACTTATTAGCCCATTCGATATTTGGAAGTTTTGAAAAAATCATATGATATTTATAGTTGATATTTCAATCGATTAATCACTACTTTTTATTTTCTCAATTATTGTCTAATAATTTTATTATTTTAATAATAACTTTATTTAAATAATTATTTTTATTTCCTATCTATATCTCTTTTTTTAACATTTTAATCAAATTTGAATATAGTTTTTAATATACTTTAAACATTTATCGATCTTTTTATCAACTTGTAACATTGCATTTATTTCTACGTGCGCTGTTTCTTTATTTTATATTTTCTTTCTTAATCTAATTTTGGTCCATCGCAAAACAATAATTACGCTTTAAAAATAAATTATTTCGATCATAAATGGACGCAGAAATATATCGTATCATACAAATACTCGTATGATAAACACAGTTTTAATCTATAAAGATTTTAACACAGAAAAATAAATTTGAATACACCTTCTATTTACTGCAACAATTTATAATTTCAGATGTAATTTTTCGGATGACCTTGCTCAACGCTATTAGAATTGATCAAAATTAAAATATAGAAATAGTTGTACAGAAATTAGACTTTTTTTTTTTTTTTAAATTCAGTATTAATGGCACTGGTAAAGAATGCGTTTGTTGCCAAAAAAACTGTAATATTTAAAGCTTTCATGTACATGACTTAACCATGTCTGTCTGTCCGTCTGCCTGTCTGTTTTAATACAAACTAGCCTTTCACTTTTTGAGATATTTCAACGAAACTTAGTATGAGGGTGAACCAGCCGGATTAATTGACCATATCATCATACAAGTCCCGTACAACAGATTCGTTCAGGCCTGTAATTTTGGTCATAAATTCTTCAATAAAGAATCTATGTTAAGAACAGGAAATTAAATATTCTAACTACAACATTAGAAATGAAAATCATCGAAATCAGTCGACTATATCATATAACTCCGGTAGAACCTATTCGTTCAGATATGAGATTTGGTACCTCAATAGTTTTTAGGTCTTGGTGAAACCATTACTCTTCTTCTTCGCTATTGGAACCTAAGATTTTTCTGGAAACTGGTCAAGGTGACTGTGGAGAAAATGCACTTTTATGGTAGCTTAATTTATCGAAATTGTCCGACATGTTGATAAAAATTTCGGAAAAGTTACTTGACTTAAGATTTACCAGAGAACTTTTAATAACCTCAATAAAGCAGTTACACCCAAGTAGTTCCAGACTGCTCACTGAATTTGAGAAATCAGCATATTTTATCAATATTCTTATCTGTGGGCCTACAAGTTTTTTTCGCGTTATATAAATTGTTCCATTAAACCTAGTGTAATTAATGTACAAAAAGGCCAATCTCTTTTTTGATTCAGTGTTGCTGATTGGTAAGACCATCTCACAGACAACGAAAAGCATGGGTATTTGGTGTAACCATTTAATTGTCCTAATAAGAAGTTAACCATCCTTAAATCTGCGCAACAGTGCTTCTGCAGATTCTTCAGACAGTTCAAGATCTCTTGTAAAACCATTTAATTTTACATTGGGTAAAATGTTTTGGCTCTGTAGACGCAATTTCTTCGATTACACCATCGCTTGACACTTCACTATAGCCTTCTTCTAATGATAACTCACGGGTGGAACAAAATAATTGGACAGTTATTTCCTCTGAATGTGGTAAATGTCTTCTAGCTAATTGTAAGCCTGGATACATCATTTTTTTTAACATTAACGCCACGAAAATTAACACAGCAGAAGTAAGAGCTCTTTCCGTCTCATTTAAATAGAAGAGGATAGCTGCAAAACTACACGTAGGAAAATAAATATATTTTTAATTTCGCCAATGGAAGCCTAACACCGAACCACTAACAAGATCTCAACGCAAAAGTTATTTTCTCTTTTGTGGAATTAATATTTACAACAACAACAAAAAATAGTTTTAACCATTTCTGAATCATCACCATGAATACCATAAAATATCAACAAATATTTACTGCTGGGTATAAATTAATAATATTATGGGTAATAAAGATGAACAAATATAAACAAAAACTGTCATTAAAGCGACCGTCATTAAAATGCCATTATTACAACTATTTTTACTTTTCTTTAACTTTTTGAATTTTTATTTTTAATTTTTATTTTTTTATTTTTAATTTTCAAATAGCTCCCACATCTTAAAACATCTGAAATTGTTTTGCAATTTTTATACCTTTTATGAACATGAAATGGTATATTAACTTTGGTCTGAAGTATGTAAGTACCAGAAGAAGAAGAGATAAATTCACCGAAATATATACCGATTCTACCAGAATCACAAGCTGAATAGATTTAGCTATATTCGATTGTCCGCCTGTCTATTTGAACGCAAACTAGTCGCTCAATTGAGATATTTCAACGAAATTTGGTAGGCAGATACACCTATACGTGTAAAAGATCATTTGTCGGAACCGGACAGATCGGACCAAGACCGATTTTTCAGATTTGAAATATTGGGTTATAAATGCGTCAAAAAAGTACCTAAGAACGTAAAATTTGGTTTACTACACATATGTATATATAGAAATTGTTTCTGAAAATTAGAAATTGAAAGTGAGGTTTTGGTCAAAACTGAGTCAAAAAAGTATTTAGCATAAAATTCGGAACTATCCATACATATGATGAACTGCATATAGGTACTGAAAATTATCGAAATCGGAATACTACATCATATAGCCACAATACTACTGATTTTTACAGATTTGAGGTTTTGGGTAAATAATCCGCCAAAAAACATCGAAGAGCGTGAACTTCGGTGTTCTGCAGACGTAAACTCAAGTTTATATTGACACTGAAAATCATCAAAATCGAATTTTGCAAATTGCAATAAATTTAATATGTTCATGAATGGTATAAAGACATCGGTCGCTTGGCAAAAGGCAGCCATTCTTTTTTATTTCTCTTATTTTGACGATGATAATTATTATAATTTTCCACTCATCAAGTTTATTAATATTATTAAAGTAAATTATTATAATTAGTTATGTTAAAAATTATATTTAATTATTACTCTTTTCATACGCAAAATTAAATTACTCGTATTTACTATGATTATAATTGACCTTCACACAAATTTCGTCGGTCACTCGCTCTGTCCATGATTGATGGTGCTGGCAAAATCTAGTGATAAGCTATTTTTTTAATGAATGGTGATGAGTAGTCAGGTGATTGAAGAGTTTAATAAATTATATTTGTTTTTATTTTTAATTTTGCATTTGCTGACACAATAAATATGTACACATGTACATATAAATACGCTTCAAGATTATTTATTTAAAATGTATAAGCAAATGCACATATGTACGATGCAACAGGTCAATTGAGAAGTCTCCGGTGTCTATATATATATATATATATAGATGGCTAGCATTAGACTCAAAAGACGCGTATATAAATTTGACAGCTGTCAAGTCATTAGTCTATTAATAGCATTTTGAGTTAAGCAACTTTTTTCATTGTCCAAAAAATGCATAAAAAGGTATTTCGGTGGTGTTGATAAAATATTGATTTTTTGAGGGAAAAAATACTGTTGAAGCAAAAACTTGGCTTGACGACGAGTTTGCGAACACCATCAAGGATTGGTATGCTGAGTTTAGACGTGGTGAAATTAGCACCGAAAACGGTGAACGCAGTGGACGCCCTAAAGAGGTTGTTGCCGACAAAAACATCCAAAAAAATCCAACAAGATGATTTTGAATGACCGTAAATTGAAATTGAATGAAATAAAAGGCACTCCAAAGATATCAACTGAACGTGTACATCACATCATTCACGAATATTTGAGTATGAGAAAGCTCTGTACAAAGTGGGTGCTGCGCGAGCTCACTAAAACAACGACGAGTTGATGATTCGGAGTAGTGCTTGGAGATGTTCAAGCGTTATAAACCCGAGTTTTTGCGTCGATATATGACAATGGATGAAACATGACTCCATCATTTCACTCTGAAGTTGAATCGACAGTTATCCGAGTGAACTGCACACAATAAACCCGCTCCAAGGCGTGGAATAACGCAACAGTTGGCGGGCAAGGTTATGGCGTCTGTATTTTTGGAAGCTCATGCAATAATTTTCATTGACTACCTTGAAACGAGAAGGACCATCTACAGCGACTATTACATAGCGTTATTGGACTGTTTGAAGGCTGAAAGCAGCCACATTTGAAGAAAAGGATAGTGTTATTTCACTAAGACAATGCAACGTGTTACAAGTCAGTGAAATCGATGGCAAAAATTCATGAATTGGGCTTCGAATTACTTCCATATGCACCGTATTATCCAGATTTGGCACTCAGCAAGTACTTCCTGGTCTCAGATCTCAAAAGAATGCACGCTGGGAAGAAATTGTTGTCGATTGAAGAGGTGATCGCCGAAACTGAGGCCTATTTTGAAGCAAAAGACAAATCGTAGTACAAAATGGTATCGAAAAGTTGAAGGGTCGCAATAATCAGTGTATCACCCTTGAAGGAAACTACGTTGATATGAAAAACATGAATTTTGCCAAAAAAAAAATTGTTTTACTATGGTAGGCCGCGGACTTTTCAATTGATCTGTTAGGTACGTATTTATAAGTCGACCGTACTTCAAAAGCTGATAGCCTTAATTTTCAAAATCATAAGCTAATATTTATGCAGTGATTATTTTGATATGATAATAATAGTTTACATTTTCGATGATTAATGACTTGAAGTTTTCTGCGAATTTTAAGTAAAAAACGGTTAAGTTAAGTTATTGAATTTGCAAATTAAAAAAATAAAATAAAAATAAAGGAATGAAAGAGATAGATTAGATTAGATTAGATTGTGAACTTCAATATCTAACTAAAAATTATTTTTATACGAAAAAATACGGGAAAGACTACAACGCACGACTCTCTGCGAACCATTTTTTTCTTGTTCTCTAGTACCCTTTAGTTTCATATTATTTCACATTTTATTTCATATATATTTCAAAGATATTAAAATATAACTTTTTTCAAATGAAGTATTATGATAACTAAATTTAATGCTCTGCTAATATATGATACAAAGTTTTGTATTTGATTTTGATTTTTTTTCTTAATTTGCCGGTTTTCGAAATTTGATTTGCTTCAAATTTTTACCACATATTGCAAAAAAAAATATAAAGTGAGGTTTTAAATTTTTTTCAAATTTTGAAATACTTTCTGTTTACTCTTATTTTGTGCAAAACTCGCAAACTTTATTAATTTATAAAAAATAAATTACTAGAAAAATGAATTTATCTTCTCTTTTAAATCCCCTAATCGACCTAATGTTGTTTTTAAGAATTTAAAACAATTTTTTTTTAATGAAATATTATTAAACGACGTTATTTAAGTTCGTCGTTAATTGCCTCAATTTCATAAAATTTTTTGAAATTTTTTTTTAAATACTTTTACGTGAAATAGTGTTTAAACATAATTTTAGTTTCCGTCTTATATGTACAGGTATTTCACAACAAACTGTTTGCTTCTAGCTTCCACAATTCTTTTATATATTTATATAAAAAAATATTGTTTTCTTCTTCTTCTTCTGGAAATGTGCGCAAGAAATGCGTCTATATAAATTATCAGCGCAGTAAACGAACCCAAACCTTGTCTCAATATATTTTATATTAAATTTTTTTTGTAAGTTTTGAATATTTTTGATTTTGGCTACCAAAGACACACCTAAACCGCTCCCACAACGTCAACTAATAAGTTCCCTTAGGCTACGCGTGCCGAAAAAAAAGAAAAATATTAAACATATATACATAGATATACATATATATAAGTATATTAATTTAACCATGCAGTGAATGCAGTGCAAGACATGAGTAAACTGTCTGTTGCAACAAGACCATAGCATGCAACATCTGCCCACACGTTGGCAAAAAAGAGTTATACTGGCAATATATTGTATGAATATTTATTTGTCAAATACATATATATATATATAGGGTGTTTTTTATAGAGGTATAAAACTTTAAGTTGGCATTACTTTTCAAGGTGGCGACCGATTTAACAGCTGTCAAGTGATTTATTCTCAGTTTGGTTTGGCAATTCATCCTGAATAGACGTCCATTTTAGCGATGTTTAGCGATGAAGCGCACTTCTGGTTGAATGGCTACGTCAACAAACAAAACTGCCGCATTTGGAGTGAAGGCAATCCTCAAGTGTATGTTGAAACACCGTTACATCCAGAAAAACTGACTGTTTGGTGCGCTTTATGGGCTGGTGGAATCATTGGTCCGTATCATTGGACGTAGTGCGCGATACGTTTTCCGCACAGAACCATTATTTTCGAAATAAAATTGCACTATTTTCAAGCATTGTTCAGGCGTGAGTCTTTTAATGATTAATTGCCAAACCAAACTGAGAATAAATCACTTGACAGCTGTTAAATCGGTCGCCATCTTGAAAAGTAATGCCAACTTAAAGTTCTATACCTCTATAAAAAACACCCTATATTTGTGTGTATAAGTTTGTAAACTTGCAGGCTTTTATGTCAGCAAGCGTGCGTACATGTGAATCACACTTCCACATATATTGTATTTATGTACATACATATATACACTCAAGCAATACGCACCCATAAGTCAGAGCGTGTAATTGAAACCGCTGCCCACGCAACATTTCGCACATTCTCACACTGCGCATCCGCAACATCACACGATATCAGCACAATGTAGCAGCAACATAAGCATACAATGCAACAGGCGTGCAACATGTAACACAATACTTTAGCTGTAGTGCAAGTGCGCGGAGTATATATTTCTTTATATGACGATATTATTGAGAAATGAGGCTGTCATTGAATTGGGAGAAGTGTATGGAAGTGACCATTTGTCGGCAAATGAGCACAATGGGTTAATGGGTATGACCCAACATATGCGGCAGAACATGTTGCAACAACATGAATACACAAGCCATTTATATAAGTTACATTCTTGCAAAATATTCAAAAAAGTAATAATGATATTTATGTTAAATAAAATTGCGGAGGCGTGTATATGCAGAGGCTGCTTGCATAGTGTTGTTGTTATTTTTTCGACTTTTTTTTTCTCACAAAAAATCATTTCTCGTAATCGCGCATTTTCGCTGTACAAGCAATTTTTCATTCAATCAACCATTTTATCTATCATTTCATGCCACCAACGCTGCTGTTCACAATCAACGTGCAACACCCGTGCTACACAATGATTTCGGTGTTGTAATAGAAGTCGCGCCGCAGCTGCTGCTGCTAAGCAAATGGATGATTTCACTAGCGATGCTGAGGACGATGATGATGATGATGATGTTGTCAATATGAACATACAGACAAACCGCTTTAGCAATACCGACAGCGGCGGCGGTGGTTTCGATGTTGATATGCTCGCCAGCATTAATGATGACGCCACGATAGATAATGTCTACAATATTGCCACTCAGTTGGCTAAAAGTGGCAACGGTGTTGTTGGTGGTGGTGGCGGCCGCCATATCGGCATTAACAATGAGGAGGTTGCCGCCGCTGAAGCCGAAGCTGAAGATGAAGACAATAATGCCGACAATGATATTTTAATGCTGCTCAATGGTGAACAAGATGTCATGAAATTCCTTAGTTGGGCCATGCAACAACTCTATACATATCAGCATTTAGCCCTACTCAGCAATGGTAGCGGGCGCGCTGAGTCCTACCACCCCGGCATGTTCAATTCGAAGAAGTTGAATTTATCGGGACACCTCGAACCACCTTTGCTGGTGGAAGAGCCGAAATATGTGATTGTACGACGTGAGCCGTTGGATGACGATCTACCAACGGGTAAGTGCCATGCATGCTTATATACACATAATGGAGAAACAGAGGTTGTTAATGATGTGTTGAGTTGATGGAAGAGAGTTTGGAGCTTATGAAAAATATTGGTAAAGCATTGGAAAGACGCGAAGTGCATATCTATTTACACATTAATTATACAAACATTGACTGTAGCATTTTTCAATATTTCCACACAAATAAAAGCTACTAAGCCAAACAACTGAATATTTACTTTCAATTATGCATGCTATAGCTATTTTCGGCGCTTATAATTGCATTGCATTTTACTTATTTAATTTAATTTAATTAATTAATTTAAATATTATTTTTTATTTGTTTGGTTTTGGTTTGATTAATTTTTTTCTATTTTACTTTGTTTTCTATTTTATTTTATTTTATTTTATTTTATTTTATTTTATGTTACTTTATTTTATTTTATTTTTATTTAGTTTGATTTGATTTAATTTAATTTAATTTAATTTATATTAATATAACTTTTATTTTTTACTTTAATTTTTTATTTTATTATTTTTTTTTATTTTTTTTTTATATTTTTTAGTTTTTTTTTTGTATTTTTTTATATTTTTATATTTTATTTTATTATACTTTTTTATTTATTTATTTATTTATTTTCATTTCTTTTCTTTTCAATTTTTTTTATTTAATTTAATTTTTTTCAATTTTAAGAAAAAAATTTTATCTTATTTTTATTTTTATTTTCTTCCATTATTTTCTTCAATTTTAACTTATTTTTATTTTTTTTTTTGTATATTTGCCATATACATACATTTATCTACTTTTTGTTTGTCGTGAATTTTTTATGTGACTATCGAATATATGAACTGTAACGGCGGCAACGTAATTGCATGTGCATGTGGTAAAGCGCTTGCTGCTCCCTTAATGTAATTCACATGTCAGACCCAGTTTCAGAGGCAACCAACAGCAGCAGCAGCAGTACAACTTTGTACGTTGAGTGCCTCTTATAGCTGCAGATAGTCCAACACATGAATGCTCTATACATAAATTTATACATATATACACGGTATTTTTGTATGTTGCATTGTCATGCTTTGGGCTTAATTTAAAATGCATGTTGCGTATTACAGTTATTAAATATGTCGAGATAAAAGAGAAAAATAAAATTCGAAAATACAAGAGCAAGATAAAAAGTTGCTTTTGAACATATTTGGTAATATAGTTTATTCCAGTAATGTATGTGAGAATTATGGGCTGCCAAAAATAGTTGCCTTTCAAAGAAAAAAATACAAAAAAAAAAAATATTATGGCATTTTGAGGAAGATGAGAAGTTTAAAAAAAATTAAATAAAGAAATATTATTATAGTGGGAATATTTGATGAGAAAATTGCTTATTGTGTGTTGTATAAATATGAAAATTAATTAGGAACCATTTTGAGGGTTCTCTCAGTGTGCAGTATTCATAAGTATAGTGGTGAGAAAATAGTCTAAAAATAATAAAAATGTTTTCCAAATATATATATTTGGTTTTTAAAACAATTAAAATTTCGAATGAAAAATTTGTAATAAAACATATTTCAGAAATAGACATAAAGAAATTATAAAAGTTTTTATTTTTTTTATATTTATTTTTATTTTTATTAAATGAAAAATAACAATAAAATTGCTATTCTACATAGAAAAAGGAGCACTAGCTGCCAGGGCTTTCGGCTAAAAAGTTTTTAAAACGCGCAAAAGTTGAATAAAATTTTACTTATTAAAAATTTCTTTTTTTAATTTTTTAACTCATAGTTAAAGCTTTATAAGAGTAAAATATCTTTGTCTAAGAATAGTTCATATTTATTTTAAAGGATACCGTGATGAAGACCAAAAAACAATACAGAAAGATGTAACTTTCCAAAATTTTCTCCATTTCAATCACGGTAGGTTCTAGAACAATTAAAACTAAACCATAATTGTTTTTCAATAAAACGAAAAAAAGATTATAGCTAAAGTGTAATAAAATACAAAAAAAAAAACATAAAATAGTTTAAAAAAAACGAAGGAACGTCTGTCTTCGGCCAAGCCGAAATTTTATACCTTTCATGAACATATCAAATTTATTACAATATGCAAAATTCGGTTTCGATGATTTTCGGTGTTAATATAAACTTGAGTTTACGTCCATAGAATACCAAATTTCATGCTCTTAGATTGTATGGGGGCTATATGATATAGTCTTCAGATTTCGATATTTTTTAGCACCAATCTGCAATTCATAATATGTGTGCATAGTATCAAATTTCACGCTCCGATTTGCTTTTCTAGCGATTTTTTGTGACACAAAACCTCATATCTAAACAAATCATTTGAATAGGGGCTATATGATATAGCAGTCCTACTTCGATGATTTTCAGTACGAATATGCAATTCATTATGTGTATGGATGTTCCAAATTTCATGCTCCTAAATGCTTTTTTGACTGAATTTTGACCAAAATCTCATATCTGAAAATATCGGTATATTACAATTCGTTATCTATGTGAGGTATACTAGTATATCTTACGTTCGTAGGCACTTCATTGACGGATTTATGACCCAAAATTTCTAATCTGAAAAATCGGTCGTATATGTGCTATAAGTATAGTGGTCCGATCGTTTAAACGTACAGGTGCACCTTCCTACCAAGTTCGTTAATATATCTCAAACATTGAGGGACTAGTTTGCGTTCAAACAGACAGACGGACAGACGGACAGACGGACATGGCTAAATCAACTCAGCTCGTAGTTCTGATACGATCGTTATAAATTTCGGTGGGTATATCTCTTCTCCTTCTGGTACTTACATACTTCGGACCAAAGTTAATAAACCATTTCATGTACATGAAAGGTATAATAAATTAATATAACAAATTAAATTAAATTAAATAAAATGAAATAAAATTTAATAAAAAATTAAAAACCAATAAAATAAAATAAAATAAAATGAAAAAAAAAAATTATGAATTAAAAAATAAATTAAAATAAAGTAAAAAGATCAAAGTAAAAAAAATATCAAGTAAATTCTAATAAAATAAAATAAAGTAAAATAAAATAAAATAAATAAAGAAATCATAAAATAAATAGAATAAAATAAAATAAAAAAGTAAATAAAATAAATAATATAAAACTCAATAAAATAAAATAAATTAAAATAGGTCAAAGTGAAATAAAATGAAATAAAATAGAATAAAATAAAATAAAATAAATAAATTCAACGTAAATTAAATAAAAACAAACTGTAATCAAACTAAATAAAATAAAGTAGTATTGTTGTATTCACAAGCGGTAGTTACTTCACCAAATGTCTAACAAACGCCTAATAGTAGACCTTTTGTATTTACACGCCATTCGATGAACTGATAAAAATCTTCGGGGGCACTCAAGCGTAGCGCTAAAATGCAGCAGCATATTTGTTGCAGTCACACACACTATTATATAATACATATATACAATTATCTATGGCAAACTATTTTCTGCTTTCATGGCACAAACTATTCCCCGGAACAAATTATTTCATTCAAATTAAAGTATATTGCGCAATACATGTGCGACTTGTTGTTGTATGTTCGTTTAATCTCCAATCCCACTATAAGATTTCTTTGTTTGTTCTGCTTTTCTTCTTCAGTTCCTCAATACAAAGACGATCCATTCATACCGCCGCGCGGACGCAAACACAATTTACCCGATTTGGACGCATTGTTGAATCGTTACGAAACATTTGTGCCAAATCGCGGCAAACGCGACAAAATCAAAGACATTTTCAAGTATGACGATCTATTCTTTCCGAATCGTGGCAAAAAACAGAAGCCGCCAAAGGCTGTCGCTACTACGCCGCAGCGGGCATTCAACGAGGAGGTGAATGGGTTGAATGATGTTGATAGCATTGCTATTGCTGACGCGGTGTGGGGAGGAGGCACGCAGCTGTTAGACAATCATGTTGATGGCAACGATGACAGCAACTTGACAGCACCGCCTGTTACAATTGCTATGCGTCGCATGTTGAGCGAACTGGAGAAACGCTTGCGGTGGAGGCCGCGTAGAAATTGTGCGACATGGACGAATACATTCGCTGGAGCGCGTGATGATTGCGACGATGACAGCGACGACATTGAAGATGGGGCTACTGGTGATGGTAATCGCATAGTTGGAATGTTAAAAATTAGGTTTGATAAAAACACTGATGACAACAGCAGCAATTATAGCGATACAATTGACAGTAATATTACAGTGCCTGATGATGACGATGGCAACGGTGAGGGAGAGGTCGAAGCTGGCGCACTAAATGAGAACGATCACTCACCAGTCACAGCGTCTATGCCACAAATAGATGCGCGCGATGCAATGACCAATGTGCTGATGATGACCGAAAATCCGGCACTGGCTTCGCGTGGTGCACACATGTACTCACGTTTGAGGCGCGTGCCGAGCACGTATGGCGGTGCGACACGAATTGTGGCAAATCGTTTGCGTTCGCAATCAACATCGTCAGCACACTCAGCGCAGTGGAAGAAAAAGAGTCGGGTAACAAGACAACAGCAACAGCAACAACAATATCAACAACAACTATATACAAAACCAACAAAAACTACAACACATTACTTGGACCGTCAATTGCGACAAGAACAACTCCAACAGCGGCTACAACAACAACAACAACTGCAGTTGCAGAAGAAGCAAGCGCAACGTCGCGCTAGCTGGCTAACGGCATTGCCATCAAATCAGGTGCGAGCAAACATTAACGATTTGGAACTTTTGACATGGCGACAGTTGCAGCGAAAATCACCAGCGCCACAGCAGAAACAACAACAACAACAACAACAACTTGATAACAATACGCCGCTGACAGTGCAACATCCGGCAATGACATCGTTGCAGCACTTACCAATGCAAAAAATTGAGCCGCAACAACAATTACAACAACTTTTATTCGGCAACAGCGGAGTAGATGGTGTCGCCGCTGGGCGCAAACCTCAAGAGTCCACAGATCACTTATACTTCAATATTTAAAGTTTAATGTTGCCGCTGTTGGCTCCTTTGTTTTTATTAATAGCCTTTGCACTGGTTGCCACAATCGATTTGTATTGCAGAAAGTTTGAGTGAAAGAATTGAATGAAATTTAGGAAAAAAAAAGCGAAAAAGAACTGAAAACGAATAGGTACGCTTGAGTAGTTACAGAAAGAGTTAAAAGAATTTAATTAATCACAAAAAAAAAATAATAATAATAATAAATAAATAAATAATGGAAGAAGCACACACTGATTACAGAAACCTTCATAAATACAAGAGAAGCAGAATTTAGATTGTGTATATTGGTATATGGATATTTAATCACAGATAAAAGCATGAAAATATTTTTAATAAAAAATTTAACTACATACGCTCCCCACATGATATCGCTCCAAACAAACGTATGCCTACACACTGGTACTTATAGGGCGTTATATTGTTGAATTGCTCTTAGACAATGAAAAAATATTATTTATTTACTTTTTAATAATCACTTTAAATGCATAGTAATTTATTCATAAAATTTTAAATAAAATTCTAATTGTAAGCAAATGATTGTAAAAATCAAAACTGATTTATGATTGTTTTCCTTTATTGGTAACAAAAATGGTAAGTATGAAAATTTAATATAATGCTTGAAAGTTACAGAAAGAAATCTGATTCTGGTCGCGAAAAGACTTAGTCTTAAACAGTACAACTAAAACAGATTTTGTACAAATAAATATATGTAGAACGTGAGCGCTCCATAATCACGACTTTCAAAATCCCGACGGTACATAATTCAGACAATCTTAAAATATCCTGAAAAAACACCATACCGTTACTACATAAAATAGTCATAACGAAATCGCGACCAGACAAAATTCAGATAACACAATATCCAGACAAGACAAAGTCCCGACAATATCAAATCCCGGCAGCATGCATTAAGTTTCTTTTCGTTTTTATTCAAATTTTTCAATAAATATACTGAAAAAAAGTAAAAAA
The DNA here is from genome assembly GCA_030068015.2 of Neoceratitis asiatica. NCBI lineage: Eukaryota > Metazoa > Arthropoda > Insecta > Diptera > Tephritidae > Neoceratitis > Neoceratitis asiatica. Next base: position 27,114,658 of record CM061528.1, read on the forward strand.
AAAAAATTTCAATATACACAAAATAGGCCATTATGTATATACATAATGGCATATATGTATGTTGCACAACTTTGAAGCCAAATATTTTGAAAATTACTTGGAAGCGGAACAAAATTCTCGATTTTATAAAGAAATCTTAAAGAAAGTTATGAAATCAAATCTTAATAATTAAAATTTTAAGCTTTGCCACTGAGAAGACATTTTTTGTGGCAATCCATTATCGGATAGTTTCTTAATACCTTTACAAAACATCTCTACGTATCTTTCACATATCTTTCATGAATAGGTTTTTCATAGAAAACAATTCAGATATAAAACCCGGTAAAAGTATACAAATAATTTTAAATTAAAAAAAAAAATCGCGCGATTTGTATACATTTGATGTACATGAAGTGGTATATTAACTTTGGTTCGAAGTATGTAAATACCAGAAGGAGAAAAGATAAGATACCAAAATTTATAACGATCCCGTCTGTCCGTTTCCGTTTGTCTGTTCGAACGCAAAATATTCCCTCAATTCTAGAGATATTCCAACCAAATTTGGCATGCAGATACACTTATAAGTTTAAACGATCATTTTTCGGTACCGGCCAGATCGGGCTTCTACAGCATATGTCACACCCATTTTTCAGATTTCAAATTTTGGTTCATATATCCTAAGACCGTGAAATTTGGTATGCTACACATACATAACGAATTGCATATATGTTCCAAAAATCATCAAACTCGAACTATTTTATCATATAGCCGCCATACAACCGATTAATTGAGGTTTTGGGCCAAATGTTCTCCAAAAAAGTACACACACATTTTGAATTACATGTTGGTGCTGAAAGCCAGTGAAATCAGACTACTTTATTATATAGCGCCAAAAAAACATCTAAGAGCGTGAAATTCGATGTTCTACAGAGGTAAATTGAAGTTTATATTGACACTGAAAATCATCAAAATCGAGTTTTGCAATTTGCAATAAATTTCATATGTAAGTGAAAAGTATAAAGACTTCGACATGGCCGAAGACATCCTTTCTCTCTTGGTTAAAATTATTTTTATGCTCTTTCTGGATTTTTTGCCTTAATTTTTTTGCCTGAATTGTGTCGTGTCTGTATTAAATTTTGTCGTATGTAATCAGTTTGTTGATTTGGTCTTGTCAGGATTGTGTGTTTTACGATTTTGTATTTTGAAATTTTGTGTGTTGGGATTTCATTACAGATCCATGTAGAAAGCACTGTACCGCCTATTAAGATTTAATACCCTTAAAAAATACTCTTAATAATAGTTCGGTAGAAACGAACAGCACTGTATTCAGGTTTGAGGTTACTAACATTAAAATCAGTGAATAAACATCTGAAATGGTAATTCATTTCATGGTTTGCTTTGTACTATGCTCAAGCTGTATGTTCTTGGAGGGATGTTGAAATTATACACGCTAAGGTAAGCATAAGTTCTTGATGTTTTCTTTAATTAACTTAAAATAAATAAATAAAAGACCCCACGCATTACTCCATGACTGCCTACCTCCAAGAGAGGTTGATAAACCTTTACTCAAATAAAAGATGGATCCAAATAGATACATATTCCCAAATATGCCAGATAAGAGCGGAAATCATATTATTTTTGAAATTTTGCTTTTCATGAAGTCGGTTTCCTACACTTTTGTCTAGGAAAGCTACTAAGGTTAGACGTATTTTGATTCACTAATGGAAATATTTCAATGAATTTATATAAAATTGTCCGTAAATAAATAGTATAAAGTGTAACAGCGTGTAATAAAGGTTAACAAACTCCTGTGGCGAGTTTGCTTTGAAGCAAGCATTTATGAGTGGTAAACGCAATCAGCATCGTGGAGGCATTCTGGCTCGGCAATATTGAAAAACAATCGATAAGTGCGATCGAACGTGAAGGTAATGCTCGCTGTGTTTTTCGATTTTCATGACATAGTACATCAGGAATTCCTGCCACCAGGTCAAAGGGTCAATAAGGAGTATCAGCTATGTGTTCAAACGTCATTTGTATGAAGCAGTACGAGAAAATTAACAGCCTCCGAGTGTATTTCTCCCTCCGAGTGTATTTCTGGCATGAAATGAAAAGCTCCTCACAAAAATCCTTCAGCCGTTCAGCGGCGACTTAGGATAAACTGTGTAAGTTCCTTCAATTGTTTGTACAAAAACATCGAGACGCTAAACCCACAAACTGTAGGAGTATTTAGGTCGAATATCGCTTCAGCGGCTACAAAACGCCACTTTCAAACACTGGGCATCGGCAAAGGTACAAAAAAAAAACTACGATCCTGTAAGCCTACATACAAAATGCAATTACTGTGCAACATCAGCATGCACGACCGGATATGGGCATCGCTGAACAACTGTTGTATATACATAAATACATATGTATATATGTATATACGCGTTTAAGTGTAGGTAAGTACGATATATTTTCGTTTAATTGCGGCATATGAAAACAAAGGGTGAAGCAAAGCGACTATTATTGGTGTATTTTATAATCTTTTTTCCATTTTACGTAGCAGCTGCGCCTTTATGGTACGCAAAAAAAAAGATAATAATAATAAATAATCAGATATAAATGTATTGTAACAATAATAAAGTGCAGCTGCACTAGCTGAAAATGAATTTTATTTGCATTTATGGTTTTTCATTTAATACAAATATTTGAAAATTCTCAAACAAAGCTTCAAAAATATTTAAAAATGAATGAACTGTGTAAAACGATCTCTTTTGAATATTTTATTTCACGACACGAAATATTTTAATAATAATTACAATAACAGAAATTTATTATTGCAGAATTTTTTAATTTATAAATTTTTTATTTTTTTCAAAAACATCAATGATTACAAATAGTAAGTTTAATTCATTTGATTGAATGTGATTTCTTCGCTTGATAAATAAGGCGTAGTAAAAAATAATTTTTGAAGACATTTGAAGGTTAAAATGTGGAATATATCAAAACCAAGCTGCCGAAAAGAGATTAATTAATTATCTAGCTCACTTACACAGCTACCAACACACTATGTCTGTATAATTAATTTGTATTAAGAAATATTAATAGAAAAAGATGGTAAAAATAAACAAAATAATCAAATCTAAAGTATTTTTCGAGCTTACGACCATACATTTCTTAAAGCCAATACAAATTAATACGCATTATAATTAAAAGATTAGTTGTAATTGCAGCTTTATTGTCTTCCATATTTCGATTTAGCCAATAATATCTACGAAGCTCCTAAAATCAATCTACTGCCAAATGCAATGAAGTATAGAAAATCCATTTAAAAAACATACAAACAATTTCAAATACACATACAATTTTGACATTGACATTGACCAACTGGCCATCATCGCATTGAGTGTTGAGCCACTCAAGCAATTTTAAGTTGAATGCTACAAAATCATGATAAATGCAGGCAATATAATACTTAATAAAAAAATATATAAACAAAAAACACATAAAAAAGTAGAAAAATATAGGAAAAGAGCAACAAAAAAATGATCAAATGAAATTAAATAACAAAAACGCAAAAGCCAATAACATCTTCGAAGCTTCAAAAACCAGCAAAATAAAAAATTAAAAATAAAAAATAACAAGAAAATCCACAATTTTTGGTATGGCTATTGTTGTTTCTGCGTTCACTATGAAAAGTTGAGTTGTCTATTGCTATCGATCATCAGCAACACACATTTTGAAGGAGCTGAAAACAAAGCAATACAACGAGAAAAAATAAAACAAAAATAATAATAAGGAAAAAAATAAAATAAAAAAATTAAAATTAAAAAAAAAAAATATTTGAAAGATATAAATAAATCACCATTGAAGGTCATTTCACTTGCAGCTTTACATTTTTTATATTTTTTATCTTGGAAAAGGTTACCGACACGTGTCGAATCGTTGCCTTGCCACATTGCTGCTGATGCGCTGAAGCGTGACGCTGATGGGGTTGTTGCAGCTGCTGCTGCCGCGCTTATCGCTATTAATGGTTGTGGCAAAAGTACGCTGTTTGAACCCACCTTACACATCCAGCGACCGCCTAGAAGTTGTACGAGCACGCAGCAGCACAAAAAACGCGCTAGTGACACCAATAAAACTACTGAAGGTGTTGAGCAACCAATTTTTAACAACTAAGGCAACAACAACCAAAACTGGCAACAATACAGTAAAGTTGTAAAACTAATAAATGCATTTTTAGGCATTGTTGTTGTTCTGCGCGTCTGTTGAAGAATCTCCAACGGTCAATGTACGCATACCGACAATTGCATTCAACGTGTGGCCCAGATCATTGTTGTCTAAATGATGCTTGAAGTTGTTAAAACTGAAGTTTAATTTAATGTAAACGAGAGCAGAAACAAGAAATTACCTTGCTGAGGCATAAAGCAGAAACGCCGACACCGTCACAAATGGCACATACAACGTTTTATACATATGTGTGTCCATACATAAACTTAAAGGCACTTGGAAAGTTATTGACTTGTTCGTTTTTTTTTTTTTTTTTTTTTTTTTTGTTTTGTTACTTTTTTCCTTGTCTTGAGGGAAACTCTTTTGCTGTGTTTTGAACTTAATGATTTTGTCTTTCGTAGAATAAATAATGATTTATTAAATGAATTTTGTATGGCCTTCAAATGGTAGTTGATAAGTGTTTAGGTATGTTTTTGGTAAAATATAAGTATGTAGTATACAGTGGAGCGTAAAAAGTAGGGTGGAACAAAGTGTTGCTAAAATGTGAGATAAAAATATTGTATGTACGAATATATATTAAAACTTAAGAGCTACTTAAAGGAGTGGCAAGGTTTTACGAAAGGTGAATAAATTTAAAAATTGTTATATGAAAATTGTAAATAATCAATCGAAAAGAAATGTAATCAATACAAGAAATGTAATAACAATAAATAATTAACAATAAATAAGTGGAGCTCGACACAAAATCCTGTTTATACATATCTCAGACAATTAATGCCTGAAACCAGTGGCGGATCCACGGGTGGGATTTTCGGGTGAATTTAAAAAAAAAATTTAATTAAAACAAATATTTTGATATTTCATCATACAAAGCTAGCAGTTTACATTAGATTTTCTTGATTTTTTTATAGGTGTAGCAAAGCACGCCGGGTCCGCTGGTTATATTGAATACTCTATTTAATTTTTAATTAACTTTTAATTAACTTTATTTTATTTTTATTTTTACATTATCTTATTTTATTTCTTTTTTTATTTTATTTGGTTTTATTTTATTTTATTTTAATTATATTTTAAATTTTATTTTAGTAAGTTTTTTTATTTTACTTAGTTCTTTATTATATTTTTTATTATATTATATTTTATCTATTTTAGTTTTTATTTTCCTTTTTTTTATTTTATTTTATTCTATTTAGTTTTACTTTCTTTCATTTTATTTTATTTTACTTTCATTTAATTTTTTTGTATTTATTTTATTTTATTTTAATTTATTTTAATTTATTGTGCTTTATTTATTTTGTTTTATTTTGATTTATATTTTATTTATTTTTTATTTGTTTAATTTAATTTTATTTTGCTTTAATTTATTTTTAGTAATTTTATTTTATTTTATTTTATTTTAATTAAAATAATTTTTTTCTTTACATTTATTTATTATTTATTTAATTTATTTTCTTTCATTTTATTTTATTTCATTTTATTTTAATTTATTTTATTTTATTTTATTTATTTTAATTTAATTATTTTTTATTTATTTTATTTTATTCTATATTATTTTATTTTATTTTAATTATTTTTAATTTATTTTATCTTATTTGTTTTAATTTATTTTTATTTTCTTAACTTATTCTATTTTCTTTTAATCGAAACAACTTTTTTATTTAAATTTATTTTTTATTTATTTCATTTTATTCTATTTAATTTTTTTTATTTGATTTGTTTTTTTTTTATTTTAATTTATTTTTCTTTATTTTATTTATTTTATTTTATTTTGTTTTAATTTTATTTATATTTATTTATTTTATTTTATTTTATTTTGTTTTAATTTATTTTTAGTAATTTTGTTTTATTTTATTTTATTTTAATTAAAATAATTTTTTTATTTGAATTTAATTATTATTTATTTATTTTATTTTATTTTTATTTTATTTATATTATTTTATTTTAATTTAATTATTTTTTATTAATTTTATTTTTTTTCTATTTTATTTTGTTTAATTTTAATTATTTTTTATTTAATTTATTTTATATTTTAAAAATTTTTTTTATTTTATTTTATTTAATTATATTTAATTTTATTTTATTTAATTCTATTTTATTTGATTTTTTATTTTATTTGATTTTATTTTATTTTATTTCTTTTCCTATTCATTTTATTTTTTCATTTTTTATTTTATTTATTTAATTTTGCTTCATTAAAATTTTATTTAGTTTATTTATTTTTTTTTTTTTTGAACAGACAGATTATGATGCTTCAATAAAATAATTCAATATTCTCAATTAAAATAAACTGATTTTGTTTTTCCTTTACTCACAGCAAAGGCCTATGCTTAAACAGCTAATTAATGGTCTAAACGCCAACGAGTCAACTATAACGACGATGTATATGTATATATTTTTATTGCTAACCAACTTCGAAAATATAAATAAACGAAGCCAAATGAGGAGGAAATTTTCCCAAAGGATTAAAAGCGAGTATTTTTGGTATGGAGTGAAAAACACTTTTCTTGCTCACTATTCGTACCTCTGCGGCCATAAAGTGACACTTGAACGACTCCGACGCTTTGTTGACAACTTAAAAGCGCACAAAAGTGTCAGCGAGCGTAAAAAACGCGCGATGACTGTAACAGTAAAATTTAATTGAGCCGATCGTATTTTATATCTAAAAAAAGACAGTAACAACAATAAAAAAAACCCAATCTCAATGCCAAACAAGTAAAATGAGGAAAAGTGGAAAATCGGAAAAGTGAAAAAGAAAAAGGGAAAAGTGCAGTACACGCAGTGCACGATGGCCAAAAAGATACAGGAGAGATTAGAGGAAAAGTGAAATAAAAAGTTAAAATGAAATAATGATTTGGCGAAATACAAACGTCAAGACATTTGAAAGCCATATCAAATTGCGTGCGTCGCGCGCACCTAAGCCAGCTTATTTATTGGGTATATACATATATACATAAGTATATGTTTAAGTATATTTTCGAGACATCCATGTGGCATGCAGCTGATATGCCGCATGGTGCGATGTGTCGAATGTTGCATGAATGCGCCACACATGGGCAATAACGGTAAACTGGCTAAGCTATAGACGGGCCTTAATGGTGGTCGCAACTGATATTTTTATGTGACTGGCGTTGTTGATGTTATGTTGGTTATGTTTGCATTTACCATTTGCTGCGTGCTCGCTCGTCACTTTCATTAAAAATCTCGCCACCGAAAATGCAATCAAAAGAAAGTGTCAATGCAAGCCAAATAAACGAAATTGTGAAATGAAAAGCAGAATGGAAATCGAAAATAGAAATCAAAAGCCAGAGCAAATCACAAATGGCAATAGCAACAACAATAAATGGCAACAAACAAATCAAAGTGGCGCGCACCAAATCGGTTGCATGCAACATGAGGACGCGTGCAGCAAATTTGTTGCATTTATGGCATTTGTTTAGCTGTCAGCGAAGAAGAAAAAAACAACAACAAAAACACCTAAAACACCAAAAACGCCAATCGACAATCAACGATCAACGCATTGTCAGCGGTGGCGGTGGCGCAATGACAAACATGCAAGCGAAAAGCAGCAACAACAACAACATCAAATTCATAAACAAAGAGTAACGCGAACAGCGGTGATAGCAGCAAAAGGCAACTGAGTGACAGCAACAGTAGCCTAACAGCAAAACACAGCAGCCAGTAGCAAGCGGCTACAAACAGCTGTTGCATGCAACACTAATCTGCCGCAACAGTCAAGGCGACAGCAACAGTAGCAAGTAAAATGTCTGAATTCGATTTTTTCTCCACCAATGCACTGTTTTATTTCGCCCGTTGTGTCTAGGCAATTTTGATTGTCACCAGCAGCCAAGTAGGCAGCAAAGTGCAAAGAAAAAAGTGTAATGGAAATAGTGTCAGTCAAGTTAGATGGCCAATTTGGTCTTTTGGCCGCGGCAATCAAGTCAACAAAACTCACTCACTCATTCATTCATTTATTCATTCATTCATTCTTGCCTTTATTCATGCATTCACTCACTCTCTTATTGTTGTCGTTGTTGCTGTATGTGCAATTCAATTGTCGTTGAGATCTGCAATGAGTGCGCGCGCTCGACTTGTTTACTCGCTGAGGCACTTACTCGTACATACATGCATATGTGAACATAAAGTGAAATTCAGTCCACTTTCATTCGCAATTGGCGATTTTTTTTTTCAATATTTGATATTTTTTGTTGTTGTTTTTATTATTATATTGGCTATCTTCAATTTTATTTCATCTTTTTTTTTAGTCTAAATATTGCATTTCCTTAACGGGCTTTGAGTTAAAACTACTATTCAGTTCATTGTACTATTAAAGTTATTCATAAGCGAAGGAAATATAGAAAATAAACAGTTTTACAATTGGGGAATTCTTAAATATTTTCATTTTCATCAATTTTTTTAAAATAATTTTAGGTTATTACTAGAAAAAAAATATATTAAAATTTTTTTTAATTTTTCTGAGCCATATGAAAAAATTTAAATCAAATCTTCTGAAAAAATTTGCTTCCTAAACAAGTTTTTGTGAAATATATTTTTTTAAATTTTTCACTGCAACATGAAGAACTCAGGGTTTCCTGTAGAACTTCAATAAGAAACAAATTTATTTCGTAGAAACTAGAGTAATATTTAAAAGCAATCCGGCTTTCTTGCCGGATTGTTAACTGACAAAAATGCATCCACCTTTTCTATAGAATGTTTACTGCATTGGTAAAAATAAACTTTTTTCAATTATCTTCAGTACGGCAAATCGTTTTAAAAAATTCACAAATTCTTCATCGAACATTTGATGAGAATTTCAAAAAAAAAAAAAAAAAAAAAAGACCGTCAAAATAGCCATTGAAATTTAGAAAAGTTTGAGCATATCCTCGTTTTTCTTGAAAGACCTTATGAACCGATTAAACATTATTTTCGTCTTTGAAGCTTATATTTCAAAACATATCAGGCATCTAGATTAGGCACATCATAAACCGCTTAAAAAATCAATTCTTATTGATTTTTAGTATGTTTTGATTTAATCAGAAAATGTAATGGAGACAGATATCTGAAACTTGCAGAGCCGAAATATCTTTTTCCGAAAATATGAGTCCTATTTACTGTGATTGTCTTTCTATGGGCCTTTAAAAATATTTAAAAATTTCCTTTAAATTGGAACAAACTCATACGAATATGCATAAACTGAATGAAAAAAAACTTGGAAAAAATTATATAAATATACATTTGTATTACAAAGGAGGTGCAATAATTACAAAATACAATATTTTTGTTTTCTATCTTGGGATTTTCGAACTAATATCCACACCATACCACCATCAGTTTCATATTTATGGGTAAATATTTGTAGGGCTTTAGCTGGTAATAAATATTTTTTAATCTTAATATTTGTACTTTCCTGTGTTGCTTATAAAAGACTTTTTGTACAAGAGCTAATTGATATTTCTGATTTTACTAATTTTTCGCTCTCTATTCCATTTAAGCTAAAAAGAAAATGAAGATAGTATATTCACAGAAATATTGTTCAAAGCAACTTTGTCCAAAGTAAAACTTTTGAGGAATTTATTCGACAACCCCTTTCGCTATCGTCCACTTTCAAAATATATTTTTTATGTGCTTTCGACCACCAATTCGTCATTCGCTTAGTTGAAAATTAATACGTAGTTAAACAGATCTGCAGTGTGCACTTATGTATTTATTTCATCAAATCCATGCATAATTATATGTGCCACAAAGTGTAGCGCAGAGTGAAAGTTCCCAACTGCAACTGTCTTAAATTGTTGGCGATTAAAAGGCGCTAAGTGAGATACTACTAATGCTATAAATAAAAATAATGAGCTCTAGGACCTCAAGTACCAGGCTATGTGAAGTCACAAATGAGGTTATGTTCAGCAGATGCATATATACATGTGCTGCAAATAGACCTAACAGTAGCAATGTATATATTTTAAATATATATAAAAACTTACGTAATAAAAAAAATTAAAATGATAAAATAAATAAAACAATATGAAATATAATAGATATAAAAAATAATATATAATGACATAAAAAATAAAATAAAGTAAAAAAAAAATTTAAAAAAATAAAACAAAATAAAAATAAAAAAATATAAAACAAAGTAACGTAATATAAATTAAAATTATATAAAACAAAAAAAATTTAATAAATTAATATAAAAAAAATTAAATAACAAAATTAAATATTGAAAAAATACAATAAAAATTGGAAGAAATATAATATATAATTAAAATGAAAAAAAAAATTAAACTATATTAAAAGAAAAGGAAGAAAAAATAAAATGAAATGAAATATATAAAACGAAATAAAATAAAATTAATTATAGCAAACCAAAATAAAAAATAGGTTACATCAAATAAAAGAAAATAAAATAAGATAAGATAATATTAAAATAATAAATTTAAAAAAAAATTATTGAAAAACATAACAAAAAATTAAACAAATAAATTCAAATGAAATATAATAAAATAAAATGAAAAACATATTTAAATAATAAGTCAAAACTAAAAAAAATAATAAAAATAATATAAGATAATACTAAAGAAAGATAGAAAATAAAATAAAATTGAATTTAATAAATAAAATTGAAAAATAATGAAAATTATATAAGTAATGTAATGTAAAAAAGCTAAAAAATAAATGAAAATGAAACAAAATAAATTTAAAAATTTAATACAAATTAAGGAAAATCAAAATAAGATAAGATAAAAATAATAGTATATTAAATAAAATTATAAAATAAAATAAAATACTTATAATAAAATTATATATATAATATAAAAAATAAATAAATTAAAAAAAAAAAATTAAAAAAATTAAAAAAATAATAATAAAGATATAAAAATAATAAAATAAAACAGAATAAAATAAAATAAAATAAAATAAAATAAAATAAAATAAAATAAAATAAAATAATATAAAATAAAATAAAATAGAATAAAATAAAATAAAATAAAATGAAACAAAATAAAATAAAATAAAGCAAAATAAAATAAAATAAAAAGAAAGAAGCTAGAAAAGAAATTTCTTTTGTTATTGTAGATATCAGTACATAAATTTAATTTTTCTAGGCGATAGAGCCACATTGTAAGTGCCCATTTGAAGCTGGCCTACTCCGCTTAGTATTGTTGGTGATTCGCTCTACTGCCTTGCAAATTATCATTAATGAATCGCTGTGTACCAGCATATGCATATGTGCTCGTATGTACGACATTTTTTAAATGGTTGCTTTAGTTAGCCTTACTACAGTTATAACTATTTTGGCGGCTTCTATTAATATTAAGTTGCATGCCTTTTCCAATAGTCTGCAGTGAGTCTGATTTAATAGTTGTGGCAGCTTCAATTATATGCGCAATAAAGCGAGGATGCATGTGCAGTTGCAATGTATACATATGTTGCAAGTATGCTGTGTGCAAGATTTTTTGCAGTTTTTTTATAATATAATATTTTTTTATTTTTGCATTCTTCCATACAACAGATTTTCATAGTGTAATTGCGTGCCCAACTGAAGCATTTTACTTATTTTTTAATTTGAACACTCAATTCTTTTAAATATAATTAAATTTTTTTTTTGCAAAGCTTTACCTCATATGAAATTTTAATGATAATAGCGAGAAAAAAAATACAATTTTTCACATGAATTTTGCATGTTTGCTTTGCTACTTCATGCAATTTTTTACTTTATTTTATTATTATTATTTTTTTTCGTTTTATCGCTGCCTTTACGCCTACTTATTTTTATTTTTAATTTTATTTTCCTTTTGTTTATGTTTTTCCATTGTAACAGGAATTTCGCTGGGTGTTGCCCGTAAAACGGTAATGCATTCCATTTAAATTTATTAAATATGAATATAAAAATTAAAATCATCGTACGTGTTGGTTATGCGCTCCCCATTCTCCAGGTTGGTGTGGTTATGATCTGTGGATGGTTGTGGTCGCGCCTGCGGTTACCATTTAGATTTTATCATATTATTTATATATATTTTTTTTTGCAAAACTTACTTTTATGAGGTTAGCTTTGTGATGCGATGATGTCAACTCTGTGAGTTGAATTTTTTTTTGGGTGCAAAAAATGCATTTTTAATGAACTCTTGTAGGCCCATTCATGTTTTGATGGCGTTCGAAAATGTAATTATTAAAAATTATATGTAGTTAATACTTGTAATGGTTATATAAAATATTTTTGGAATGGAAAAAATTAAGTGAATATAATAAATAAAACCTGGAAACAGCAGAGTTGTGTAGTGAGTAGCGGAGTTTGGACAACCGACTCGCAGTCGGGTTTTAAGAGTACTGAGTATCGCATGAAATATTGCTGGCAAACATGTGGACAAAAAGTGTTTAAAATACAGTTATTTTGAAATATATTGATTTAGGTTGCTGTGAGATCTGTTCACTGGGAATAAGGTGTGCAGTTACTATTTCTGGGCTATAGGAACTAATTAAAAGTGCTTCAGCCAGTGAGATCATTTCAATAGTAATACAGGTGAGCCCGTGTATTATATCAGCAAAGCTTTTATATGGAGAATCTAGTCACATAACAATCCTATACTACTATGAGAATCCCTAGGCGGAGTTAAAATTAAAGCTAACTTCCAACCTATTTCAACTGCATCATTTAATGCCATATAACTAACCATAGCTCAAAGTGCTCTCCTCATACACCTTCACCTTCGTAGCCAGTTCTAATAATATCAGCACTTTGCTTTGCACATCGCATAAATTTTGAGCCGGAAGTTATCGACGCCCTTTTCATGCAAGAATCTTTTAAGAAAATAAGTAAATAAATATAACAGTATATTAAACTTAATTGTTTTTGTTTTTAATTCTCCAGGAAATCTCTCTCCCTTGATTTGGCGACACTTTCGCAATTGTCTTCTCGTGCAACAGGGAATTTAGGTCAATTTTAAAAACAAAATCGAGAAAAAATAATGTCACAAAAACAAAGACCGCCTCTGCTTCAAATCATAATTTGCGCTACATTTAAGCAAATTAAGCCTCCGCCGATTGGGCTTAATGGTGAAATGAGTGAGCGTGAGCGTGCGCGCTTCCTTTAACGCGAAAGTGGTTTGCCCGGGTTAAATTTAGTTGTTGTTGTTTTTTTGGCGTGGCAATAAATGCAAAATATTGCACAATTATTTCCTTCACCAAAGGAACGACGACAAAAACATTAAATTGCCACACAACAACCATTTTCGGTGCGAATAACGGCATTGCGCGCAATGATGTCGGCTGCAAGGCGCACTATTTGTCATAATAAAAACGGTCGTACACAGCAACAGGCGCGCCGCACATAGTATAGAGAGAGCTTGGAACTATAGCGCAGGACACACAACATAACAGACAGCTATGTGGCTGGTTTTCTTTTGGCTTGTAATGGCATGTCGCGCCGTCTACTTCAGCTCGGGCTGGCCTGCTTCGGTTGGTGTTGCTGTTGCTGATGCGTGGGCAGCGCTGTGACACATTTTATCATCATTAGCTGCCTTCCTGTTTGCCTTTTGTGCCATATTTATGTGTGTGTGTGTGCGTGTATGTATGTGTATGCGGCTGTGTAGCGTTGTTCCCGCTCACCCTGGTTTCTGCGCTTGCAATATATCCCTATATGCGGGTACTGCGCGCTAAGTTCAAGTCATTGCAAGTCAAGTAAGTTCGCACCGTTCATTGTTGTTGTGCTTTTTTGACGTTTAGCTTTATTATAAATGAAAATTTATGCCACAAAGACTTCATCATAGTCATCATCAACGCTTTTTTTGCGCTTAGGCGTCGGCGCGTCAAAAACGGCGCATTGCACATTGCACTGGGCTGAACTCGGTGGCAAAGAAAGCGTTTAAAGTCGCTTGATTGTGTCATGTTTTGGTGACTTAGTTTATTATTTTAACCAGACTCATAACCATAATTTTTTCACGCTTTTTATACTTAATCAAAGAAAGTTCGCTCGCATGTCAGTGAAATGTCAGCATTAGTTTGCAATTTGTTTATTGAAATCACAACGTTTTGGCGAGCTATATATCTCCTTATGTGACTATACGAATATATGTACAAATAAGAGAAATATAAAAAAAATAAAAACTTGATTCATTTAACGGTTAGTTGTTGGTAAACTTTTTAATCTATTTGATTCTATTTGATTTCATTTCTTTTAAGTTCATTTTAATTAATTTTTAATTTATATTTAATTAATTTATATTCAATTATTTTATCTTATTTCATTTTATTATATTATTTATTATTATTGTTATTTATATTTTTTTTCATTTCATTTCATTTCAGTTTATTTATTTTATTTCATTTTATATATTTTACTTTATTTTAATTAAATTTTTTTGTTTTAAATTCTTTTTCATTAATTTATTTCATATTCTTATACTTTCCTTTGTTATAAAAGATTTATTCTAAATAATATTTTTTTTTAAATTTAATTTAATTTCATAATTTTTTTAATTTTTTTTTATTACCCATTAATTAAATTTAATTTAATTTCTTTATGTATAATACAATTTTATTTTATTTTTTTTTAACTTTGTATTATTTTATTTTACCTTATTTTATTGTATTATACTTTGTAATTTTTTTTGTATTTAATTTTTTTTTTTCAATTTTTTTATATAAATTTTTTATTTTATATATATTTTTTTGTTTTATTTTTTTATTTAATTTTCGTTTCTTTAATTATAATTTTTTTAATTTAATTTCATTTACTTTGTTTATTTTATTTTATTTTAACTTTGAATATTATATGATTTTGTTTTTAATTTTTTTTCTTTGCTTTTATTTCATTTTATTTTTAATTTAAATTTTGAGTTGAACAATTTTTCAAACTAAAACTTTTACTTTTGCTTTCAACAAAATCACTTTCAAGCATTTTCACAAGTCATTATTACTTGTTGTAAAGAAATCTTTTTGTCTCATTTTTGGGCTGGGCTCATAAGCGACAATCGCTTGCATTTTTTCGCAGATGGGCTTGACCATACATAGGTTTTTGTATACATATGTGAGGATTTATATAAATTTGTTGTGCTTTCAATATTTCTGTGAATTCCTTACCATTTTGGTTGGTCAGATTTTGAAGGACTTAAGGAAAAATTAATATTTTATCACATTTTTATGCCACTTAAATATGGTCAGTATTTGTTGATTTTAACAAACGTTGCCTACATTTAGGCTGATGTTGAGTAATCAAGAATGCTGAAATTTAACAACAACAAAAAATGCACGAAAATCGTTCAGGTTGTTAAAAAAAAATATATGTATATGTGTGTATGCATGCATATATGCATTTATGCACACAACTTGCCGGAATGTACAGAAATGAGGTTTAAAGCCTTGCGGTTTGTTTACATTTGCAAGCCAAAGTTGTTGGTGCGTAGCTCTGTGTAGTTGACATGCAACACCATGAGGGTAATGTACCCATTAAACAATCGGTATTTACGAGTGGAAAAAAAACATGAAAAAGAAAAAAAATCGCTAAACAAAGTGCAAACCAAAAGATTAAGTAGGAAAACCGACGAACGCGCTGCCGAATGAACGCGTGCGCGTGCGCATGAGCATATTTTAACAACCAAGTATTTGCGTAGCTTTATGGCGACATAAGCGGATTTGTGTGTTGCACAGGCAACACATTTGCATATGTATTTAGCTGCTCGTGTAGTGTCACCACAAAAAAGTGCGATAAAATGCAAAATCGTATGGTAACATATGATTTAGCTAAATAACCGTAAAAAATATGTGCGAAAAAGTTAATAGCGAAAATGGAAATCTGACATGTGCGCACAAATCCACATACATATGTAACAAATGTACCTGCGAAATAAACACAAACAAAGCGACTTGCTCAATGCTATGTGTTGAGATATTTATTTTTGGCCACTTTATGTAATTTCTACATTTGCTGATATTTTTAGACCGTCAAACACATACGAATGTATATGACTAATAGTTAAATAATTAAAATTTGTAAATATTGCTTTGAATTATTTTAACAGCGTTGCTAATTGCCACAAAAATGTGGAAAGCAAACATAGCCTTTGCTAGCATCAGGAGACCCAGTTAAATTTTTTTATTTAATTTTTTTTTTTTGGTTCAAGAAAATGAAAAATATATATTAAAAGAAATTTTTTTTTTATATAATTCAAATCCATTTTTTAGGAAATAGTAAAAGTTAAAACAAAAACCTAAGTTACACCAAAAAAAATGTTTGTAAATTAAAATTAAAGTTATTTTTAAATATATAATCTTTTGAGTAAAACTGAATTTTCTAAAAATTAGCAGTAAAAAATTTGTCCAATAGACAATTTAAATTAAAAAGTTAGAAACAAAATTGCTCCAGGGAAGCTAATAATTAAAGATTTGAAAAAAATATTAAAATTTTTATACTCTTAATTACTTCAAAAAAAAATTTAAAATTTTAATTTTTTTTCGATAACTTAACTTTTCTATTTCAAAAAACATTTTTATATATTTTTTTTTACTATAAATGAAAATAGATTTTTTTTTAAATTTATAAATTTTTTAGTTAATTTTTTTTTTCACAAAAACCGTGTTAACTCAGTTAAACCTATTTATATAATTTATAATAGTTTTAATTTTTTCTCAAATCAAAAATAGCCTTATAAAAAATTTGTTTAATATTTTATTTTTTATAGTTTTGAAATATTTTCATATTTTTTATAGTTTTGAAACGTTTTTGAATATTATCTGCTACGCGGATTTAAATAACAAATAAAAACATTTAGATATACAGAAATTTTTTTAAATTTATTTTTTAATGAAAAATTTTCATAGTAAATACTTTTATGAAAAATTATACATAGTTTCAAAATTTATTAATTTTGTTTTAAAGTTGATTGAGTAAACCTTTTAATTTTTCTTTTTAACTAATAAGAGTTTATAAGCTTTCTGTTTATTCAATCTCGATAATTGCTTTTTCCAAGATGCTCCACACTTTTTTTTATTTATTTCTATTATGATTTATTTCTTATCTAATTTAATTTTTCTAATTTTTTTTCTTAAATAATTTCTCAAAAACCTTCACTCACCTCCACACGCTCCAAATATTCCTGAAATGCCGCATACGAGTCCTCACCATCATCATCGGTCAAATCGCGCACCACTGCCAAGTCGAGATTATCCAGAGTGGCGGCCAATTTGCGGCAGTTGTCTGCCATCGCATCACTCGTCGTCGTCGTCGTGGCGTTATCAGCTGTCAAGGTTGTTGTGTTGCCGTTGCTGCCGCCAAAGCCACTGCCGCTGCCACTTCCGCATTTCGTGCTGATACCAAAGCAGTTGTTGTTGTGGTTATTGCTGTTGCTACGACGCGGCATGGTTGCATAACCGGTGCTACGAGCCGGACTTGCGCTGGCGGTTCTTTTCGCAGGTGTTGTTGTTGTTGCACTTTCCGTGTCAGCCACCGACACTGATGGTGATGGAACAGTGGCTTTAGTCGCTACCACTGCCGCTGTTGTCGCTGTCACTTTGGCTGTCGTTGTGGCGGCTTCCGTTCTTCCATCGTTGGTACATTTATTGCTGCTGATAAGAGCGGCTGCCGCACTCGCTCTGTTATGGTCGCTATTAATTGCATTCGCTTTTGATTCATTGGTTGTTGTTGCTGTTGCTGTTGTCATGTTTTTGTTGCTGTTATTCTGTGACTTAATGGAGTTGTCATGATTTCGCATTTGTTGTTCTACAATGAGAGATGCAGCAAAAGAAGAAGAAGAAGAAAAAGTTAGTAAAAATGTATATAAATAAAGTGGTAGCCCGTAAATGTGAGATAAATGGCGAATGTGAAATAGAAAGAATTTGCAACTTATTAGACAATTATATGTATATTTGCGTATAAGTGGATAGCGACGAGAAATTCTTGAAATTCCGGTGCGCCATCTGCTGTTAGTGCATGCCAATGCAGCAACTGCTTCTGCTACCAATTTTTTATGCCTATAAATCTTACTTTTGATCTGTCAACTGACTAGGAATTTTTTTGTTTAGTTTTGTTTGTAAATTTATTGAATATTTATTTACCAGGCGTCTTTCTCGTATTTACATACATATATATGGACAATAAACTTATAAGCAATGAATTAATGCTCTCTTGCCGTTGGTTGAAACTCATAAATTGCACTTGCCACACCTGTCACCAGCCACATTGTTGCATGCTACCACATAACTGTATATACAAACAAACGTTGAGTAGCAGAGAATGACTCTCATAACAATAGGCAAAATCAAAGAAAAAAATATATCTAAATAACAATTGCGTTGATTATGTTGACAAAGTTGGTGAAATATTTCGTGTATACACTTTTATAGCCAGCAGTTGCAGGTGTGGAGTGGATTAGCTAATCGGGTATGGAAAAATTATCCTCAACGTAGAGCGCAGTTAAGTGCAGAACAGATTTACGCTTAACGAAGTTCATAAAAATTGTCTTATTTAAATATTTTTTGTCAGAGTATCTAGAGGTCTGAACAATGTTAGTACCAGGCGAAGGAGAGATAGACCACATCAAAATTAAGACCGATATGATCAGAATGACGAACTGAGTTGATTTAACTTTGCCCGTCTATTTGTTTATCTATCCGTCCGTCTATTTGAGCGCAGACTCGTCTCATATTCGGACGTATTTTTCTAATGTATTGATCTTTTGTCGGAGCCAGCCATATCCGTCGACTACATCATATAGCCCCCCCACAACCGATTTGTTCAGATAAGAGGTTTTGAGTAAAACATACGTGAAAAAAGCATCTAAGTACATGAAATAAGTACATGAAATTTGATATTCTATCCGTGCAAATTTAAATAGATATTGACACCAGCGCCTGAGCCTTTAAATGATTTCCTTTTTCAACTTATCTAGAGCTGTCTCTTCTCAGTAATATCTCACTGTCATGATAGAGATGCTGGAATCGTTTAACTCGAATCAGAGTTGCACGATTCAGATCCAATGGAAGTTTGAAGCTTGTGGAATGTCAGTTAAGGCACTGTTTTTTTTGCTTGCCGAAGTATATGCCATCTTACACTCCTTTTCCATAAATCACATCCACCTTGTAGTTTAAACTTGGATATATTTTGAAGAAAAAAAAACAGACTTCCTAGTCATTTCTCAGATGTAGATAGTTTAGCTGCTAAACATTAAAGGTCGGTATGCAGCTCTAACGAAAATAAAAAAACTCATATATTTCTTGGTAGTAGGCACGGAAATTTGACAGATGATTTTCTATTGTGAACAGCTCTTTACATATGAAGAAGATATGCAAATGTAAATAAACAAAACGAAAAACATTAGCAGACCGCGGTAAATATTTGGCGCTAATTATGTATACTAACGTTTTCCATGGCTAAAAATAAATAAATGGTGTAGAAATTGATGAAAAAACTAAAAATATTACGTAAATTGCTTTATAAACTTGCTTTAATGCGTTTGAAAATTAGTCTTCTTCCTGTTTATCGCAAAATAAAGGGTGTTTTTTATAAAGGTATAGAACTTTAAGTTGGCATTACTTTTCAAGATGGCGACCGATTTAACAGCTGTCAAGTGATTTATTCTCAGTTTGGTTTGGCAATTCATCATGAATAGACTCACGATCATAAAGTAAGTCGTAGATTCATCCAATGGGCCCAAAACGAGATTACCGTTGTTCCCGATTTTCATAAGCGAATTTTGTTTAGCGATGAAGCGCACTTCTGGTTGAATGGCTACGTCAATAAACAAAACTGCCGCATTTGGAGTGAAGGTAATGCTCAAGTGTATGTTGAAACACCGTTACATCCAGAAAACCTGACTGTTTGGTGCGCTTTATGGGCTGGTGGAATCATTGGTCCGTACTTTTTCAAAAACGATGGTGGCCAGAACGTTACAGTCAATGGTGATCTAACTTTTTCATTCCTGAATTGAATAACCATGATGTCCAGGAGATGTGGTTTCAACAAGACGGCGCAACATGTCACACAGCTCGTGCCACAATAGATTTATTGAAACACACGTTTGGTGACCGCCTAATTTCACGTTTTGGACCTGTGAATTGACCTCCAAGATCTTGTGATTTAACACCGCTAGACTACTTTCTGTGGGGCTATGTAAAGTCATTGGTCTATGCGGATAAGCCACAAACGCTTGACCATTTGGAAGACAACATTCGCCGTGTTATTGCCAATATACGGCCACAAATGTTGGAAAAAGTCATCGAAAATTGGACGTCCAGATCGGACTACATCCGCGCCAGCCGTGGCGGTCATATGCCAGAAATCATATTTAAAATGTAATGCCACAAGATTATCTTTCAGATAAATAAAATTCATGTCAATCGAATAATCCATCGTTGTTTTATTGCAACTTGAAGTTCTATACCTCTATAAAAAACACCCTTTATATGTGAGACTATTCATTTCGCTCGGAACTCTGTCTTGCCGTGCATTCGTTTATATTTAAAAACTTTATAAACAGGCAGTAGAAAATGGAGTCTTTTTCGTTCGAGGTGCGTACTGCTTCGTAAAAAAAATTTCACTCATCGTTTTTTTGCACTTTTTTTATAAGGAGATTTTGGCTTTCGCTAGAGCTGCATACCGACTTTAAGAAAATTAAAGGCAATGAGAATGCAATTTCTGTCTCACTTTTGAGTTTTTTTTAATGAATAAACTCATACTGGGGTTTATTGCCTCTATATTTCTCAAATTTCTTTGATTTCCATATTTTTTAAGGATCAAATACAAATTATACTCAGCTCTCAACTGAGTTAGTACTCTAGCCATGCCTTGAGGACGCCATTACTTTGAATTAGAATTTCGGTAAAGCAAAATTTCAATATTTCAGTTCAATAGCGAAACAGAAAAATAATTTAATTTTTTTAATAGTAATTATTGAGAAAACCAAAAAAAAATTCAATAAATCCCCAAATCTATGTCATTTCGTACAATCTTTCCCACAAAAACTTAATTTTTAATTCTATTATAATTTTATAATTAATTAATTGCAAGAAATCACATATAATTAATGGATAATTTGGCAGTAAAAGTTGTTAAAAATTATCTAAAAAAATTTTTACAAAGAAAATACAACAACTATTTCACCAACATAACATAAATATATTTATCACAATCTTAACGATGCTGCCAACACCAACGGAAGCGAAGCTAGTCTTGTTGTTATTGTTATTGTTGACCACCGAAACAATTGCGATAAAAATGAATGTGGAAGCAGACAAATCCCTTGCTTATCAGATTTACATTTCAAAATGATTTATGTCTGAAATTAAAAGCACAAAAAAAAAATAACAGGGAAGAGGACGAAGGAGGTAGCTATAGAGACTGAGACAGCAAGCAGCACCAGTTAAAGGGCAGAGGACACTTTGACCCACTAAATCAACAAAATTGTGAAGAAAAAGAAACAAAAAATACAAATAACATAATACAGAGTTGTTGAATTGAAGCGCAAATTCAAGCCAAGTAACTGCGCAGACGCGACTGACGCCCCACTGAGGAGGAGAGTTCATATGTTGTTGCAGTGTTGATATAATTTTTTTTTTTTTTGTAATACAACAATGCTTACAAACACCCGCTTATATACATATGTCTACATATTGTATGCACTGTTTGTGTATGTATGTGTATATATATCTACATTATGTATGTAATGTGTATGTATGCATGTATGTTATGCATTGTAATTTTTTTTAGCTTCGATTTTATTGCGCATGCGTGTGTTCGATTAACTCTTGATTAAAACGAGTAGACAGCCAGTAGTGGTGGTGGTGGCCGTTGGCATAAAATTCGGTCTGTCTGCCTGTAGCTGCGTCGCTGACGCGCATTTCCCACCAAACGAACACTTTTTGCTCAATCCACCACCGGCTGACCCTTCAATGAAATTCTGATGTGGTTGTTGTCAGCCCGTCAGCTCGTTGTTCATTGTTACACAATTCATTTGCCGACATCGTAAATCACTGGACGCAACAAGCGCATTTTTTTTTCATTACAAACATACATTCATATGTACTTACAGATGTACATATGTACATTGTATAAATTTGTAGGGCACATACATAAGATATGTACATATGTACATGCAGTAGTTACAAATTTTTTAAATTTATTTATGCAATACATCGTTTATACAAAAACATACATACACACATAAACGGACATATTGATCACTAAAAAATGCAGTACATATATACAATACATTGTACTTCGAAAAGTTTTTTTTCTTTTTCATCATTTTTTTCTCAACGTCAATTTAAAACGCTACGCTGCTTGGGAGGTCCGTTACTGTCTCGCGTCGGCCAGTTTGTGCTCGTCTTCCGCTTTTCTTAAACGCTTACTGACTGACATGATGCATACACATATGCATTTATACAAATATTTTCAACATATTTTCATTTGCAGCAAGACGTGGGGGGTACATACATATATCTGCAATATGCATCTACACATGCATGTTTTGACAGAATTGATTTCTACTGGCAATTTTATGTTGTTGCTGGTGGTGAAATGACTTTCTTTATTGCCGGTATTTCGGCGCAAGTTTTCGATGGTTTTACGAAAAACAAATTTTATTTTATGTTAATGAAATTTATGTGCAAAACTGATGAGACGTAATTTATATTTGAAATTTTTAGTTAGTTAAATTAAAGTAAATTAAATCAAGTTAAGTAAAATAAAATATCTGAATATAAATTAAAACAAATTTACACAAATTAAACTAAAATTAAAATAAGTTAAAAACTAAAATAAAATAATAAAGCATAATAATATATATAATAGAATTAAAAAAATAAACTAAAAAAAAAACTAAAATAAAATAAGATAAAAAAATCTAAAAAACAATATTAAATAAAATTAACAAAATGGAAATAAATAATTAAATATAAAATAACATAAAAAAATAATTTAAATTAAATGAAAATATATTAAATAAAATAAAATAAAATTAATTTTAATAAAATCTGGAATTTAGAAAAATTATAAAAATTTTATTTATAACTAAAATAGTATATATTATATTAAAATAAAATAAATTAATTTAAAATAAAATTAAATAAAAATAAATAAAAAAAATATAAAAAAATTAAAATAGTACATTAAATAAACAAAACAAAATAATATTTTTAATTAAAAAGAAATTAAATTAAATCAACGAATGTATTACGATAAAATAATACAAATAATATAAAACAAAATATAATTAAATTAAATTATAATATATCAAATTAAATAAATTAAAACGAAATAAATTTATATTAAATAAAATAAAATAAGAATATAAAACTAAGGCAAAAATAAAATGATGCAAAACAAAATAGTATAAAATATAATAAAATAAAAAATAAGTAAAAATAAAATAAAGGAAAATAAAATAAAATAGGACAAAATAAGTTAAATAAATTAAAATAATATTAAGAAAATAGAATAAAACAAAATAAAATAAAATAAGATAAAAAAAAATAAAATAACATAAAATAAAATAAAATAAATTAATAAAATAAAAAAGATAAACAAATTAACATAAATTAAAGTAAAATTAAAAAATTAAATAAAATAAAATAAATTAATAAAATAAAAAAGATAAATAAATTAACATAAATTAAAGTAAAATAAAAAAAATAAAATAAAATAAAATAAAATAAAATGAAATAATAAAATAAATAAACTAAAATAGAATAAAATAAATGAAATAAATTGCGCTCTGAAACAGCTGAAATGGTTTTTGGCCCAGCTCTTCCCCCAAGTTGTGGTTTCGCATCTTGATGTTTTTACCAACAAATCGAAGGACATATAATTTATTCTAAGCAGCCTCCGAGCGGCCTAAAGATTTTTATGGGGAACTTTTATTTTTTCCATGTCAAAATTACACTCGGAAGGTTTTATATTCCCTGCCGAGGGGCGACTACAATTGGAAAAGTTAATTTTCAATTATTTTGGATGTTGCTCGAACCCAAGCCTTCCGAATGACAGTACGCTACGCTAACCATTCGGCTATTTTTAATAAAATTATATAAAATAAAATAAAATAATATAAAATAAAAAACATAAAATAAAAGAGAAAAAATTAGAATAAAATAAAATATTTATATTAAATAAAATATTAACGAAAATAGTCCAATAAAAGATATAACACAATTAAATTTTTTTTAAATTTTTTTTATAAATTTAGATTTATTTTTATTTTTGTAGCTTAAATCAATATTTGTATGTACATACACATATATGTATCTACGGACAGTACATAGGAATGTATGTACGTAAATAAATATTGATAGACAAATACCGCGGATACTTGGCAAAAATGAAATTGCCACAAATAAATGTTCAAAAAACTTCATAAATAAGCAAATTAGACACACTCGTACAAACACATGTGAAAATTTAATATTTTAATTTGCTCAGTTATCAACAACAGTGCTGATTGTTTGCGTCCGTCGTGGAGGCCAAAAGCTGAAATGGCATTTTAATTGACTTGCAAATGTTTAAATTTCAATTAGCGCAAAATCAAATACGGTACAACACAGATGGCGTGTAGCATAAATTTTTTTTTATTAAATACTAATTTATTTTTACGTTTTATTCATTTACATTTTTTTATTTACAATATTTATTCACATTTTGTGTATTTTCACTACAAATGGGTATGTCCAACGACACGATTTTCAAATTTATTTCTATGCCAATTTGATTGATTTCGTTGCCGCCTTAAGCAAACATTTATAAATGACTTAAAAGATTTAATTTGCGGATTTTTTTTTAAATACATAATAATTAGTAAAATGAGAATTTTATGAGAGGGTTTTTTAAGAATCTTAATTAAATAGAAGGAAATGAATAATTACCAGCCTTGCGAAATTTCTTAATTACACTGAGAGTGTTTTCGAGTTAATTTCTATTATGTTAATTTTTTTATAAATAAATGCTATTTAATGCTAGCAACATTTGTAGTAGTTTCACAAAGCCTAATTGTAGGCAATGTTTTTATTCAACTTTTTTGACGACTTTCTCACACCATATTAGACATTGCCTACATTTTGTATGCATCAAAACAAATTTTAAAATTGAAAGATTGTTTTTAATATATTTTTGTTAGTTTTTATGAATGCAAATTTTATTTAAGCCCAAATTCTCTCTATATATAGATAATTTAACGTATAAAAATAATGATTACGAATAGTGCTTAAAAATTACAGAAACCAATACATTTGTCCATTATACAACTTATCCAAGACTGAATCAGTGGCCGGCTTACTTACATTTGTTAAAGAGTTTTTTCTATACGACCACCATTAATTAATCACATTCGTTGAGTGTCATACGGTAGCTATTGAGTGGCTTTGAACTATTGTTTCATATTTACTTTTGCAAATTAAGTAACAAGGTGCCGCAAATCGACTGAACGTGTATGGGGCGTGAACTGATTGCTAGCAAATTTTTTTTTTGCAATTAATTTATCAGTTATGACACAATCAGGTTGAAAGCTTAATTTGATTTGCGTATATTTGAAAAATTAATCAAACATTATGAGTTAATTGCCAGTCTTAGTAATATATAGATGTGAGAGGTGGAGCAGAGCTGTTGTGCAAACAAATTTTTTTTCTATGTTGCCAATTTTCTTGCCTGCGCCAAGACGATTTTGTTTTTACTTTTTCAATTTTAGAAACATTGTTCCTAAGTCACTGTGACCTATGCAATATTTATGCAGTGTTGCCAGTTTTCTTCTTGCTTAATTGTAAAAAAAAACAATTAGTTATTTTCATACCAGAAAAATTGTGTTTACAAGTGGCTTTAAGGTGAAATCTATGCTGAATTACTCTAAACACTGTTGCCAATTTTACTATTGCCTCTTAAGTAGGTTTACTGGTGAGCTGGTAAAGATCATTAGACGAATTTGACGAAGTGACTAGAAAATTTCTAAACTTTAATCATAGTTGCCAGTTTTTTGTTTATTTTGAAAGCTTTTGATTATGCAATTAATATTTATTAATTTTTATACATGGAACATCAAGGCACATACTAAAAACCTGGGGAAGGGTCGTGGCCTTATACCTCTATATATTAATGGCTTTGTTCTAAATGACTGACGCACAATTGAATCAACGCACAGTCTAAACCATGGAGACATAAAATTTGGAGGCTATGTTTTGTGTAGACATTCGATGAGTACGGATTTTTTAGGAAGTGGACCTGGTTTGAGCTATATTTGGATCAAAATAATTGTTATATTTGTGTAAGTATTCAAATATTTTAACCTAATAATAATAATATGAATATCCTAAAAACCTACTAAAATCTTATTAGAACGATTTTCCAATTCCATACGGTCGAAAGCTTGGGTAAAATGTAATATAAAAGGGTTTTCAATGGGGATGATATGATTTCTAAGTGTCGTTTTAACCATTTTTAAAATGTTACGATCTGTCTTTTTTTCATTGTATTCAGTAATGTTTACAATTTCATCCACGGACCACCATAAACGTCGTCAATTCGCTGATTTTGCTTTGGAACAAATTGAAAACGATAACGATTTTTTTTAACAAAATCATTTTCTCCGATGAGGCTCACTTTCATCTGAGTGGTGCGGTAAATAAACAAAACTGTCGATTCTGGTGCGAGGAAAATCCACAAATTATTCATGAACAACCATTACATTCACCTAAATTGACAGTTTGTTGTGGTTTTTGGTCTGGTGGAATCATTGGTCCGTACTTCTTTCGAAACGAAGCTGGCAGCACCGTTACTGTCAATGGAGAGCGGTATAGATCGATGATAACCAACTTTTTATGGCCACAAGTGGAAGGAGTTGATCTTAAAAACATCTGGTTCCAACAAAACGGAGCTACGTGTCACACAGCACGTGCAACAACCGAATTACTGTGAGAAGAGTTTGGTGTTTCGATTATTTTAAGAAATTGTGACATGGAATGGTCTCCAAGAAGTTGTGATTTAACACCATTAGACTACTTCGTGTGGAGTTATTTGAACTCATTGGTCGTTAGCAATAAACCAGACTCCCTTCAAGCTTTAAAAGTCAATATTGAACGTGCTAAGACATACGACTTGATTAATGGAAAAAGTGCTCAAAAGATCATTTTGGCCAGTTGAATGATGTTATGTATAATTGTATCCATTGTATTTCACATTAAATAAAAAAAATTGAATTTTTTTTTTTAAAGAAATCATATCACTCTTACCTATATATGTATGTATAAAATAAAATAAAAAGTCTTTTGAAAAATATGAATTTTTTATACCTCTCCCAAAAAAAATGCAGTGTTGCCAATTTTCTTTTTCACACCTAAATAGGCTTCACGTATATAACGCCTTTAAATAAATTAAAATTTTTAATTCTGAATATCGTATTGCGGCACAAGAAAGACTTTTTACAAAGTTTCCAATTTTTTTTTTTGCTTTGAAAGGTTTTGGTCAAATTCACAACAGTAATAGTCATTTGTTTTATGCATTATTTTATTAAAAATATATTTATTTGGGTGACAATATGATGACAGCACTGTAGAGCAAATAATACTTAATGCAATGTTGCCAATTTTCTTTCTTCGTATTAGAAAAAACTTTGCAATCGCTCAGTTTAGTCATACTGCAGTACAATTGGCTAAATTACTGCTTCACAGTTTCAACTTAAAACGAAATCATTTCCACACCACCATTATCTGCGACCTAAATTACAATTAATTGTTGTGATAAATTATTTTAGCATTTATTTAAATTACACATCAACGATATACGGAAATCTCAGTAAGGTAAGAGTTGTCAAATGCTAAAAACTACATTACCATGAAAATACCACAACAGACAAAAGCCACAAGACAATATCAGCTAATAATGAGCACTTGCCAATCTAAGCGCAAGATAAGCCGAAAATCTGTAAGAGAAAAACTAAATAAATGAAAATCGATCTATTACAGCAATTTGTTTAAACCAATTAGGCTTGCGACAGCTGGGGGGTGGGTGGCTGGTATGAGAAGGAGTGCAGCGGCTGATAATGAAGGTGTTGGCAGTGAACGCGGAGATAGTGGTGGCGCTCGCGCTACGTACTATTAGCGAAACTTTCACACTTACTTACCAACAACTCAAAAAAGAAATAAAAAATCAAGACAACATGTGCTTGCGCTCTTAGTTGAGTGTATAAAGAAATGCTTGCCACAATCAATGAGGTTGGCGGATAAGCGCACAAAGGCGGCGAAGGAGGCAAGCAGGCAGTCAATAAAACCTCAGCTAGTTTTGGTTGATAGTAGGTAAAGTTACAGCGCACACGGTCTTATCTCGACTTCATATCGCACATTAAAGGCAATTCATCTTAAAACACTAATTGAGGACTACCACAACGTGGCTTACATATGTATATGTGGCAAGATAATGTTGCACATATGAATAACGAGGAACAAGGAAAGTTAATACCAAAGAGCATAAGCAAGCAATAACAATGGAGTTAATGGCAAAGGAAAGCGAAGACTTTGAGGAGTAACTAAAGAGAGTGGAGAGTAGGAAGACTTAATAAGAATAAAAGAAATAAAAAGAAGAACAAAAATTCATCTGGACAGTAACTGTAACAAAAGCATTACAATGAATAATAACAAACAAAAAAACAAAAACAAAAAAACCGAGGCAACAAAATGTTTATTGTCATTAACGCCAGAAACGCGTTGAAAATTTATACCAACAACAAAAATACAAAAATACACATAAACAACTGACAAGAGCCTATTGTAATTTAGAGGAGATTAAGATTAATTTCCAAACGCCTCTGGAACACGATGACGACTAACGACGTTTCGCATACGACTCACCAAGCTGGTTGTAGACCCAGCAAATAAGATAAAGCGTTGCAGAAATTATAAGCAAAAACTAGTAAAGTTGCATACAACAATGGCGATGAAGTGCGTCTAGCTCAATAAAATTGCTGTTGTTACAGTTTGACTTATAAGTATAAGCAAAATGCCATAGGTAATTATGGCTACGACCAAAGAGAGTGAGGACAACAGTGCAAAAAAATAAAACGAAAACTGGCTGGCACTGCAGATGAGGGTTTTTAAAGACCTTTATAAAACTCTAGTCATGTGAGCTTAAAAATAACAAGTTCATGACGCGACGCATTGTCTGAGCAGACAGCGGCACACAAATGTTACAAAAAAAAAAAAAAAGAAAGAAGACTGAGCCTAACGCCTTATAGTGCACACTAAAAAGTGGTTAAATTATTGAAATATGAAATAAATGAGCATAGAGACAAAGCCATGCTCATGTTATTTGCATAAATTTTGAATCCTAAATATATTGGAACTTTATATCTTATTTTTGGCGCTTGAACCAGAATAGTAGGAATATATTTAAGAAATTTAATTCGAACTGAATTAGGTCAAATTTATAATTTAATTGCACATGGCTTTATACAAAATATATATAACAAAAGCAGTAACAAGGCTAACCTATGAATTAGGCCATGGTCACACAAGCACTCAATTATCTAATTTAGAACAATTAAAATCTTAATTACAAACAAAATTATCTTTGTTCCACCTAAGAAATTCACTGACGTTTTATTGAGAAAAACTGAGCAGTTAGTTCAATGTGGAGAGTTCAAGAAGAACACTTTAATTCCAAAAAAAAAAAAAAAAAAAAAAATATCAAATAGAACAGAAATGCGCATACAAATAATTTTAAATTTTTTTTTCAAACATAATGAAAATATTCTGTTGATCAAATTGTTTTGAAATAATTATTTTTAATACAAGCAAAGCCAAAAAGTAATTAAATGGGCTAAAATTTGATGGTTGACCCAGCGATTCTGGATGTCTATAAGAAGCTGATTCGAGTGTTTAGTAGGCACTGAAATATTATTAAATTATTTTACTGCTTTTTTCTTAATAAATCTATGTTGATATCAATATTTCATTTTTTTAAATAAAAATTTTCACAAACCAAATAAAAGAAACTTAATTGAATGTGTGTGAACCCCAAACCCAATGACGCATTTTAGAATTTCATATGTCTCAGCCAATAGACCCGTATGAACTCACTATGAGCAAAATCAGTGCATGCTGAAAAGCAAAACCTACTAGATTACAATCAGAGAAAAAGATCGCGAAAGCCTATGAGCGAAACCCCTATAATTTTGCTCTCGTCCATTGTGCGTGTTAAGGTGTCTGTTGTTATTGGCAGCCGCAAACAACCTCCTCACACTCTCACCCATTCAAGTCGTGGCAGTGCAAATTCCGTAAAGCATAGCCGACCGTCATATTTAATAGACGTCGTTAACAATGTGGCAAATGTGGCAGTATAACTTAATATCAACTCTGCGTTCAATTCTGTTGTTTTCAGTCCATACAACGACAATTCCTTGAATAGCTCACCGGTGTAGAGTGTGTGAGGGCAACAAGACGAGCTGTTAATGCTGGTGATTGCAACATGCGTGCAACAGTTGAAGCGCATGCGTGGCGATACAATTGAACTGCTGATGCAAACCTAAAGAAACTTGGTGGACGTATTTTTTTTTTTTTTTTTTTTTTGGTGTTTTAGCTTTTCAATACGTATTTCATGTATATTTTATTCCCCTTAGTATTTCTTTCTCGGCTGCGGGCATTTTAAGGCTATAAAAAGTCAACAATTTGCAGCAACAACAATAAAAATGATTACCACTGAGAGGACACAACGAGACTGCAACTATATGCGGCGACAACGATAAGGGCAATGTTAAGCGGCCACAGATTGGAGTAGTGCGTTGATGACTATGCGAATAGTTAGGTCTTTTGTTGTGGCAAGGTACCACAGCGCACCATGTTGCTAAAACCTCTTCTTGTCCTTTACCTGTCCAGCTGATGACTTAAAGAGCTTGACTCGTTGTCGCCCGGTATCAACGACAATGTCGTTCATGAGCGCAAGGAAAATGCATACATACAAATATACGCATATGAGCGCACTTTTTGACCGAACCAACTAGTTTAATCTCAAAAGCACTTCTTTCAAGCCTCATTTGCCTATCAAATTGTTATAAAACTAGCTTATTTCGGTTGCCAAGGTAAGTGAGCTTAGTAGTGAGGACAAGTACAGAGGGTTATGGTGGTTTTCGCATATTTCAAGCTTACCGTTATATGGCAGATGCGTGTGCTTTTCACGGAATTTCGATAATTTTCATGGGATACCTATAAATAGGAAATTTTTTTTTTGTTTCAAACGCCTTCTGGGTCGAAAGTCAAAATTTCGGTGTCTTTGAAATAAAGCGGCATATGTAATATTGTGTGTTTTCCACAAAAAGAGTATCCACAGTGTTATTTAAAAATAAATTTTCGACGCGTGCGTACGTGTTTCCTGTACGCATATATATATGTACATACAAAAATATAAAAATCGGCAATAAATAAACATAAAAATTATAGTCACTGGCATTATATAGCTTTTGTCTGGCCGTACAATAAAGTTTAGGTGTGCGAAGTTAAAAAATAAAAATTACTAGCAAACAATTTACGCTTTCCAATATTGTTTTTTTTTACATTTATCGTTATTATTATGATTTATCACTCGACGACACTTACAATAATGCACAACCGACAAAAAGCTAAAAAGTAATGCACCCATGCGTACGCACAAAACAAATTAAATACATTAAAATGCATATAAGACGGCATTTAGTTAAAGACAAAAACAATAAAAACAGCAATAGGTGCAATAACACGCCCAGGCAGGCACACACTAGACGCAAAAATGGGCGCATATCATGGACTAAAAAGGGCTTTCACAATAAATGTAGTGGGAAATGATGACAAAAAATAAAAAAAAATTATTTTGAAACTGTACGCTTTTTTACTATCTGAAATATGTAATTTATTTCTAGTTTTAATTAACTTTAAATTATTTTATTTCATTTTATTTATTTATCTAATTTTTATTTTTCAATTATTTTTTTATTCTTTTAATTTTAATTTACCTGAATTTACTTATTATAATTTTAATATAATTTAACTTTAAATTTATATATTTTGTTGTTTGTGATTAAAGTTATATTATTTTATTTTACTCTTAAATATTTTTAATTTATATTATATTATATATATTATTTCATGTCATTTAATTTAATTTTAATTTATTTATTTATTTTTATTTATTTATTTAATTTAATCATTTAATTTAATTTAATTTATTATTGCTATTGTTTTAATTTATATGTTCTTATAATATTTGATTTGATTTAATTTTTATAATATTACTTTATTTTAAATTTAGTTTTAAATTTTTTAAATTTAATTTATTTTATATTTTATTTTTTTGTCATTTAATTTTTGCTTAATTTTTTTATCTTATCTTTTATTAAGTTATTAATTTAATTTAATAAATTTTTTTTATAATTTTTAATTAATTAATTAAATTAATCGAATTCTAATTTAATTAATTTATATAATTATTTTAAATTTCAATTTTATTTTCATTTTATTTCGTGTCATTTGATTTCATTTTACCACAATATTTAGTTTTGTTTAAGTTTATTTATTTTTTATTTATTTTATTTTATTTACTTTATTTAAATTATTTGAAATTATATATTTTCTAGTCAATTCTATTTTATGTTATTTCATTTATTTTATTTTATTTCATTTTAGTTTTTTATTTTTTATATTTTATTTTATTCTTTTTTTGCTTAATTTTTTATTTTACTTTATTTTATATTAAGTTTATTAATTTAATTCAATAAAATTTTTTTTTATAATTTTTAACTAATTTTTAAAAATTTTATTTTAATTGTTATATTTTTTTAATTATTTTAATTAGTTGAATTTTTATTTAGCTAACGATAATTATTTTAAATTAATTTAGTTTATTTTCATTTTATTTTCATTTCATTTCATGTCATATGGTTTCATTTTTTATTATATTTTGTTTTACTTTAATTTATTTATCTTCATTATATATATTAATTTCTACTTAATTTTATTTTATTTTACTTTAAATAATTTTTTTTAATTTTTTTTTTAATTTTTTTCTTAATTTTATTTTTTTTTGTGATTTTTTCATTTTATTTCATTTTAATTTTTAATTTAGTTTTATTTTATTAAAATTATATATTATTTTATCCGATTGTATTTTATTTTATATTTTTTATTTTGGTTTTATTATTTTATTTTATTCCTTTCAATTAAATTCAAATATTCATTTTAATTTATTTTATTTTATTTTGTATTACTTGAAAAAAAAATTTTTATATTATTTTTTTGTTATATAAGGCTCTGCTTCCTTCGTAAATATTATTGTCATGTGCAAGCCACACTTATGGTAAGTGCCTGCTCCTTGCCACAGTGCGTTGAGAAGTGAACGCCTGCGCGTAGTGAATCGTTAATTTGCCAACCTTTTGCTTTGTGAGTGGTAAATTAAATGCAAATATAAAAACATATAGAGGCAAAAGTGAGCTGGTTTAATATTGTACAGAAATCAACAGTGCAAAGAAGTCTAAAATAGCAAGATATGGTAATCACTTGGATATTTTTTCGCGCAATTGCGGAAGCAACACACCCAACAAGTTGCGATTTGTTTCTATTTTCCTTTGTGTTTTTGTACGACGACAAATTACTTGATTGTTGTGAATTCACATAATTGATAGATATTGAAATAAGTAACAATGAACAATCTTCTCGAAAAAAAACTGCAAAAATGTAATAAATATATACGAAAAAAGTGAAAGGAAAGATCATAAAAAAAAAATCGTGAACTCATAATAAATAGACACAGATATTAATGAATGAATCAATTATTTCTACCTTTTTGCTGAGGCGCAAAGTTAAGTGAGTACGAACGACTCATAATGTTTGGCTTAAAATTCTACGACTTTGTTCAAGCTTATATTGACACAACCGTCAACTCTTCTAAGAGCAACTTAAGACAGATAACCCGTGTGTGTATGTCTATATGACCGCCTCATCATCATCATCGTGACTCATTCGTAATTTTACTTGAAATTCGCGTATTGCACTAAATGAGTCATACTCACAACAACAAGTACGAACCGGCGATTATGAACGTTGACAAAAGAAGGAATAATGATAATTTTGCAGTGCAATTCGTTCACTGGCACATTGGGTCACAAGCGTTGTTTTTACATATATATTTTTTGCACTCTCATATTACTGCACTTTTCGTGTGTTACTTTGTTGTTCTTTTTCAATTATTTTTAAATACATGCAGTCGATATTTCAATTTCATATTCTCGAATTGCCGGCAGCGTTACATGACAAGCAAATACATATGTATGTACATTTATGCAATAGCGGGATACGGGATATATCACGTTCTATTCAAGTTCAAATTTCATTGTAATTCTTTCGATAAATATTTATTGGATGTATTTTTTTATTTATTTTTTATTTTTTTAAATCATACTTGCTATAATTAAAGATGTATTTGAAAGTTGTATCCTTGGACTTTGATTTCGTTGCGAATTAAACATTCTGGTATTTTATAATTGTTTAAGAGGAGTAATTAACCAATTAAATGAAGGGAAATTTTAATGACTTTTATGAAATTTGTAGGCATCATTATATATGTGAATCAGTGTAGAAAATTTTTTAGACTCATATATTTATCAGTTGACTTAAACTAATGGTGATTCAAGTAGAGGTACTTTTTTCTATAGGCCTTTTTTGGCAGATCACGCGTGAGTCGTGATCAAGTCAAGCTGTCATGTTATCTTTGTTACCTACGCCTGAACAACGTTTACAAATCATAGAACTTTATTACGAAAATTCACTTTCTGTAAAGAATATGTTTCGCTCGCTTCCTTCAACTTATGCTCAACATAATCGGCCTATAGAGCGTACTGTTTGAAACATCATCACCCCTCTTGAGGCCCAGCATTCATTATTGGATAATATTCGACCGAATTGACCACGTCCAGCACGCAGTGAATAAAATTTAGCGGAAGTAGCTTAGAGTGTACCCGAAGACCGTGAAGAATTGATTCGCCGCCGTTCGCAGCAACTCGGACTGACGTATGGAACGACTTGGCGCATATTACGTCGAGATCTCAAATTGAAAGTGTACAAAATACAGCTTGTGCAAGAACTAAAGGCGCTCAAGCGACAACGCTTCGCTCTATGATGGGCTCTTGAAAAGTTCCAAAAAGATCCGATATTTTCGAGCCAAATTTTGATCAGCGATGAAAGCCCATTTCTGGCTCAATGGGTATGTAAACAAGCAAAATTTCTGCATTTGGGACGAAGAGCAACCTAAAGGTATTCAAGAGCTGCCATCGGAATCATCGGTCCATATTTCTTCGAAAATGATGCCGGTGAGAACATAACCGTTAATGGCGACCGTTATCGCGCAATGATAACCGACTATTTGCTGCCTGAAATTTAAGCTAGTGATCTCCGAGACATTTGGATTCAACAAGACGAATCCACTTCCCACATTTCGCAACAATCAATGGATTTATTGAGAGAACACTTCGGTGAGCAGATAATTTCACGTTTTGGGCCGGTCGATTGGCCACCAAGATCACATGGTTGGACTTTTTTCTGAGGGGACTTGTAAAGTACAAAGTCTACGCGGACAATCCGGCTTCGATTCAGGCCTTGAAGCAGAACATCACGCGTGTCATTCACCAGTTACCAGTCGAAATGTTCGAACGAGTCATCGAAAATTGGACTCAACAGATGGACCATCTAGACGTAACCGCGGCCAGCATATGAAAAAGATAATCTTCAAAAAATAAACACCGAAGAATGTTCCTTCGAATGATAATAATTATTTCCCATTAGATTTGAGTTTTCTGTGGTTTTTTCTTTAAAAAAGTAGGCAACCTCAAAATAAATCACCCTTTATATATATGCTAGGATATCTTCATTAAGGGATTTCATCTAAAAAGCTTCAAAAATATTTAAATTAATTTTTCATATAATAAAACCCTGGCCTGTATTCTTCTGGTAGCCCTGATTTATTACTACTTTGGCAAAAAAAAATCACAATTTTACCCGACCCCGACTTTAAGTCCATAAACGCTATGCAAAATTTTTTTCTGAGTCCAATTTTATGGACCATGAACAGTTTTCGAAAAACTTATTTTTTTGCTTGTGTTTTTAGGCAAAAAATAATATTGAAGGCTAAGTTCGAAGAATATTATTTTTTATATTTATATCGGATTGTTAAGGGCAAACTTATACAATTTTTAATAAAGATGCCTTTTCAGGTTAACTGCACTGTGTTCTACACAAACCTTAAAATTTTAATAAATGAATTTCAATATCTACTCACCATTTCCAGCTGCAAAAGCCGCTATACGTTGTTTAACGGATGTACGCGGTGGCGTCGTCGCCGTTGTCGTCGTCGTCGCTTGAGCTTCCTGTTCATTACCCACATGACCCTCGGCTCCACCACCCCCATCCTCCACTTTCGTCGCACTGTAGGCGCGCGCCGTCACTGTTGCCGTGACAATAGTTTTCGTCGTCGACGTTGGTGTAGTCACGGGTGATGGTGTTTTCGATGCCACGGAGGACTCTGTCGAAGGAGTACGCTTTACCAGTGTTGTTTTGATCACAGTTGTTAGGGAGGGCGTTGATGGGCGCGACGTGGTTGGTGTAGGTGATGCGGCAGTGTTTCGTAATTGCACTGCTGCGTCTGCGTCTGGTGGTGGAGATGGTGTTGTTGTGCTCATTCTTGTTGTTGCTGTCGCTGTCGTTGTTGTTACACTTTGATTTGATGCGGCCGCGGACGCGTTAGCTGATGCTGTTGCTGCTGTACTGCCAGCCATGTTTGTTGTCGTTGTTCTGTTCACACTGTTGGGCGCAATTTCCGTTGCCGTTGACGTTGTAGTCGCGTTAAATCCTGCTTCGTCGTTTGGCACTGTTGCTAGTGTTGCTAGTGTTTCTGGTGTATCTGTAAGTGTCAACCCACACTCGAGACGGGAATGTTTACGACTCGCCGCATTCGTTGTGGTTATTGTCATTTTATTCTGTAAATCAATTTCTTTGTTGTTGTTGTCGCTCTCGCTATCGTTGGCGTTTTCGCTGGATTTATTGTTGTTGTATTGATTTTGTTTCTGTTGTGTAGTCGTATGTTGGCTCGAATCGGGCGCGGTCTTCGTTGATGTTGATGTCGTTGCTTTTGCTTTTGTTTTTGTTGTTGTTGTTCTCGATGATGAGTCAAGTTGGCAATTAGGGTTCGCTTGTGGCTCACTGCTAACTTTACTCTTGTCGCGTTTAGTGTCAACACTTGAACAGTATTGTTGGTGTTTCTGTACGTTTTCTTGTTGTTGTTGTTGTTGTTGCTGTCTCTTACAATTATTATTGCTATGCTTATATAAACTATCGCTAAGTCTTTGGATTTTTTGTTGATCGCTGTTTTTATTGTTGCTATTGTATTTGCACGTCAACTGTTGCAGTTGTTGTTGTTGCTGTTTATCAACAACACTTTTATCACTTTTACTTGCACCCTGTGCACAATTGTTGCAAGCAATGTTGCTTGTATCTAATATTCCGGATCTTATTGCTGAATTTATTGTTGTTGTTGTTGCTACATCTGGCTGACAATCGCATTTAATCAGCGCGTTGCAGTCAGCACTATGACCGTTCCTAATGGTGTTTGTGCGGTTTTCGCTATCGCAGATGCAACTGTCACACGCCGCTGCGTTGCTGTTGCTTTTACTACTGTTGTTGTTGCCAATATTATGACAGCTTTTATCATGCCGACATTGTTGTTGTTGTTGCAGACGTTGATCTGCTTTGTGGCATTTACTTCTGACCAACTCTAAGCACTGTTGCAACTGTTGTCGTTGCTCTTGCAGTTGTTGTTGTTGTTGTTGTTGTTGTTGCTGTGCTGCTTTCAATAAGTGCATTCTACAATTTCCGGCATTGTCGACAACATCACAGATATCATCGTAATCGTCCACGTAGCTGTTGTCGTCTTTTTGTTGTTGTTGTTGTTGTTGTTGTTGCTGCAATTGGTTGCCCAGCTGTCTACCGTTTTTCACTTTATAGCTGACTAATGCTACGCTATCAGCGCACTCGTTACTCCTGCTATCGTTTCGCACTCCTCTATTTCTAACACTACGCTTGCTGCTGCTGCTACTGGTGTGGATGTTATTGCTGTTACCGTTATTTTCCCGCTGTTCCCGCACATCATCAATGTACGTGAAATCATTATCCGAGAAAATATTACGCGCGTCCAAAGTGGATTTCGCTTTCGGTTGTTTCACAGTGTAACGGCGTCGATTCGGACAACAACAGAATTTTGTTGCTTTCGGTGAGGTAGGTGAGGCGAGGGGTGGGAAGGTATTGGTGGCAGTTGTGTTAGCAACATCAGTCCATTTCTCTAGTAAGGCCAACTCACGAGCCCTGGACATGTCAGCAAATGGCCATGGATAGTTGAGAGAGTACGTGGGCACTGAGAGGCGATTGCTGTGAGCTGTTGGAGAGAGGTAAGGAAAGAGAATGAAAATTAATATTTTTGCTCCAAAAAATTGTTAGAACTTTAAAAAAACTTTAAAAAAAATAAAGTACTTTTCCAATAAACGTATCTGTCGAATTATATATGACTAACGGTTAACAGCAGTTTTTGAATACTACGAGGCAAAAAATTTTCTTTAATAACACATAACACATTTAAAGATTTTCTAATTAACTCGTTTATAGCGGCCGAATGACTTTTCACAAATTTCGAACTTGAAACATAATTTAAGAGTGTCATCAGATTAAAGAAGTATGCGCCCTCTAGCGGATCACAGTAACATAAATATACTTGATACAAAAATTGTGTAAGGTAGTTTCACTTCGAAATTTTTGATACTAAACATGTTTGCTCAAAATTTTTTGGATACTACCATTTATAAAAAAATTAATCTTATAGATTTTGACATATTTTTGACGGCATGTGCATATGTTTTCCTTAGATGGCGGAGGTAATCTAAGAAAATAAATACATTGAAAATTCGTTTTCCATTAAGAAATTAAAAATAATAGAATATCTATTATTTTCTTTAGCTCCTTTTATCAAATCTCGATATATTTAGCGGTTAGACTTATTTTAAAATAATTAATCAACTTGATCATCTTATATCGACATTTTTAATTTATTTAATCAACTTAGCTCTTCATCACCACGAATTCGATTCAAATTTATATGCGTCAATCCCTTTTCCTTCCACTATTTATATACAATAGACTAAAGTCGTAATATAATCCTCATGAAAGGCACTTTCATTTCTAATAGCTCATTATATGTATAAAATTTGTTTATACTCGATGAAATCTACCAACAGGAGTCAAACACAAGATTTCTTATCTTATTTTTATAAGTTCAGATGTTCTTTTAATGCTAAATCATATTTAAAGAATTTTATATTCCTCCTTGAATTTTTTAAATTTGAAATGGGGCATATATACATATATTTACAAGAGAAGAGTGAAGTAAGATAAAAAAAAACGAAACACGTTAAATATCAGATAGCTATGAAGTGGACTGTGAAGAGTGAATGAAACTTTCTGTAAATTATTGTATCATGATAATATATGTATATGTTTTGCATGTTTCGACTTTTGCCCCATCTACCACAAATGTACTCCAGCGAGAAACGGTTCTGAGGAATATAATATCTTAATCTAACACAAATTTCAATTAATCCAGCATAAAATAGTTGCAATAAAAAATAAAAAACACAAAGGAATATAGTGAATCGCCAAACAAACAAATTTAGCGAAAATCGAAAACGAGATTTCATTTCTTCTTTTTCCATGGCGTAGGCAAAGCTTACGTGATTATAGCTGCATCAACAATTACGCGCCAATCGTTTCTTCTTTTTGCTGTTTGGCACCAGTTTGAAATACCAAGTGCAAGCAGCTCGCTCTCCACCTGATCCTTCTAACGGAGTGGAGGTGTTCCTCTTCCTCTGCTTCCACCAGCGGGTACTCTATCGAATACTTTCAAAGCCGGAGCGCTTTCATCCCTTCGGACGACATGACCTAGCCAGCGTAGCCGCTGTCTCTTGATTCACTGAACTATGTCAATGTCATCGTAAAGTTCGTACAGCTCACCGTTCCATCATCTGCGGTATTCACCATTGGCAACGCGCAAAGTGACATAAATCTTCCGCAAAACTTTTCCCTCGAAGACTCATAAAGCCGACTCATCGGATGTCGGATTTATGTCAAATGAGTGCCTTCCTTGTTGAGTTTGGTTTTGGTTCGTCGAGAGAGGACTTTACTTTTCAATTGCCTACTCAGTGCATAGTAGCACCTGTTGGCAATAGTAGTTCTACGTTGGATTTCAAGACTGACATTGCTCGTGTTGTTAATTAATGTGGAAAATTTACTTGGCAACCATATTCAATCAGGCTATGATAAATTGGTATAAGATAAAGACCGACAGATCTCCTTCAAGAGCATACTCAATATTAATATATACAGAGTTATCCATTTAGTGGTTTCTAAAATAAACGTAAAAAATTCCCTTTTTCTATTATAAAGTTAGAAGCTTGGCATTATATGTGAAACAGTACCGCTTTGTGAATTTTTTCAAACTTCAATCAGTTTGATGTAATTTTCGACCACTTTTTGATACATATTGGCTGGTATCTCAGCCACAACTGGACGAATGTTGGTTTTCAAGTGCTCAAGAGTTAAAGGTTTATCCGCACAAGCATTTTCTTCTGCATAGCCCCACAAAAAGAAGTCCAACGGTGTCAAATCACACGGCCAAGAAATTTCTCTCGCAAAGTATTAAGGTCAGTTCCAATCACAACTTCGAGCCAAAAAGCAGTACCAGACAGTAAGTTTTTTCGAGTGAGCCAAATGCACCAATTTCGCTTATTTAATTATTCACCAAGTGAAAGAAATGTGCCTCGTCGCTGGAGAAAATTCTTTTGGAAAAATCGCGGTCCACTGCTTTTTGTTCAAGCATCCAATCGACGTAACTATGGCATTGTAAATGGTCAGTTGGCTTCAGTTGTTGTATGAGCTGGACTTTATATGGATGCAGGTGTAAGTCCAAGTACAAAATACACCATAATGTGTTCTTGAGAACGTTCAAAATAGAGGCATTCGGGTCTTCGGCTACACTTTCACTTACAGCAGCGATATTTGAGGTGAAACGAGCAAAACAATAATGCACAGGCCTTACCATATCTGTAACCGATACAGTTTCTTTCTAAAATTTTAGCAAATTCTCGAGTAATTGGACGATTATGTGCACTATAAACTTCTCTTAAAGTACGAAATTTAGCCATGTTTGAATCACCAGTTTTGTAGTTAGTTTCAACAATTTTAACGCGTTGTGCGGTATTTAAGTGAACCCATAAATGCCTGACTTTAACTAAAACAAAACAGGTTTGGTTTGACAGTTAGGTTTGACAGTTATCACATTACAGCACTGCAGTGGACAGAAAACTTCTCTGGTAATAGTCAAAAAAGCTCTGATGGTGTGATGTGTATATTCTGTTATCCCTGAGAAGTGTCCCCAAAAATGTGTACTTGGTTTCTTGCTAGAGAATTATTGAGTAAATGGCCATCGACTGAAACGGCTATCTCGACGTGAGAATTTAATTTTTGCAAAAAGTCTGCTGAAGCCATATGTAGTGAAGCATATAACAGACGTCTTACCTTCTGACAAGGGTGCTGCAATAATCAAAGGAAACATTTAACATTTCCTTGAGTTTTTATCGACTTCGGCATGGTTTTTTTGGATTCGGTAGCATGTAGACTGGTTTGCGTATCGATTTGGTGAACCAATATTTCAATAACTGCTTGCTACGATGCGTTTTATGAATGTAGGTTTCGTTCTACCATTACTTCCGTGACCTTTACACGTTTAAAATTTTTAAGAAAACGACAAGAACTGCTCTCAAGTGCGCTCAACGGCAGTATAAAGGAGAATTGTGTCAACTCAGTGACAAAAGTAATTTCTTTAAGCATTTAAAATTAAAATTTGTATAATTCAAGATGTGGAACGTGCTACCCACTCGGCTATAGCGAACAAAACACAATAAATTTAGTTCACAAAAATTTCCGAGAGTATTTTCAAGTTATTCCTGTCGCTCTTGAGTTTTTGGAAGAAACAAAGTAAGCTTCTTCTTTATATATTTACAACCACTGAAAATTGTAATCTAACGAAAATGAACTCACCATTTGAACAGTTAAGATTTTTAGTTTATTTTTCCGCTGAATTGCACATTCGTTATATTCAGAAGATCATATGATATTATGAGTTTATAAAGTAGATTTCAGTGATTCTCAATGATAGTTAATTTTTTTTTTAATTTAAGAGCTGTTTAGGAAACCGGTTTCGAAATAAATACTCAAAATCGAAGTATTAATAAAGCTTAAGCGCCTTTGATTATTTTTATTCAATAA
Organism: Neoceratitis asiatica; assembly: GCA_030068015.2. Lineage (NCBI taxonomy): Eukaryota > Metazoa > Arthropoda > Insecta > Diptera > Tephritidae > Neoceratitis > Neoceratitis asiatica. Next base: position 27,157,180 of record CM061528.1, read on the forward strand.
TATTAAATTTCGACTTAAATTGTTTTCAATGTATTTCCAAGCGCCTGTTGATGGCTGACACTTTGCAATTGCTGACGGATTTCCTTTTTCTTTCGCGCACATTTGCTACGCTTTCCATTGGCCTGGCGACCCAATGCTCGCAAAAGTAAAAGAGTGAAATTGAAATATATTGCAATTAATGAAAGCGACAACAGGAAATCAGAAGCTGACAGTAGTGACAGTGTTGAAGAAAAATAAAAACAAAGTAGTAAATTCAAAAGCAAATTAAAAATAAAACAAAAAAGGCAAAATTTAAAGTTCAAAAAAAAAAAAACCAAAAAAAATTTGGCACATTGTAAGTGGCGATCAAAATTCGAGCTAAATCCGCAGACAAGCAATACAAGCACAAAAAAAAAAAAACAAATTAATAAAAAAAATCAATAAAAATCGCAACCCACTTGCTGCTGCAGGTCAACGCAGTGCTAAGCAATGAAGGCATGATTAGAGCTGACTTTTGGTTTGTGTGTGGCGGCAAGAAGTGCAATTCAAATTGCATTTAATTGCAAATATTGCAACACCAACACTAACAACAACAACAACAGCAATGGTGATTAATGAAAAAATTTGAGCGGCAGCAACTGGCCAAGGCGCGCGCAATAACGCGAATGAAATCGAAGAAATCACAAAAATCAAAGGCGGCACATAGCTTGCAACTCTACGGAAAATGGAAAACTCGAGTTAGCAGTTGTAGCAACACACAACCAAAAATAACAACAAACAAAATCGCTTCACTGTCGATTACCGCTTGTACATATATGTGCATACATAGATGCATATGAATTGTACTCGTATGTATGTGTATGCCGCGCCACAACTTAACTAAGCATTTAATGCCTCGAGGGCAGTGTGGCAACAACAGGTAGCAGATGCCGGCGCACTCTAGCTAGCCAAAACAGTGGCAGGCAGCAGCAGCAGCAGCAGCAGTTACAGCCACAACTAGTCAGCAAGTGCTAGAGTTGGTGCAACAGTTGCAACTATTGGCGGTGGTCAAATGACAGCAGCAACAACGAAAGCGACAGCAGGCGGCAGCCGCATTTAAGTGATTAATTCGTTTTGGCCAGCAGGAAAATTAATTTGCAATGAAAGAAGATTTTGTTATTTTTTTGTTGTTGTTGCTTTTTTCTCCTCGTTTCATTTTCGCGCTGTGGCCTGTTGCTTAAGCTGAGTGCGCACGCGCGCCTAAGCATTAGAGTTTTTTTTTTTTTTTTTTTGGACCGGCGGCTAAAAGGTGGCGGAAGTGGCAGCCATAGCATTGGCTGGGTTGGACTGCAAGGTGCCACAAAAAAAAGAAGGTAGTGAAGAAAAAATTGCTGAAAAAAATTCAATTCAATACATTTTGATTGCAATTGGCAGACCTCCTGCTGCCGCCTGCTGCTGCTACTCATAGCAACTTCTTCGTTATACTTTATTGCTTGTTGCAAGTGTACGTGATCTGTGCTCTGTGGTGGTTTCAGTAATATTTGATTTCACCTGCGCAAATTCGTTTTCATTTGACTATGATTTTGCAGGATTCCAATTTTTTATTTATGTCTTGTATTAATTGCGTTTTTAATTGATTTCGATTTGAGGTTATATATTTTTTTAATATTTTTTTTTTAATTCAATTAATCGTTTTAATTGTATTTGAGTATAAGGACTGGTGTTTATTGTTGCCATTGCGTTATTACAAAAAATATTATTTTTTAATTATCAGTTTTTAGTGCCCCGTTAAACAAAGCAAGGGAAACTAAGTAATTTTGCCAAAATTTATATATATACATACACCCTGAATTGCGACGTTTTGTGCTCAAATATTTTGAATTTAATTTGAATCTTCAGAAGTGACTCAATATTAAGACTCAGAAACAGCTAGCACCTTTGAAAAGGTATGAGTTTTGCAAATTTCCATTAGCATATTCTTTTGACAAGTACAACTTATTGTAAATAATAAAAAAATAAATAAATAAAAGTATCATTGAAAATATTGTAAAAAAATAAAATAATTTACTTATTTTTAAAAACAAAAATAGCATATTTTTCTCTTCTACTCATTTTTAACTCTACATATGTATATACGAGTATATATTCAGAGCTGTCTAGACGCTATAAATACGTATTGTCTAAGCGATAGCAAACAACGTGATCGGCATACCAAGTTGAAATGCATTAAATACAATAAAAACGTAGGTGATTTTTAAAAAACAAACTACAGTATGTGTATACATATAGGTTTATTCAAAAATTTAGATGCATTTTCATTTTGAATAGAAAAATATTTACTTAAGTTATTTCTTAAATAATTCCTATTTTCTGCTCTACCAATTTGTTACCTTCAGATATTTCACACTTGCGATAACATTTTTTCTATCCCCAAAATAGTTCTGATATTTCCCCGAACTCTTAAAACGAACTTTTATCTCTAAATCGTACAAAAAATGATGTATTTTCTTTTAGATCTCTTAAAAACCAAACTTAACGGGAATAAGTCGAAAAGGGGCAATCTGGTGAATATGGTAGCTGCAGTACATACAAAACATGCTATGCACATATATGCGAGAAAATTTATTAACATAACAAAAACCTTAAAGAAGTGCTCTCTTCGGTCATGCCATGAATATATCAAATTCAAGGTACGAGGGTCGCGGTTTATATTTCGAACAAAAGGAAATATTCGTAATCGAAAATTGCTTTATTGTTATTCAAAATATTCTCCATTGAGGTCTATACACTTTTGCATGCGTTAAAACGCCGATTGTCGAATCACTTTTGCCACTCTGATAAAGGTATCTCCAAAACATGCGTTCTGAACGCTTCAACTGCCTCTTTAGATGACGAAAAGCGGAAAAAAAACATACAACCATTTGCTTGGAAATTCTTCGTACACGAACAACTTCTGCTGGATTCGACTCAACTTGCCGCACTCATACAGTCGACTACTGTTAATTTTCGAGCTCATAGGCGAAAATCGACGATTCCTCACCTGTCACGACATCATAGACGAGTTTCGAAGCGCCGCTATCGTATTTTCTTAACATTTCGACAATTGACATAAGTCTTTTTTTATATATATAAAACATATCAAAAAGTGAGTGACTAGTTCAACATGGCTAAATCAACGTTTTGATCTGATCGGTATAATATTTGATGGATCTCTCTTTTCTCCTTCTGATACTTAAATACTTCGGACCGAAGTCAATATACCATTTCATCTTCATGGAAGGTATAAAAATCAATAACTGAGTAATTTGTAAATTTAGTTTATTTTGTATACATTATAAATAATGGAATATTTTCCTTAAGTTATAATAATGATGAGCACAATATGTTATGCTATTAACATAACATTCATGAAATAACTGTACGCATTCATACCCGTTCAGGAAGAGCTTAAGAGTTTACGGATAGAATTTTCAAAATATGTATTCTTTTGTTTTTTTCATTACCATAATAAAACTATTCTCTATAAATTTGAAGTGTATCCGACATATTTTATTTGAGTTATTTCAAAATTAATAAAGTGTGGTCAGCGGGCCAGAACGCTAGTGTAAATCTTTAAATATATTTTTCTCAAAGCTTTGTTTCTTAACTATTGGACACCTGATTTTTTATCGAAGAATATTTTGCTTAAATTTCAATTTTTTATCAACAATTAACAGTTGCTTTTCCAAAAAAAATTGTTCAGCATTATGTGATGATGCCATTTTATTTTGTCATGCCATTCCGAAGTTGGCCTCCTCATTGCCCAACTCAGATGGTCCATCCTTTGAGTCCAATTTCGATTACTCGTCCGAGTATTTTGACTGGTAACTGGCGAATGACACGCGTGATGTTTTACTCCGAGCTCTGAATCGAAGCGGGATCGTCCGCATAGACTTTCGACTTTACACATCCCCACAGGATAAAGTCTAAGGGTGTGATATCACACGATCTTGTGGCCAATCGACCGACCCAAAACGTCAAATTATCTGCTCACCGAAGTGTTCTCTCAATAAATCCATTGTTTCAAGCGATGTGTGGGAAGTGGCGCCGTCTTGCTGAAACCAAATGTCGCAGAGATCGGTTATCATGGCGCGATAACGGTGGCCATTGCCGGTTCACCGGCATCGTTTTCAAAGAAATATGGACCAATGATTCCACAGGCGCACAAATCACACCAAACCGTTGTTTTTTTGAATGAAATGGTAATTATTGAATCTCTTCAGATTGCTCTTCGTCCCGAATAAGGCAATTTTGCTTGTTTACATACCCATTGAGCCAGAAATGAGCCTCATCACTGACAAGTTTTGGCTTGAAAACATCGGATTTTCTTGGAACTTTTCAAAAGCCATAGAGCGAAGCGATGTTGCTTGGGAAGGTCGAGCGGCTTCAGTTATTGAACAAGCTGTATTTTATGCGCTTTCAATTTAAGTTCTCGACGACAAATGTCCCAAGTCGTTCCATATGTCAGTCCGAGTTGTTGCGTACGGCGTCGAATCGACTCTTTAAGGTCTTCGTGTACACTCTCAGCTACTTCCGCTATATTTTCTTCACTGCGTGCTGGACGTGGTCTATTCGTTCAAATATTATCCAATATCTCAGGGGGGTGATGGTGTTGCGAACAGTATACTCAGTAGGCCGATTATGTTGACCATAAGTTGAGGGAAGTGCGCGAAACGCATTCTTTTCAGAAAGTGAATTTTAGTAGTAAAGTTGAAATGATTTGTAAACATTATTCAGGCGTAAGTCTTTCCATGATGAAATGCCAAACAATACGAAACAAAAGTGGCATGACAGCTTGACACGACTCACGCGTGATCTGTCAAAAAAAAGCTATTGAAAAAAGTACCTCCACTTGGATCACCCTCTATTTGTAAAACATACTGTTGTTAAACACATGGCTGTATGCACATTACAAGTTAATTGAATTGAAGAGTAGATGAGTTTCTATAATAGTCCGGTCAATTTAGACATTCGAAGTTACATAAATTCCCACCAAGCTGAAAATCGGAAGATGGTTTAAAATACAATTAAAAATAAAATTTGAAAGCTCCCCAACTTTCCCCTGTAAGGAAAAATTTTTATTCAAGGTCAAAGGTCAAGAAATGAGTTTTTCGCGATTTTCAGCAAAATGGTAAGTTTTATCGTAAAAATACCTCAGACAAAAATTGTAGATCATAAAAATATCTACAAAAAATGTTTCCATACTTTTTTCACACGAGCCACCGGTTTTGAGATATAGCGTTTCAAAAAGTTGTAAAAGTTGTAATCGTCATAATATGCAAACGTTTCCACGCCACCTATGAGGTAATGTACTTAGAGCCATTTTTAATGTAGTTTCCCCAGTAGGCCTATTCCATGGGTCACTTGTGATCCTGCTTAATTTTAAACTATTGCAAAATAATGGATATTATATGGTAGTGAAAACACGTGTTTATCCTAACCTATGTCGTGCTGCTTTGAGTTTTATAAAAAAAATGTCCGAATATTGCTATATTTGTGCTAAAATTTTAACTGAAAGTGAAGTTGTTACTGTTGAACGTGGCATGAAGACATTAATTAATGCAAGTATCGAAGGAGCAGATAAATTTTCGGAATATCTTAAAAATCAGAAATTTGTAACAATACATGAAAATTGTCGTTTAAATTATACTCGAAAGCCTTCTATTGCTGCAGCTAATAAAAGACAACATAAAGAACAAGAAGCCAGTACATCCATAAAAAGTCCTCCTCGTACTAGATTACGTTCCAGTGAATCAGCTTTTTGTTTTAAAAAACAATATTTTGTGGCCAGGAATTGAATGAAGAGTATGAGAAAAGGAAACCTTTAGATATTCACCATCGAATCAGTGAAGTAAGTACACTTTAATTTAAAGATTCAATTCTGGAAATAGCTCGTAATCGTGACGATGCTACAGCAAAAGCTGTTCTTGCTCGAATCGAATGTGAATATAATGATTGCTATGCTTTTTTCATGGAACCTTCCACTGGACTTAAAATCGGTCGTCCTATATACGAAGCTACGATTCGGGCAATGGAGGAAATATTTACTTACATTGAAAATAACGAAGACTGTCAGTTCACTTTAAATGAATTACAGAATATTTGCAAAAACTACGACTTTGGGTAACAGAACGATTAAGCTACGACTAAAACTGAAGTAAACTAATGATAAACTTATTATCATTGTTGGTGAAGATGTAGGCTTACTTGTATTACTCACTCGAACTTCAACAATATATTCATCAAAGAGTTTATCTACTTTTGCAAAGAGTCAAAATCATGTACTATTTTTACACGCAATAACTGACTGTAATACGACATCTGCATTTTACAGGAGGGGTAAAATAAGTTTTCAAAATGTTTGCAAAGCATAATTTAGTTCAATATGCTGTAGTTTTTAAAAATAGTAATTCAACTCGACAAGAAATTATCACTAAGGGCACTCGCTTTCTTCTTTCTATGTATGGAGCTCCTAAAAATTATACCTGCTAAGATAAGTATAGATATGCGTCTTTCGTTAAAAGCACCAAAAGTAAAAAACAACTTCAGTTGCTGCTCAGCAACATCTTTTCCGGGTATATTACCAAGTTCAAGTATGGCTTGGTTATCAGCGAGACCCAACAGACGATTTTTTGTAACTGCAAAAAGGTATGCAGTGCTAAATGTGGTTGCAAAAAAGTCGGACTGTTTTGTTCTCTAGCATGTACACATTATCAAGACCGGCCGTGCTCTAATATTGAATAATCAACAGTAGAGGATCCAAGAAGAAGCAGAGCAATAAGATCAAGAAGAAGAACAGAAGAAGAATTCGAAAGTTACGACTCGGACGATTAATTTCCACTATTTTGCAATAGTTTAAAATTAAGCAGGACCACAAGTGACCCGTGTAATAGGAAACTGTGGAAACCATGTTAGAAAAGGCGCTAAGTACACTACCTCATTCATAGGTGGCGTGGAAACGTTTGCATATTACGACGATTACATCTTTTACAACTTTTTGAATCGTTATATCTCAAAAACCATGGCTCGTAGGAAAATAAGTCTGATACATTTTTTGTAGATATTTTTATAATCTACAATTTTGTCTGAGGTATTTTTATGATAAAACTTACCATTTTACCTTATAGGCGAAAGTTGGGGAACTTTCAAATTTTATTTTTAATTGTATTTTAAACCATCTTACCGATTTTCAGCTTGGTGGGAATTTATGTAACTTTACTCTTATTTTTTGTCTAATTTGACCGGACTATAAATTTAGCTTAATAAGTATAATCGACAGATTATTCATCTTTTCGGAAATTCATAAATTAATAAAAGTTTATTTTTTTAATGCTGAAATGATTCAAAAAACATTTTTATAAGGATGGCTTTTGAATCGTATCTCACTTTCACTGCTTATTGTATCTAAAGGTGTAGACTGAATTAATTAATTTATAAAGGCAATGAATGAATGAGGTAATGAATTCATCTTTAGTTTAATTCTTTTGTGTTTGTTTCAAAATTGTAAATTTCCTACAATGTTTTAACAAAATTTGCATAATTTCACACTTTCGCTATTTAGATATAAAGATTGCACATTTTTTGACTTTCGAGACATTTACGCGATTTTGTTTGGGGCTTTTTGGTGCGGGACAAACAACAGGTGTCAATATTTTTACACTCAAATGCACTTTATTTATTAATTTTTATGTATAAATTTAAAGTATGTGATTTATTCGATTATTTTCATTAAATTTTATGCTATAAAGAGAAATATTAAAATTTATACATTCATTGAATATCAACTGTAAAATTACGAAAAAATTAAGCCCAATAAACCAAAATGAATGGTGATGTGTTCATTATTTTAATGTCTTTTTGGATATAGTCGGTGTTTGTCCGTTAAGGTTGTATTTATTTATTAAAGCGCAGCCGAAGGCCTGCCAATTCACAAAAGTGTTTCTCATACAAATGCTCTGCGGCGCGCTTTAAAAAAATAACTCTGGACCGGACCAACACCGGTTTCGCCTTGCACAATGAGTTGGCGGCTCCAAAAAAAAAAAAAGGGCACAAGTTCCATAATGAAGTTTGTCCACAACTTTCATCAAGACAAAAATATTACTTTAAATTTAAATGACCGCTGGGTCATGTGTATAATTTCAAGTACTAACAAAAATGTTATTTTTGCTGTTGTAGTTTTTTTAATTTTTACAAATTTTGATTTTTACCTTTCTGCTTCTTTTTTATATTTTAAGTATTGAAAGAAATATATTAATTTTAATTTTGAGCCCTTACTTGTATTTTCATAAATAATCGTCCATATAGGAAAATATGTACCAAAAAAAGAAGTGAACTTTTTCTTGGTTTTCAAGACTTTCCCCAGAGTTTTTGGTAACCCTAAGAGGGGTAAGTTGCATTAATCAAAAGTTAAATTCATTGCCTTTCGAATAGGACTGATTGGAGGTGCTCCCCTCTACGTTTGCATCCCCACACTCCTTCAAAATGGGATACTATTCTAAAGATTTCACTTTTTATGATAAAAAAATTTCAAATATACATTTTTTGATTCTAGATTAAAAAAATCAAATATTACCTTTTCAAATTAATAAATATAATAATTTCGAATATTTATTTTTATTTAAGGTGTCAAAATTTTAATTCAATAATATCGATTTGGCAAATGTTGTACGAGTTGAATTTCTTGATTTATATGGTAAATAATAAATTTGTAATGAGACATTTTGATAACTCTAAAAAAATCTATTTTTTAGTTTCCAAATTTTCCCATCCTGGGCACTGGCCCTAACTGCCCCTAGTGCAAATCCATCACTGCAAAGGAGCAGTAAATCCTGATAAGGTAGGCAGAACATTTTAGAACAAAAATAATAAAAATTTTACTTAATCACGTTCTTGAAATATTTTCTCTAAAATGTAAATACCATTCACTGAAAAAATTGGAAAATAATTGTTTTCTTCATAAACTTCCTTTTTTATTATAAATTTGGGTTTTGCTATTATATGCGAAGCATTACATCATTCAAATGACTGCCTCGTGATTGTTTGCAAACTTCGCTCGATTTGAGGAAATTTTCGACCACCCTTTGGCATATCTTGGGCGGTGTCTCAAGAAGAACTTGACGAATGTTGGTTTTCAAGTGTCCAAGAGGTAAAGGCTTATCCGCATTACACGGTCTTTCGCGTGGCCTGACAAAAAAGTCAAACTGTGTCAAAGCCATATTCGCTCTCGTTGAAACCACATATTTTCCAAGTCGTATTCTAAAAAGGTCGGTTATCATAAGACCATAACGCTTGGAATTTACAATGACAGTCTCGTCCTTATCGTAGAACTAAGGTCTCTTCAATTATTTGAGGATTCTCGAAGCCCCAAAATGCGACAATTTTGCTTATTTACGTATCCACCGAGTGAGAAATGTGCCTTGTTACTGAACAAAACTTTGTTCGACGTAGCTACGGTAATGTGAACCGTCAGCTGGTTTCCGCTGTTGTGTGAGCTGGACTTTATATTGATTACTTGCCTTGCAATATCTGTAGCCGATCCAGTCTCTTCAACTTTCTTTAAAACTTTACAAATTGCTTGAGCAGTTGGATGATTATTTACACCATAATATCATCTTAAAGCCCAAAACGTGGCCACATTTGTTAGTAGGTTTCCACAATTTTAGCGCGTTGTGCGGTTTTTAGGCAATCTATTTTCATAAAGGCCTGACTTTTAACTAAAACAAAACAGGTGTGTGGTTATAAGTAAATGAGCTTTATTCAAAGTCCTATTTTGTTAGAATTTTTTGAATTGAATATTTTGTTATACAACAAAGAAAAATTGGTAGAAGTGACAGCTGTTTCGGAGTCACCACATCTCCTCATCAGGCCTCTTTTGCCAGTAATCGAACCGACGGATTCTGACTTCACAGGCGAGTGCTCTACCACCAAGCCAACGTCTGCTATGTAATCTGTTGTTGTAATATACAATTTATTAGGTTTGGTTTGACAGTTTAGTTTTAGAGTTGTCAAAATACAGCCCTGCACTTTCGAAATTACTAAATGTATCCACCCTAAACATATAGCTTTCGTTATTGCCCTTTAATTCTTTGTTATGGCTACAACCATAACTTGCTGGTTTTAAACGTCAGCATCCGGTACTGAGTGCCAAGGCATTGAGTTAGCGCTCAAATATTCAAACCAATTATAAATTGTACGTATATTAATGCGGTATGTCTGTGCAATTAGCATTACAAATAAGATTAATGATTTATTTGCCGTCAAACCGATTTCTAAGAATGCGATTTGTAGCGACTAATAAGCAGTAATTAGAGAAACAAAATTTGTGTGTCACAAAAAAAAAACAATATAAATATTCCAGAAAAAGTCCATTTGCGGACAATGTTAATTAAATTCATTATTTTTTACTTCGAAGCAAATCTGAAATTACTGCCAATGGAATATCTTTTTAAACGATTTTTGATTGCTCATTTTTTTCGGACTTTAAATTAGTATTATTTATTTCTTGCTAAACAAAATCTATAATAAACAATTAATAAACCGTCATCTAATTGCAGGTTTTGTCATGCGAAAGTTTTTCGTTTTTTTTTTTTCTAACCAATTCTACCACATACCACACACAACAAAATGTGATGAAGCGATGAAAAAGTGGTTGTCATCGCGTAAATAAATAATTAAATTAGCGGAAACCAGTCGGTTGAAAAAGAGTTTAAAAAGTAATACTTTCATACTTTGTTATTGTGTTTAATCTTAAGAATTGAATCAAAAATTTCTAATTGATAAAAATTTGGTAATTTATTTGAGAAACGTATGTTTTTCTCAGAAATCAAAATATATAAATTAAAACCTGAAAATGTTAACCATAACCGCTAATGATACTTTCCTAATATTACTTATAATTTAGTATTTTTTAACTAAAATTCTTTCAAATAAACTAGCGATCTTTAACGATAATTAAATAATTTTAATTCATCGTTCAATGAGCGTCGCTAAATACGCGCTGTTAAGTCCTTTAGAGTACAACTAAATTAATAATTTTTTTGCACAGCAGTAGGTCGCTTGATCTATCCTACTACAGGCTAACAAAAAAAAAAAAAAAGAAAAAAAAAATATTGCAATAAAAGCAACTAAATTGCGAAGCAACAACACCAACAATAAAAAAGCAACTTAACGCCTTTGGACATGAAAACACGCTCGTCGCACTTTAAGAAACATCTCAACAACAACAAACAGGTAAATAAAGTATAACAACATAACAAGCCATCGGTCAGACGGCCAAGTAAGAACAATAAGGTAGAGCAAACGAGTATGCAGCAACAAAGAGGCAAAAAACTAGCGCCGACCAAAGTGGACGTCTGCGGCTTCGTTGAGGTAAAAGTCACCCACAGCGCTTAAGAAGTTCGGCGCAGAAACACTGAAGTATAACAAAAAAGTAATAAAAGCAATATAAAATAAATAAAAAATAAGTTTAGACGGCAAATTAAAACAATATGGCAAATATGTTGTTGAAAAAACCATTGGCTTTCGATGGGCGCCTAAGCAGCTTTATCGGTTGACGTTAAATAACCGCAGGCGCTTTGAAACTTCTAAAATGCCACACGTCAGGGTTGGAAGTAAATTGATTTTTTGTTTCCGAATATTCGCCTCTTTCTGCAAATTTTATGATTTGTATGTGTTTTTTGCAGATACTATATATATATATATATATATATATATATATATATATATATATATATATATAAGGAGTCTATTAATAATTCTTTTTTTGATTTTTTTTGGTTCAACATGGCGCGTAGGTGCTGTGTTGCGCTTGCGCCGACTATTTATGGTGGTTATAGTTATTTGCCTGCTGGTGGGAGTCCATTTTGACATCTTCATACAAATAATTTTAATTTATTTCATTGCATCAGCCGCTCTTTAGCGCTTTTGCGTAGACAAAAAAAAAACAAATTGTAACAAAAGCTAAATAATTAATACAAAAAATTAGAAAAATTACTCAATATAAAATAAAAAAGTATAACTAACATAATTTATAAGAAATTAAATTAAATTAAACATAATTTATAAGAAATTAAGGTAATTAAAATAAATTAAAAAATATAAAAACATAAAAAAATAAAGTAAAGGAAAAAAAATAAAGTAAAAAAAAATAAAACAAAATAAATAAATAAATAAAATAAAATAAAATAAAAGAAAACCAAATAAAATAAAATAATATAAAATAAAATAAAATAAAATAATATAAAATAAAATAAAATGATGTGGCGAAAATGCGAAGCGAATGTCAGATGAAAGAGAGCTAATAACTGACATGTTCTAGAGCGTAAATCGAGAACATTCGTTATCGAGAACGACTCGTTTATTCCAGTCTTTCGTTGCGAGCAGCCGATTACTATATAGGGCAACACACTCAGCTGCCAAGGTAATCAGTCGTAAAGTAAACGATTGCATTACAGTGAAGTAATAAGAAAGAGTACATTGTGAAAGTTGTAGTTCAAATAATTGTAAATAGTGAAGTGAATTGTAATTGAATTGTGAATTACTGAGTAATAAAAGGACAGTAAATAAATTCTTTATAAATAAAGAAACTGCAAATAAAGTTGGTGACTTTTATTTAAAAATCCAGAGATCGGGAAATCATCGAAGTTGAATCAGCAAAATCATAACAATATTATAAAATAAAATAAAATGAAATAAAATAAAAAAAGAAATTAAATTAAATGAAATAGAAAAATAAAGTAAAATAAAAAATAAATAAATAAATAAAGTAAAATAATACAAATAAAAAAAATTAAATAAATAAAATATAATAAAAAAATACAAAAAATTAAATAAAAAATAAATATGTTAAAAAAAAAATGAAATAAAAGCATATAAAATCTGGAAGAATGAAATACAACAAATAAATATAAAATAGTACGAAACAAAATAAATGAAAATTAAATTATATGAAATGAAATAAAATAAACTGTATTAAAATAAAATAAAATAAATAAATCAAAATAAAATAAAATAAAACGAATTAAAATATAATTAAATTAAATAGCATACAAAATATTTAAAAAAATAAATAAAATTAAATAATTTGGATATAATCTTTCATTAACATTAAGCAAAGTAAGTACCAATTAAATTTTACGAAAAATTTGAAAGTGTTGTAGCTTTTGTATAAATTTTTGCAAATGTTATTTGAGCTCTTACATATACTTACCGCAAAGTTTTCTGTTCATAATTTTCGTCTAATTTTCTGTTCAAGCAGTTGTTGCAAGGCGTTGCATGGTGAGTTTCAAATATCACAAAATGCTCACATAAAATAGACTAAATTTGTGTGACACTAAAATTTCATTAATAGAAAATGTAGCGTTTTTAATTTATAACTACAAAAAAAAAATACACAAAATCTGCTTATGCGCACCAAAGCTCGCACCTTTAACACAAAGTGAAATATTTGCACACTTTGTTGTAATTTTTTATTTTTTTATTTTTATTTATTATTTTTTTTTTATTTTTTATTTTTTTTTTTTTGCAAACATTTTCATTTTGTTTTTCTTTTCTATTTATTTTTTTCACACATAAGTCATAGCCCAAAGCAGTTAAACACTAAACGCATTTCAAGGCCAAGGACGTTTTAGTTGAGCTCAAACCTAAAAGCATGTTATAAACATTTTTTTGTAAGTGTGCAAAAGTGTGTCGGCACAAGTGTTGATTTAAGTAATTTAAAATATTATCTTTTTCACGCTTTAAACAAACAGAAGTGAGGTGCAAAACGCAAATCAGTAGCTCTACAACAACAAACGCAATTTTACGCTTAAGGTGTTAATAAACCTGTAGCTAATTTTGGCAATTTAAGTTATTTAATTGGTGGTTCGTATTGTTTGGAATTAAAGCAGGTTTGGTATGGGGAAAAATTAATATAAAATTTGTGACATTGGAAGTAAGCTTCGCAATCTTCAAATATGCAAAATAACTGTATTTCGTAATGAAAAATTTACACCACATTGTAATAATGATAGGTTTGAGGAATTGTTTTGCTCAGATTTGCATATCTAAATGTTTTCAGCAATAATATTTTTTTTTCACAAGTAATTTAAGGGGTTAAGGGGCCTCTAAATACAATAGCTCAAGATTGGCATATTGAGCGTAGAAAGATTTTTGCGTGTGTTCTCTACAAATAGAACTGAAGGCGAAAAATTTGTTTAAAAATTTTTTCACCTAAATTCTACACACTGAAATATTTTCACAGCTTTTGAACCCATTTTTCACTGCCGGCAATTGTGTATAAAATTTAAATAATATTACTTATAAAGTCTGTAAGCATATTCAATCAATGCATAAGATCACTGAGAGCTCTTAATAGGCATAAATTTCTCTAATTAATCGATCAATCAAAAGATATCAAAATCTGTCAATCATCTAAATGAGCGCCCTTTGGAGTGAGTATATAAAAACAAATTAAGAAAAATTGTGCGCTCAAAATAGTTTTGAGTTCAAAAGGTCACAATGACAATAATTTTATGAATGATCTACCAGCAAAGCCAATATCTATATATACAGGCCGTCGATTGTCGTCAAAAAAAAAAAAAAATTTATTTAGAAAACAAAACTCCATATCACTAATGGAGCAAGAACTGCTATGAATACTTTACTAAAAACTTTTAAAAACACAAAAAATACCAATAAATTGATGTTCATTCAATAGACAGTTCAATGAGTCGAGCTTGTGGCACACAAGCATGAGTTATATATATTGCAGTTATTGTCCATTAAACTGAAGGGTTATTGCTTGAATATATATAAATGGATTTTTTTGTTATTATTTCAGCTGCATTTATAAACTATTTATGCTTTTTTAAATATTTTTTTGTACGTTTTTATATTTAAAATTTTATTAGTTTTTTATAATTATTTTTTTTTAAATAGTTTTTCCATTTATATTTTCATATATTTCAATGCTCTTGTTTGTAAAATAAATTACCGCCACTCAAATTAAAATTTATTCGAGTAAATTATTTATTATTTAACAAAAATATCAAAAAAATAAATAAAAAATAAAAAAATAAAATAAAAAAATAAAAAAAATATAAATAAAATCTTCTGTCATAAAATGCAAAAAATATGAATACCAATAAATCTGCGTTTCTATTTTCAATTAATGTTCCACACTTCCATATATTTGAAATTTTTCTTCATTCAATTTAAATGGCTTATGGCTTCATAGCTTTTCGCCAATTTCCTATTGAATTTTCACTTTACCGCCAATTACCGTTATATACATATGTAATATGTATGCCCAGCTTTAACCTCGCTGCTTAACCTGTGCGACCAATTCATCTTAAATAATTCACGCTTCCAGCTAACGCACAATTTTATAGCTACATACGAGTACGTACCCCAGCGCGAACTTACAATAATACAGTATACATATACGTACATATACATATGTATATACTCTTTTATAGTCAAGTCTAACCGAGCAGCGATCGTTTAGCCCAACTTGACTCTGGCGACTTTTATTATTGATATTCATATTTTTCTATTTTGCACTTTTGTTGCAACGCACATACCGTCGGTCCATGCATGAACTCATATATATATGCATACATATGTGTGTGTATTGGCAATTTCATAGGCTATCGCCCATTCAGTATTTTTGTTAAGCGGCAATTAATCAAAGTGCTTTTAGGCAAATTCGCACACACACATACACATACACACACACAAACAAAAAAGATGTACAAAAAAGCAACAACAATAACAGTGCAGTAATAAATGCACCTTGGAATTGTTTGTGTGTTTGCATCATCACCAAAAATGGAAAACTGCATCCAAACGCATGCGCAGCTTAAACTCACTTCCTTGTACGCTTTGCCGTTGCTATTGTTGTTGTTAGACCTTAGTTTGACCAAATCTGCAGAATACTGTCGTCTTGTCATCGCAATTGCTGGCAACAATTCATTTTCATAAGTCTTTCTTACTTGCAGAAAATTTCAAAGACAAATGAAAGCAGTGGTGCACAAGAGGAAAATTTAATATCTTGTGCATGCAAGGAAATTTTTTTATTATATCCTTTTTGGGCCTCAATTTAAATGTCTCTATTAAATTATAAAAAAAAAGTTTTGTACTTTTGCGTCTAAATTCATCGGCCTTGAAGCCAGCTGCTCTGTATACATATAAATGTGCCCTAACTAGGTCCCCAAACGTAGTGAAGTTGTGCGCTTATGTTGGAATCAGCCTAGAAAAAAATCGAGTCCTATGAAGAACTCAGCAAATCCTCTTATGAAAATGTACTAAGGACTAGGGTTTGAAGACATGCACAAAGAATATTCGCTCCCTAAATTTTGAGGAACTTAGGTCGATATGACTTTTATTGTAGTGGCCATATATAGGAGCGCAAGTTTGGTGTTGGATTGGTGGCAGCAAAGAGACTCAAACATCGAATACTAACGCTCCCTCAGATGGAAGAAGACGTCTCCCTACAATCTACATCAAAGCGAAGTTCTTCAACACATCGCTTATTTGCGCTCACTCACCGACGGAAGAAAAGGTCTAGGCGACCAATGTTGCTTTATACGAGCGCTTGGTACGCACATATGAGCGCTGCTGTTATCACTACGTGAGAGGCGATTGAAAGACTCGAGACCCGTCTCGAGTGTATAAAATGCGCTCATTCTCCGGGATCTTTATATCGACTCGGACCTATATCTTGTTGCAGCCGTAATATGTATCCGACTTTGTGTGGCCAACAAACACAGGGAAAGTCCGCAGTTTTCTACTCGACTTGCACTCCCTCTTCTCTGAGAGCAACTCATCAATAACTTGGTATAACTCGTACGTACAGCTGCCAAAGAACCCATTGGTTTTCGGCAAGGTGGGAAAAGATTACTTTAGAGATTGCCGCATCGATGTGCAAACAGAAAAAGAGAAAAGCATAAATACGTAACTATGAAAAAAAATGAGGTGACTATCAGACGGTTTCTAGACTGGAGCTTCTTCCGGTAGGAATGACATAAGGGATCAGGTGACTGACATTCAGAGCACATTGAGTTTATGGAGAAAATACTCCAGACTGCTTAACATCACTGAAAATGAAACATCAGGAGATAGAGAATCCGAAAACCTAATCGATGACGATACTATAATAGCTCCGTCACCAGACTATGGTGAAGCGATTACCCGCTGGAAGAATAACAAAACGGCCAAAGTCGATCGCATACTGGTTGAGCTTCTGAATCTGAGTGTGTTCTTCTCATTTTATAAGAAGGCAGACAGAAAAGCCTGTTCCAATTATCGTGGGAGTAGCCTTCTCAGTATCGCAAATAAGGACCTTCCTCGGGTTTTTGTGATAGACTCAAGCCCCCCATCAACGAACTGAGCGGGTTTTATCATTGTGGGCTTGCACCAGATATTCACCATGCGCCACATCTTGGAAAAGGCCCGTGAGAGAAAGTCGACACATACCACCTATTCGTCGATTTTAAAGCTGTCTTCCATAGCATGAAACGGAGCTGCTTCTATGTTGCTATGTTAGAATTTGCTATACCCGAAAAATTTTTATGTCTGTTAAAACTAAGCAACATCAACAATTTTGTCAGAATTGTGTAGGGGTTTGTCCGACCGGATACGAAAGGGAAGAAAATTAGTTCAGTAATGAACGAGAACAAGTCAAAATGTCTCTTGTCATTGATCAAATAGTCAAGGCACTTGGGTCTTGGCTTCAACTTCACTTTTGGCAGTCATAGCTTCGAAGTAGTAGAAAATTTCGTCTTCTACAACAACAAACATGAAATCCAACGCGAAATTACTCATTCTAACAGATAATATTTTGAACAGACGAACACAAACCAAACTCTACTCATCAATGTTGTTCCACAACGCTGTTTATGCCAATCAAGACGAAGTAGTTAAACTAGGCGAGCATTCTTGATAAAAATATATTGCTTACATTATCTCAAACCTAACTGAAAATTAAATGCCAACATTTTCTGCCCCACAGGCCCACTGTGCATCAAAACTTCCACATTTTCAGCAACACAACTGCACACAGACACAACTTAACTGCCACAACGTTTGCAGCATTTTGTAAAGTAATCGATTTGTAGACATTGAAAGAATGCCATAAAAAATTACACCAATAAAATGAACAAAAATGTGGCGAAAAATGCAAAGAGAAATATGACTAAGCAATAATAATAAAGACATTTGCGGCAGTGTGCCAGTGTGAACGAGAGTGTGAGTGGCAAACAATAAAAGCATGCAAACAGGAAGCAACAAATTTTCTTAAAACACTTTTTTTTCCTTTGACCAACCTTTTTTGTTTTAATTGTTTTAAAGTTTAGAAATTGTTTATTTTCTATTTTATTTTTTTACTTTTAAATTTTTAGTTTCTCAATTTATTAGTTTTTCATCTTGTTTTGAGTTTTGTTATGCCACATTGTCCATAATTATGTAATTTCCAAATTACACGTACACGAATTATTTTATGTGTAATTGTAACAAAAGATATGCAAAATATACATACATACATACATACAAAATTTCCGGCGTGAGAGTTTTGTAGCAAAAATATCACCTTTACATGCACTTTGCCACCATCAACTTGCGGCTGCCCATTCATTGGTTAACAACTGTGCGTTCCAGCATTGTGCAACGTGCAACGTGCTACATGAAAAGCCTATTTAGCATTTAATGGACTCCAACTGCGTGCTATGGCGCTTCTGCCGCCGTTGGCTAACAAGCTGACAGTCTTAGAGATTTTTTTTTTTGCTAACACGACCGGCAGTTTGTTTATTTATTTCGCTATTTTCAATTTTATCTTTTCTTTTTAGTGCATCATCAGCGTCAGTTGGTACGTCAATCTGCTCATCAGCTGTTCGTGTGCAACTATTTGTTTATTCAACTATCTCAAAACGTCCATCCATCTGTCCATCTATTCATCCTTTCGTCTGAATGTCCATCGTCTTGTCTACATCAAGCATATCCAACCAATCATCCATCTAAATAGTCTTTCAACCAAAATAAACTTTCATACCAAAAAAAAAGGAGAAAAGAAAAAATTATCGCATTGCTGCACGTCCGCCTGCAAATTGTTATGTATTTACAATACTTCCTTTCCTTGACTTTTCGCGCTTCATTCACGCTGACCGTGTCCATTCTATACGCTATTTGTCAGATTAGCAACAAGTCATGGTCTTGCAGCAGCGAATTTTACTCTCTGTTGTTGTTACGATGCAATGCGCAATTTTATATTTGTTATTCTATGTCGTTTTGTCTTTGCGTGGCGCTGATTCTCCTGTAATTGTTTGCTTTGAACGCCAGTTGCGCGCGTGGTGTGGTTGATTTTCACGGTTTTGACAAGCGTTCCAGCGCTTGTTTGTAGGGAAGTTGGCCACAATTTGATATATCTGAAAATATTTTATTTGCAGTGTGAGAAAAATCAAATTAGCATTTATGACCTGTGAGAAAATGAAATTTCTACACGTTTTTTTGACGTCATTCAGCATTTTTAAATTGATTTCTGTGTGGCAGCGCCAGTTAAAGATGTCTTTATTGGTTTTTTTTTAATATTATAGCTGATAGTTGCATTAATTTTTTAAATTTACTACTATTCCTACTACCGACCCATACATATAATGCTTTCACACAGATTACGTATATGCATCAACAAATGTGGTATTATATTACTTTTATACCATTATTTGATGTTTTTTGTTTAATTTATTTAATTTAATTTGGAAAAAAAATTTTCATTTTATTTAATTTTATTATATTTTATTTTTATTTTGTTTTATTTCATTTCATTTTATTTTATTTCATTTCATATAATTTTTTTTTCATTTTATTATGTTTTATTTTTTTCTTTTATTTTCCTTGATTTTATTTTATTTTGTTTTATTTTATTTTATTTTATGTTATTTTATGTTATTTAATTTATTTAATTTAATTTTATTTTATTTTATAAAATTTTTTTCATTTTACTTTGTTATTTTATTTTATTTACTTTAATTTAATTTAATTTAATTTTATTTTTTTTTTATTTTTTTCATTTTACTTTGTTATTTTATTTTATTTACTTTAATTTAATTTAATTTAATTTTATCTTATTTTATTTTATTATTTTCTATTTTATTTTATTTTTTATTTTTTTTTTACTTTTATTTATTATTTAATTTTTTAATGAATTTTTTTTAAATTTTTTTTTATTTTTATTTTAGTTTAGTTTATTTATTTTGCTTTATTTAATTTAATTTATTTTTTTATTTAATTTAATTTTATATTGTTTATTTTATATTTTTTTATTTTATTTATTTATTTTATTTTATTTTATTTTTATTTTTTTATTTTATTTTTTCATTCTATTTGGTTTTATTTGATTAGATTTTATTTTATTTTATTTTGTTTAATTTATTTTGTTTCATTTATTTAATTTTATATTTTTATTTTATTTTATTTTAATTTATTTTATTATTTTACTTAATTTGTTTTTTATTTTATTTTGTGTTGTTTTATTTTCATATTTTATTTTATTTATTTTGTTGTATTTTATTTTATTTTTTTATTTTTATTTTTTATTTAATTTTTTATTTTTTTTCATTTTTTTTTTAGTTTTTTATTGTATTTTATTTTATTTTTTTATTCTATCTAATTTAATTTAATTTATTTTTTATCCTCTTTTTAATATAATTTTTTTTTTAATTTAATTTTATTTGATTTTATTTTTATTAGTTTATGTTATTTTAATTTATTTATTTTTTTATTTTTTTCCTTATCTTTATTTTTTTTGTTTTATTTAGTTTTATTTTGGTTTATTTATTTTATTTTGTTTATTATATTTACTTTCCTTGCTGAAATGTTTATTATATTTTTTTTTGTTTTTATTTTTTTTAATTTTATTTTATATTTTTATTTTATTTCTTTTATTTTATTTTTATTTTTATTTTAGATTAGTTTATTTATTTTGCTTTATTTTATCTTATTTTATTTTAATTTTTTATTTATTTTATTTTATTTTATTTTATATAATTTGACTTATTATTTTTTATTTTTTTTTATTTTATTTTATTTATTTTTTTTTTATTTTTTTATTTTTTTTTTATTTTTTTATTTTATTTTATTTTATTTTTTTTTATTTTTAATTTAATTTAATTTGATTTTATTTTATATTATTTTATTTTATTTTATTTTATTTTATTTTATTTATTTTATTTATGTTATTTTAAAAGATTTTTTATTTATTTTAAAATGATAGTTTTATTGTATTTCACTTTAATTTTTTTTTATTATAGTTAATGAAGGTATAGATGAATAAACGAGCTTGAAGTCAACAATAATGGCCAAATAATTTTGGTTGCCCTTACCAGTATATCTTTGATATTTTTTATTTCTTCTTTCGGCTTTCTTTTTTTAAATTTCTTAGTTTCAATTACCCTAAAGTGTCCGATTCGCAATTGACTTTTGTGTAATCGCATAAGTTCGTAAGCACTTTTATATGTAAATATACATAAGCATGAAAATAAATACATATATGTACTTAAGTATGTACAATAAAAAACATATATACATACATACTATGCACATGCATTAGTGCTTTTGGCGTACTCAACATTGTAGCTACCTCATTTAGGGCCATTAAAAATTTAAGGTGCGTGCAACTTGACACTTATTTGTGGTGACATGAAGCGGCGCTTGGCGCACTGGACACTTCAAGAGCGGACGGACGGATGGATGGACAAACGTAAAAACGACCGACGTTGGAGGACAGATAGTGGGTAATCGACGCCAACGTCAAATGTGTTCAATGGTTGTGTCCAAGATACGACTACTTATAATATATAGAGAAGAGTGTATTTGTTTGTACATATGTATGTGCGTTGTATTGCATATCCATACGAGTATTGCCGTGAATGCGAATTGAATGAAAAAAATACGTTTTTTAAAAGCATTTGAACCTAATGCCAAAGAAATGCATAACTACTCACATGCTCACTTGCTCACTCGGCGCTAGGTTTTCATTTACTCGTCTGTTGTTGTTATTATTGTTGCATTTGCATTGCTGCCGCGCTGTCAATTTGAAAAATGTGCGTTTGTTGTTGATGTGACATTAGTTTTCTTAGGCTATCTCAGCGAGTAAATAAGAAAAATTGCACTTTTTTCTCAACTCAAACGACAACAAGGCAAAAAGCCTTTGACATTTGTTATAATTTGTTGTTGCTGATGTGTTTTTTTTTTTTGCATAGCCCATAGACTTTCTTCCCACTGCCAACACGTCGCGTTTATCTTTTGTTGTGAACACAAACGATTGATTATTGGCAAACATGCGTAGATGTTGCCGTGTCGCGTCACGTCGCAGGTATGGCACAGCCGCCACAGCCGCCACAATAAAAACAGCAACAATAATAAAACAACACAAACTTAGCACACTCTCATACATAAGGAGTGTTAGGCGCCTGTTAGATAGCTGGAATTGTTGCTGTTGAAGTTGATGTTGGTGTTGGTGTTGGTGTGCCCATTGCGTTCGCGCGCGATCGACGCTTTGGCGCTCAGCGTTCGATATGAGATGACAGCATGATAAATTGCCAATTGCAAAATTGGCACGAAATTTAAATATTGTGTCGTTCGTTGTAGCGTTTAAAGCGTTCAATATGTATTCGGTGGTGTTGTTTTTGTATTTATTATTGTTGCGTTGTTATTGCGATTTCTTTATTTATTTACATACATATATGCGTATATGCGTATTTGCGTGTTTGCGTATGTTCTGACTTCAAATGACTACCAAAAGGAAATTTATTTATTTTCTAGTTTCACTATTGGCGCTGGTGGCGTTGACAGAGCCTTTGGGTTAAGACGATATATTTAATATTTTTCATAAAATTCATATTATTACAACATTAAAAAAAATTAGAGCAATAGTAATGAAAAGAGAATAAAATCTGTTAGGAAGAAGATATTCAAAATATTAAAAAAAATATTTTTAATTAAGTTCTAATTAAGATTAAATATACTTGTATTTGTGGGCGTCAGTGTGAGGAGGTAAATCGGTAAAAAATTACAATTATGTATTTATCACGGCAAAATAATTAAACTTATTTTTTTACGTTTTTATTTTTGAATAAAATTATTTTTAAGTATCAAAAAAACTAATTTGATAAATTTTCAATATGAAAGGATCTGCGACGATTGGATAAGGCAAGCTATTACCCCTCGGACGGTTAATATTCCCCTAGCACACATACGTCAAAGATAAATCGAAGTCGGAATAATTGAGAAAACTTTATTTACATGAGAGTACACTCTTCCCGCATTCATTGAGAAAGAGAGCGATTTTAACAACTGCCTTTTTTGACAACAATCAGAACTAATTTTGACTGGTTGAGGTAAAAGTTGAGAAATAGACGAGCTGTATGTAAAGGAAAATGTGTGAAATTTAAGGGAGCACCTAGTCGCCGCTATTGTGAGTCTTTTTAATAACCCAACTAACTTAAAAAGAGTATGTTATGCGATTCTCCGGGTAATCATCTCAAGTTGTCACGCAATAAAGAGAGAGGATTTGAAATCGCTGCTGAGTGTGTTGAGAGACAAGAGCTCTCTGCAAGCTCTGCAAAATCTGAGAGCTACTGCTTTCCGGGGATGATAGAAACTGAACATCTTTAGACTGAGTTTACGCCCGAATATTTTTATTGCGGCAACTTTTAATTAGTTAGAGAGGAGCGCACCGTCTTCTCGTCGCCCTCTCCCCTACAAGCAAAGAGTTGCCGCAACAAAAGTATTCGGGCGTAAACTCAGTCTTACGAGGTAACATTATTTTGCCCTCCAACTGGGTTAAGTATCTAGCTGTAATACTTAATAATAAAAAATTAGCTGGAATGATTATATTCCGATTATTGAATATGTTAAAACGGGTATATGGGCTCAAATGATTTGATGCTTTTACACAAGTTTAATTAGTCTCATACTAAAATATGGAGCACTGCTATGAAAACCCCAATATCAGAGTGTTAATATCAATTTCGCATAATAAATATCTCAAAATCGAAATCCTAAAATAAAGACCTCGATATCAATAACACAATACTAAAATATGAATATTAGTATCTCGGTGATAACTATCCGGCCAATGGCGCCAGTCAATACGGTATAGTCCACTAACTGTGAAGGACTTGGCGGCATACACAAATTTGTATCAGAACTATGACTAAAATTCGACCGATAAACGGAAACATTATGCCGGGTGGATGACACCTGTTTTCCCTGCGCCGTATTTAAATGTGAAGCAGGCACTAGACCAGGGTTCTTCTGTAACCTTTTCAAAAAAGGTGACAGCTTCAAACTCAATAATTTCAACTCTGTCTTCCGAACTGAGATTATGTGTTTACTGCGTACTGAAGGTATCAATTGGCAAACCGCTTGGATGGGACAACATTAAGCGGCAATTAAGACAGTTATATATATATGTCAAAAAGTGAAGATTCCATTGGGTTAGATGTATTTAGAAGGTAAAGAATATGTGGAAAAGCTGGTTCGCAATGGCGCCGCTAGCACGACTGTCACCATAGACTGTTTCAGGACATTCAGCGCACTCAAATGTTGTTTAAAGAAGTGGTCCCTAAAGGAACAACAAAGGTAATAGAGGAATTTCTAACGTTAGACGTAACACTAAGTTTCTATGGGGTAGCGTGGATTGCACACATACCAAACTTTTAGGGAACTTAGTTTTGTTGTAGGTGTATTGAAAAGGCATCTACTCCTCAGAAATTAGTTACATTCAAGAACTAGGTAAAATTGAGTTATAAACTTTTCAATACTTCTTTACTAATTTCAAAAACTCATAGTAGGTCATTTGATAAGTACCCGCCAGACACATAGATGTAATTAGAAAGACACTGCCCCTGGAAAATTAACCATCAAGGATTCTTATGCTAAGTTTAGACGTGGTGAAATGCGCACCGACGATGGTGAACGCAGTAGACGCCTAAAAGAGGTTGTTACTGACGAAAACATAAAAAAATCCACAAAACGATTTTGAATGACTGCAAACTGAAATTGCATGAATAAGCAGGCACTCCAAAGATATCAACTGAACGTTGCATCATGTCATTCACGAATATTTGGTTTTGAGAAAGCTCTGTGCAAAGTGGTTGCCGCGAGAGCTCACTTTTGACTAAAAACAACGACGAGTTGATGATTTGCAGCAGTGTTTGGAGATATTCAAGCATAATAAACCCGAGTTTTTGCGTCGATATGTGACGTCTGTATTTCGGGATGCGCATGAAATAATTTTTGCTGACTACCAATCGTGCTACAAAAATAGTACCGAAAAGTTTGAGGTCGCTATAATCAGTGTATCACCCTCGAAGGAAACTATGTTGAATAAAAAACTGAATTTTGTCAAAAAAAAAAAAAAATTGTTTTAATATGGTAGGCCAAGAACTTTTCAATTGACCTGCTAATTTTAAAATCAGACATTCAACATATGAAATCAAAGTCTTAAAAAATCGAAATACTTTATCAATTTGTAAACAGCCTTTATGTACATATATTCATCTGTAAATATGCAGTTACTGCAGTTGCTTATGGTAAACAATTTTATCTATGTATATGTTCTCCTACCCGCATCGAAAGAAATTTATAAATTTTGTATGCAAAATGCATATCTCTAAGGGTATATATAAAAAATATATGAATACATATATACAAATGAGTACATACGCGACATAATCATTGTGTGAAATAAGTGTATCCATGGCACGTTTATTGATTTGATTATTGATTTTGAATATTTCGATAATTTCATTTCACATATCACATATCTCAACATTTTGGTATTTTCTCTGAATTTTAAGCAATAAAAATATTTAAAAAAAAGTTAAATGCAACTATACTGGCGAAACAGTAAATTTAATTGGGTTGCAATTAAAATTCATAACTGTTCTCGAAAATAATTTATTTGCTTAAATGCAACGGTGTGAAATCAAAAAAAAAATTTTAAAAATAATAAAAATTATATTTTTTTAAAACAGCTTATTAAAAGCGCATATTTTCAATTTGTAATTTTTTCGGGCTGGTTCTGCATACTGATTAAATTCATATTTTTGATTATTATTACTTTTTAATATACACATACATAAATTAAAGTATCGTTATTGTTTTTAAATTTTGACATATTGCTTATTATTTTTTGCTGTACATATACATTTATTTAATAGGTTAATTGAAAAGTCCCTGTCCCACCAAAGTAAAACACATATTTTTGACAAAATTCATTTTTTTATACAACATTGTATCCTTCAAGGGTGATACATTGATTAAGTACTGATTGGTATTGAAAAGTTGGAGGATCGTCAACTTTTGGATACCATTTTTGTACTACGATTTGTCCTTTGCTTCAAAATAGGCCTCAGTTCGGCGATCATCTCTTCATTCGACGAAAATTTCTTACCAGCGATCATTTTTTTTAAAATCTGAAAACAGGAAATAGTCGCTGGGGGTCAGATCTGGATGCGGAAGTCATTCGAAGCCAAATTCATTGATTTGCGCCATCCATTTCACTGATTTGTGACACGGTGCATTGTCTTGGTGAAGCAACACTTTCTTTTTCTTCAAATGTGGCCAACTTCGTCCTTCAAACGGTCCAAAGTAACGCTATGTAAGTGTCGCTGTTGATGGTTCTTCCTTTTTCAAGGTAGTCAATGAAAATTATTCCATGCGCATCCCAAAATACAGACGCCATAACCTTGCCAGCCGAGTGAAATGATGGCGCCATGTTTCATCCACTGTCGCATATCGGCCCAAAAACTCAGGTTTATTTTGCCTGAATATCTCCGAACACTGCTCCGAATCATCAACTCTTCGTGGTTTTTGGGAAAAAGTGAGCTCGCGCGGCACCGAGCTTTCTCAAACATAAATATTCGTGAATGATATGATGTAAACATTCAGTTGATATCTTTGGAGTGCCTTCTATTTCATTCAATTTCAGTTTGCGGTCATTCGAAATCATTTTGTGGATTTTTTTTTTCATGTTTTCAGTAACAACCTCTTTAGAGCGTCCACTGCGTTTACCGTTTTCGGTGCCCATTTCACCACGTCTAAACTTAGCATACCAATTTTTGATGGTTGATTTCCCTGGGGCAGTATTCGGAAACTCGTAGTCTAGCAAAGTTTTTGCTTCAACTCTATGTTTTCACTTCAAAAAGCAATATTTTATCAACACGCGGAATTTCTCCGACAGCTGTCTTTCTACACGCGTCTTTTGAAGGTTTGGGCTTTGGAACTTTTCAATTGACCTGTTATATCTATGTCTATATTAATACGTTCACAAATAAATAAATAAATTAAAAGCTCTCCTGATCATCAATGATTTCGAAAGCTTTGGATTAAAAATTTAAATTTGAAAAAAAATCGAACAAACAAAAAATCTGTTACAAATACATAAAAAAAAAAACACTGCAATAATTAATATCAACATTTATTTGCTTGATTGGAAGACACAGCAAAAAACATTAATTGAAATTAAACATTGAAATATAATTTGTAATTAGTGAAATTGTTGCTGCTGTATGCTTCAAACGTATAAACTGGTGAGAGAGAGAGCGCAGTAGAGCGTATTGAAGAAGCGCACCACTTGTGAGTGCAACAAACTCTACGGTCGTCATGGTCAACAACGCTCGCTTAACTCTTCAATTAACACTAAGCGCCCGCGCCGAAGCAGTGGAAGCCACTTCAGCATGAGCTTCTCTCCCCCACTCCTCCCCTGCCACGCGTTTCGTACGCTTCAGTGGTTGGTCATTCATCGCTTGGGCTCAATGACTCTCACTATCGCAGCAGCAGCTGCAGCAGAGTTGGTTAATCTCTAACTTCATACTATTTTCATTACTAATGAGTCAGACAATTGAATGCCGCTAGGTGTGCAACGATGCGTGCCAGATGCACTTTTTCAATTTACGAATACATACAAGCTTACATATGTGTGTATGTGTAAATATGTTTTCGGTTGCATTCGATAATTGCTATGGCGATTGGGTGGCGATGCGTCTCTGCCACATTTGAGTCATTGCGTGTTAATGTTTGTTGTTTGTGGCCGGTGAACGATGTGCGGTTTTATGCTGTTGTTGTTCTGCTGCTGCATCGCACCATTGGGCGCTGTACCGTTAATGAGGTGCCAAAATAAACAAATTTACAAAAAATTTATTTTCCATTTTTATCTGTTATTCTATGCATTCATACATATACTGCGTATAATGAGTTGCATAATGTATTATATTTTTTATTTTGTTGTTGCTTTGGTGGTGAATATAGGTGGTTGCAGTGCATTCTCAACTATTTGCAGTCCCTTTTACTGTTTATTCTGTTTTTTTCTTCTTGTGTGTGTAGCTTTTCAACCCAAACAAAAAAAAATTAGGTTTGCTTTAGAATTATTAATTTTTATCTAACTATGTTTACTTTAGAGCTTTTGAGAGCGCTTTGATTTTGACAGCTCTTTGTTACATTCAGTTCATTGCACTTTTAAGCTTTGACATTTTGGGAAGTATTTCGGTAAACTAAAATTAACATAAAATAGGTGTTAATTTCATATTCACTCGCCGACTGGAAGTAAAATTTCACATTGAATTTTTAAAAGAATTTATGTAAGATGAGTGTATGGAGAGAGGTTATATAACAACTGAGCTAATTTAAGAATCGGAGTGAAGCTCTATTCTTTGAAATAAAAAGTTGATTTAGGTAAGATTATTGTATTGATGTATTAGTGGAAAAACAGGAAAAAATTATAATAAATAATTTATAAAAGAGAGAAAACAATTCCCTACTTCTTTATTCTGCTATTAAAGTCAATTTCTGAAGTAAAGCTTTGGTTTAAGTAAATTATTTCTGAAAAGCACTTTGAGCTGTTAAACTTATAAAAATTTGAAAAGTGGCTCTGAATCTTTGCCTGAAATGAAAAGCCTTGTTAATTTTTTAGTAAAATTCGTTTTAAAAGTGAAATTTATTTCTTAAAAAAAAATCCTTTTACATATATCAAATGTTATCGCTACATCAAGGAGTAATTGGTATATAGTCTTTTGATTGATTGATAGAATTTTTCAAAACCACATTTTAAAGAAAGCTTTATAAAAGCTTTCTTACTAAACCACAAGCATTTTTATTCACTTTGCATATTCTTCTCAATTAAAAAAGAGATTATGTTGAAACTTTAAAAGCATGAACGGTACAGCTTTTAAAAAAAATTCCCGTAAATCGTAATCCTAATACGTAAAATTCGAAAAAACTTTAAGTAGGGGCAATGAAAGCTCTTCAAATTTAGTATGATTGAATTTTTAACCTCCAATGTGCGTAAAAGCTATAAAAATATTATGTAACAGTTCTCTAGAGAATTTTTTTTTCGTCAACTCCAAAGCTCTAATTCATATTAATTACCAAAATTTTACTAAAAAAAAAAATATAAAATTTTAAATAAGACAATTTATATTTCGTTTTTGAGTACTTTTTAATGATGACTAAAAAACAATGATTGATAGATAGACTTACTTGTCGACCCATTACAGCACTTTTTTAACAGATATTTCAAATTCACCACTTTTATCATATTCAACAAGCAAGATCAAGTTTTCTCGATAAATTATTTAAATATTCGATCCAAACTTCACAGATCAGTCAAAAAAGAGAAGGTTAGTTGTATGTGAGGTAGATGTATTTCTGGATCTAAGTCAGAAAAATTTGTTAGGATTTTAGTCCTCAGTAGCATAGCTATCAAGTTTGGTTGAGTTCTGTTAATTAATGCCTTAAATATTCTGTATTGAGTCAATCGTGGGGTGAAAAGTATAAAATTCTTTTATATGAAATAAAGGCGTAGTTGTTGCCCGATAGCGTCCGTGATCAATTTGTGTTCATACTAGACCATGAGAATTATGAGTATGCAATTTTATCAAATTCTCCTTAGTGAGATCTCATGGCTAAATCGATTCGTTTCGTTTTTTCATGATGTTTGATGCATACAGTGGCGGCCAAAAGTCTACAAACACCCCCTGTTTTCGTTGAAATGAAAGTCCAAAAAGTTTATTGGAAAATTTAACGATACAGTTTATTTCGACTATTTTCCCTTTTCATAAAAAACCAACAAAAATAATTTTTTAACATAAAATAGTAAAGCTATGGCAAAAAAAGCGTAAATCCAACATCGAAAACAGTCTACTTGTACATACAGAAAAGTACATACATAATTTATCTAAGCACAAAAACTTTGGTTAAAATCAGGTAGCATGATATTTTTAGTATTTAGTTGGTCCATCGTTCGCATCAA
Organism: Neoceratitis asiatica; assembly: GCA_030068015.2. Taxonomy (NCBI): domain Eukaryota; kingdom Metazoa; phylum Arthropoda; class Insecta; order Diptera; family Tephritidae; genus Neoceratitis; species Neoceratitis asiatica. The sequence continues at coordinate 27,187,460 of CM061528.1, forward strand.
TAACAGCTTGACGCCATCGTGGCATTGAAGCTACTAAATTTGTGAATTTTGATAGTAAGAGTAATACTATCCCAAGCTTCAATAAGACGTTTTTTGAGTAATGATAAGCTGGAAATCTGATTTTTTCTAATTTTTCATGAAAAATCTCCGAGGCATGTTCAATAGCATTCACATCGGGGCTTTGAGGTGGTGTGTGTAATTGCTTTGGAGCATGATAAAGCAACCAATACTTAACAATATGGACCGTATGCTCTGGAGCGTTATCCTGTTCAAAGATCCAGCCTGCGCCAAGCTCCAAACTGTCCACCGAAGGCTTCAGATTAGCTTCCAACAATGACTTATATTTCAGCCGATTCATAATACCCTCAATAAAAGTCAGCTTTCCAACTCCAGATGCCTCAATCGCTCCCCAAAACATTACGTTGCCACCACCATGCTTCACTGTTGGTATTATATTTTTGGAGTTACTTAAGTGCAGTGTTTTGTTTCTTCAAACTTTTGCTCTTACATCGTTGCCGAATATATTGAACTTCGATTTGTCTGTAAACAAGACTTTTTGCCAAAAATCCATTCCCTTGTCTAAATGTGGTTTAGCGAACTCCAAGCGAAGTTGACGATTTTTTTTTTTTTCAGAAATAAGAAGCTTTTTACGTGGCGTTCTACTGTGGAAGCCGTTATCGTTCAGAACTCTTTGAATTGTTTTTAAATGTACACACTTTTTGATGAGATATTTTCGACTAATTTTAGAGCAGTAATTTTGGGATCATCATTCACTTCTTTCAGAATAAAGCTGATGTCTCTTCGAGTTAGTTCTGCGGGCGGCCAACACGCGGGTTTTTCGGTGGATCCATTTTTTGGTGGACTTAAGTTTAAAATTTTTGAAATTTCATCATACGATTTCTTCTTTTTGTGTGCTGAATAACTTCTTATTTCAATGGATATTTCTTTTCGAAGAGCCATTGTTGATTCTAATGCGTTTAAACCACAACAAAATTCAATACTAGCAAATTAGAAAACATAATTAAAAAAAAAAATAGTAAAAAAAAGGGTACCTAATCGCCAAAACAATACAGCATATCGACGTACTTGCTAGTAAACCCGTGGTGTATGTAGACTTTTGTCAATTATATTTTTTCGTTTTTTCACCATAATTGTTTTATTTTATATTAGAGAATGGAATTTGTTTTAATACATGTGATTAGAAAAGGATTTAAAATAAAACTGTACACCTACATTTTTCAGCAAAGTGATGGTACTTGCTACACAACGAATACAGGCGGTATATATAGACTTTTGTCCGCCACTGTATGTCCATATCCTTCTCGATTATAATACATACATATGTTTTTATTACAACCGTTAGCTGAACCAACCCAATAAACGCGCTGTACATATTAAAAAGGAGTATGAAAATTGGCTAAACAGGTACGCGTTTTCAATTCAAAAAATTTACAAAAACAAAAAAAAACAAAAATTTTATTTAAATGAAAGCTCAGTAAAATCAAAAGCAAAAATCCAGTATATAGATTGAAAAATTAACTCAATTGAGCTATTAAAAGGTCTTTTGATCTTAACTCAAACCAGCATTACCAAGCAGGCTTTCGAGCTTTCACTAAAGCTTTCAATTAAAAAAAAAAAAACTAGCAGGAAAAGAAAACTGTCACATAAAAATGTTTTTAAAAGTTTTTAAATTCTTGCTTATACCTATTCTGAACTTTCAACGAAAAGTTCACGTCCATATAAAATAACTTAAATGTCATAACTTAATTTTGAAACCAGAAAATGCTTACAAAAATTTGTTCTCTTAAAGCAGAAAATGCGCTATTAAATTGTAATTTCCGTTATAAAAGTTAAAAAATCGTAAACCAAACATTTTTAGAAAACACCAGAGCATTGCAATGAACAGTTTGTTTTGTTAACACAAATCAGAGCAACCAACAAAATAAACAAACAAACATTAAGACAAAGTAAAGCGTTGATAGAATTTAAAAACACACAACTGCCTGTAGAGAACGCGTAAATCGAGCAGCCGAGCGGACGAGTGGACGAGTTGTAATGAATAGTCATAAAAACCAATAAATAAAAAACATATTCATGATTTATGCTTTTTCATATGAAACACTACAGCAAATACAAGCACAAAAACAAAAACAAAAATGAAATGCAACACACAAAAATTCTAGATCATTTTAATATATGCCAAAAATGAATCAGAACGCGCGGCAGAGGAGAAAAGCAAATAATAATTTCGATGGGCTATAAAACCGCGAATTGCGCTATATCTCATGTCTGCCGCCATTGATGAGCGCACTGCTGTGCATATACGCACACTTGTATGTATGTATAAGTATTACATACGCGCGTACGCACTGTGTTTGAGGCGTGTCTGTGCAGATGCTCGACAGCGGTAGAGCGAACGCTTTGTTTGCATTTGCATGTCTGTTACCAATATTTCTTGCCAATTTGCTGAGCTTAGCGACGGCGCTAACGGGCGAAGCGGCGCGCTGGTAGAAAGTGGCTATTGGTCGCTATATTATGTTGCATGTATATATACACGCACCCAATATGCAACACGCTGTTCTTGTTAAGTACTATTGTATGGTTATTATTTTTCTTAATTTTCTCCAAATGCGTTTGCCGCAATCATCGCCCCATCGAGCGCTATACATTTCAAACGAATTTTATAGAATTGCGCGCGCCTTGTTAACTTTGCAATTAAAACTCTACATAAACCGTTCGTCGAAATGATATCTGCAGCGCGTCCGCAACTACACACATATATGCGCTCATGTTTACTAAGTCTGCGGTCTGTCGTAAGTCGACAGCCCACAGCCACGCGCAAATGGGTAGCAAACTTACCAAACTGGCAGGCGGCATGCAAACGCGCGCTATTGGCGCTGATTACTGTAATTGCAAATGCGATTGCGTTTGCAATTGACGCTGCGCGCCATCTTCAATTGAATGTTGGCAATAAAAAACGAGCAGTGCTGAGTTGGTGGCGCGCATGCAAGCGTATTGTAAAATTAAAATGCATTAATATTGCATAAATAAAATACTATTATGAGTATTTCGACGGCAGAGATAATGTGATGATTTCAGTGGCGCGGCAAATGATTTTGATTTTCAAATGCACGCTTTGTAAACATGCAACATTGAAAATGCGGTACGTGGCACGCAATCGTTAGTATCAAATACCTGGTGACGATATGCAACATAGTGAAGCGCTACAGCTGTCGCTGTCATCTGATCACGCGCGCATCAACCACTTTAAGCTTTGACGGGGTTCTATGTTCAATGCATAGAGGCAAGCGCGCAGAAAAGTCGCTTGCCGCAATTGAAAATTTATTTTTTTTCCCTTTGGATTCTTTTTGCAGCTGTCATTCGGTGAGTCATCTTCATTTTGTCATTATTTTGTATTTATTTTTGTAGTTTACTACAATGCACGCCTTGCTGAAATATGAGTGTTGCACATAGCGTGCGTAGGCGTTTAAGTGGTTTCCTAAATAAATAAGTGAATCCATACTGACAGCATTGGAGCATGGAAGTGGTGGGTAACATATTAAGCTATTAAATGCTGCTGAGGCATTGTTTCCTTTTTGGTGTTACAAAATTGCTGCTAAATTGTGAGGAGTGGGTAATTTAATAGTATAGTGCAGACAAAGTATAATATGCGCGCGCCCGCCATTTTTTAAGTGACTTGTAGGAAATAAATTTGAAAAATTAGTTTAAACAAGAAGATATTACCTTTATCCTGTCTCCTCGAACTATCTTCATTGAAAATACTTAATTAGTTTATTATGTTAATCTCTTTGAAATCTTAGTTGCTTACCTGAAAGAAGAAGAGAAAATTATAATATTAAAACAATTATTTGAATATGAGAGGCAAAAATTGTTTGAAAAATATATATATTAATTTCCAAAAAAAGGGTTTCCATGAATTTTAGCTTTCATAAAAGCTTTTTAAGCTTTTTAACCACTCGTAAAATTTACTAATAAATTTTCAATATTATGAAAGCTTTTTGAAAGTTAATTACGTCGAGGTTGTATGAAAGCTTCCTAACTTCGAAGCTGAAAAAATAATAATAATGAAAAATTGTGATTGAAAGATTTTAAAAATATAACATTTAAAAAAAAAATTGGAAAATACAGTAATTAATCTATTAAGTGAAGAGACTTCAAGCTCGAGCAAAAAAAAAACTGATTAAATAATCAAAGTATGGAAGAAAATATGCATAACTTTGACTTCAACTTATATGGAATGATGTTTTGATGAAAGCCCACCATGAGTGAAAGCTGCAAATAAATTTAACAGTTAAGATTTACCTATTTTTTATTAGAATATTCTTTGCTTAAACTTAGATTTAATGATTTTTACGTCTTCTACTATAAGCTGTTATGAAATGTCTTCAGGGAGAAGACTCTTGAATATATAAATATTCCCTTTTGAATCCGCAATGAACTTAACTAAAAGTTTTGATCAATTAGAAAGACTCGTATTAGACTAAGCTGCGCAAAAACGTATAAATCTCTTTCGATATGCTTTCGAAGTTACAAGTTTTTGTGAAAGCTTCGAATGGAAGCTTTAAATTTAAAATGTGAGATATATAAAAGCTCTTTATGATTTGAAAAAGCACAAATAATTACTAAAAAGTAAAAGTTTTGACTTCAGAGCTTTTCAAAAAGTTTCTCTTCGAGATAGTTTTAAAGGAAATTATCTTAAGATAGGAATTTTTGTGTTTTTGAAATTTGGTAAAGTCACAATAGATCACAATTTAAACATAGAAAACCTGGAACAAAGAAATTTCTCATCAATTTTAATCTAAGTGTTTTATTAATAATTTTCGTAATAATACACCTCATGCCACTTAGATCATCAAAGCAAAAACGATGTCCGAAAATGTTCTAATACATTTCTGATCTATTAATAACTTATTTTTCTTATTTTACATTACCGTTTGCTAAGGAATTAAAAAAATATTTTTTTTTTGTAAGATATATTCAGCTATTTACTCTTTCATTATTAAATTAAAATTAAATGCTTTATTAAAAAAAATTATATCAATAAAAAAATAAGGAATGAAAGCTCTTTATTTATGCCATAAAAAATAAAAATAAAAATAAAATAAAGATTCATCCGTTTAAAGTTTTTTATTCCTCTCAAATGCCGAAATTATTTTATGGAATTTTATTTTTGCATAAAACCACTGCCACCAATCCATATTAATCGTAGCTTTGCACCAACTCTAAGTACTTCGTACCAGAGCTCAACAGCAGGAAATGCGAAATGTCCATAATTACATGAAATATTACATCCTCCCATAAACAATTTGGAATTTAAATGAAGTTGAAAGAAGCACTAAATTATGCCATTTACACAGCTTAAAGAAGAAAGCAAGCAGTCAAAATATAACAGAAGCTTAAACAGGTACTTTGTCTGAACCCATAAACAGAATATGGCACTTGTGAATGTCTGTTGTCTAATTAAGACAAAAAGAAAGATAAATATTGAGAAAACCGAGTAAAGAAAGTGCGCTTACCAATTGAAGACAATAAAAACTGCGTCAAGTGATTTTCAACATTGTCTATCGCCCGCATGAACTCCTGTGTGTATGTATATACACCAAGAAAGGGCCAAACCACATGTGTACAGTTGTGTCTGTGTGTGTATTTACAGTTTTATTTTATTACAAATTGAATCATTAACTTTATTTATAAGCGTTGAAAGCGCACAGAACTTCCGCATATTTGGCGAAATTCGATGCCGATTACGACGAGAGACAATTGGCGATTGTGAATTGATGGCGTTGGCGGTGTCTGTAGGCTGTAGAAAGTTTCAACGCACATATGGCGGGTAATTTATTTTCATTTCTTTATTGGAATTTTGTGGCATTAACAATATAATTTTAAACTTTTTTATTCATTTTTTTCCCTAAAGTTTTTTCATCACTGCGCCAGCGCACAGAGTTTCTTGATTGCAGTTTTTATTATTTTTATGACTTGTCGCCATAACAATAATATTCTACTTGAATGCGGCTCATAAATTAATTGACTATATGCACAAATATGTTAAGATTTATGGGCACTAAATATAATAAATAATTGCAATAAGTGGGGATGAATATTTGGAAGATGCTTGGTGAAAATAAAAACGTTTTGAAAGGTCTTTATTTTGAAAGAAAGAACAAAGATAAAGAATGCAATGCATCATTCAAATTTTTGTACGCGAACAAGTCTCTTTACAAAAATTTAATATGAGCCTAAATGTAGGCGACGAAATTTAAGAAGTGCATATATGTATATTAAATATGAAATCGTTGCCTATAATTATGCTCAATTTAGCAAAGAAACTTTTTTACTTTTTAAATATAATAATTAAAAGTAGTAGTAGTAGTAAGTAAATAAACATCAACTTTATAGAGATGATAAATATGTTTAACGGTTTACAAAATTGAATAAGTTTCTTATTCTCATATTAAGAATTTTTTTAGGACTTATTTTTTTTTTAAATCTGCAGAGAAAATTTTTCTGAGCAAGAATTATTCCTTAAATTATTGCCTACATTTAGGCGTAACAACTATGATATTTGTACATTTTTAGCTATAATATACATTTTTACATTAAATAATTAAATTTAAGTAAAAAAGATGTTTGAAAAAATTAATTTTTCGATTATGTGGTATTTTTCAATATTTTCACTTAGCATTCAAGTGACTTGCTTTTATTTCAAATTTTGCCATTGCAGATTGTAATCACTTTCCACTTACACTCACAGTGCAGTTTCAATACAAAAAGATAATAATATTGTAATTTTGATTAAGATCAACTGGAGAAAAACGAAAATGGTGTACTTGTCATGTTTAAATTTTTTATCTCGCCACAATCTATATACAAAAACGACATTTGCTTAATTAACGAACGCGTGGCAGCAACATGTTGCTATTGCAACAAAAAAAATTCCACATTTTACAAAAAGTACTTTTACAAAATATCCAAAGAGTTCAATTCAATGAGAAAAAGGAATTAAAAGAAATATAAAAAAATAAGAAGAATATAAAATATATGATGAATTTACAAAGATAAAGCAACAATGTGAATATCAGATATCTTGCTCAAAAGCAGCAACTACATTTACATGCATTTTGCTGCATTCTATAGAGCTTCCTCAGCTTCCAGCACATTCTACCAGCTTTTTTATTGTACTTATTTTACACTTTTTACACTCCTTAAGCTCGTGTCCCGCTTTCTTCGCTCTACGCTCTACAGTCTCTTGATTTAAAGTTCATTCCTTACATTGCATTTGTTTTCGCTGCAATAAAAAATATTTTCTTTTACTTTTTCCATAACTTTTGCTTTCAATTTGAACTCTATTATATACATATATAGCAAGTATAACGGCTATTGTCAACTGTCAGTGTCATTTTTAATTAGTTTGTTTACATTTCTGCAATCAGTTTTACTTTGACTGACTGACTTTTGTGGCGAACAGTTCGGATCACCGCTGTTGGCGTTGCTGCAACATTGTTTGCTTGACTTCACTTTCAGCTGATTGACTGACAGCCTGAGTGACAAGCAAAGCAAACGCATATTTACATACAATATATATATTTCTTGTAATATTTTTTATAAATTTTTTTTTTAAACATATTGTAGTAAAGCGTTAGATTAATTTATATACTTTTGTAGGTTTTTATATATAAATATATACACTGTTGAATGTTTTTTTTTTGTAGTTAGCTATCAGTTATGTGCATTCGTATTATTAATTTCCACTAAACTCATTCAAGGGTTAAAAATGTCAGACAAAGCTCTTTAAGCTACATCAACTAAAGTTTTTTAAAGTACTTATAATGCGGTAGATAAGTGTTATATTTGTTTATATATTATATATATATTATACATATTTTTTCTTGATAATATTGTTTTTGCTCAATGCGCATTACATTTGCCACTGCTCATTAACCATCGCGCACCACAATCAGTTGTACTATGAACTGCAAGCTTATCTTTCTACTGAAGTTCTATTGCTGACTAGGTACTTGAAAATGAGGAGTTCAGTTTCTAATTTTTATTGATATTATTTTTTTTTTCAATTAAATTAAATTTATTTTATTTGATTTTAATTATATTGTTTTAATTTAGTTTCTTGTATTCGATTTGATTTTATTTTTTATTTTTTATTTTTATTTTTCCTTTTCTTAATTTTTATTTTATTCTTTTATTTTATTCTTTTTTCATTATACTTTAATTAATTTAATTATTGAATAATTTTTTTTATTCTTCAATTTTTTTTTAATTTTTTTTTTTTTAATTTATTTTATTATATTATATTATATTATATTATAAAGGGTCTTCCAATAGAGATGAAATGATTTCTAAGTGTCGTTTTGGCCATTTTTAATATGTCATGATCTGTCATTTTTTTCATTGTATTCAGTAATGTTTACAATTTAATCATGGTAATATATACGCAAGAACGACGTTGCTGATTTTGCCTTGGAACAACTTGAAAACGATAAAGATTTTTTTAAGAAAATCGTCTCCGATGAAGATCGCTTTCATGTGATTGGTGCGGTAAATAAACAGAGCTGTCAATACTGGTGCGAAGAAAATCTACAAATTATTCATGAACAACCATTACATTCAACTAAATTGACAGTTTGGTGTGGTTTCTGATCTGGTGGAATCATCCGTCAGTACTTCTTTCGAAATGAAGCTTGCAGCACCGTTACTGTCAATGTAGAGCAGTATAGATCGATGAGAACCAACTTTTTATGACCACAATTGGAAGAAGTTGATTTTAACCACACACATCACGTGCAACAACCGAATTATTGCCTGAAAGCTTTAAAAGTCAAATATGGAACGTGCTATGCAGGACATACGACTTGACTTAGTGGAAAAAGTGCTCAAAAATTGGGTACATCCAATTCGTTCCTGCAAAAAAAGTCGTGGAGGCCATTTGAACGATGTTATATTCAGAACTTAATTTAATCGATTGTACTTCACACTAAATAAAAAGCTTTTGAATTTTCTTAACAATTAGTTTGTTTTTTTCTTAAGAAATCATATCACTCCTATTGGAAAACCCTACATTATATTATATTATAATATATTATATTTTATTTATTAAATCTTTTTTTCATTTTATTTTATTTTTTTATTTTTTTTATAATTTTTTTTTTTTTACTTTTATTATACTTATTTATTTATTTTATTTTATTATACCTTATTTAATTTAATTTATTAAATTATTTTTTTTTTTAATTTATTTTATTTTTTATATTTTATTTTCTCAATTCATTTTTTATTATATTTTTATTTTATTTTATTTTATTTTTTTCATATTTATCTATTTTATTTACTTTTAGGGTATTACATTTTATTTAATTTTTTATTTATTTTACTTTATATTTTTTTTTATATATCACATTTTGTTCATTTAATTTTTTTTTTGTTATCATTATTTTTATTTAATTTTTTTATTATTTTAATTTTAATTTATTACATTTTATTTTATTGCATTTAGTTTAACCTTATTTTTTAAATTAATTGTTCTATTTTATTTTATTTTAATTGATTTTTTATTTTATTTTCGTTTCTGTTTTTTATTAATTTTTTATATATTATTTTTAATTTAATATTTTTTAATTTTTTTTTATATTCTTTTATAACTTTTTTCTCTTTAGATATTAGTTCTTTCATTTAGCTATTTTTTATCATTTTAGATTTTATTTTATTTTATTTTATATTGTTTTAATTTCATTACGTTTATATGTATTTATTATATTTATTTAATTTATATTTATTGTATTTTAATTCATTTTGGTTTATTTTATTTTATTTATTTCATTTTATTAAATTATTCTTTAATTTAATTAATTTAAAAAAAAATTTGTATAACATTTAATTTTTTTATTTTTTTATTTTATTTTTTTTTTAATAAATTTTTTAGGAAAAAGTTGTAGTTATTCATATTCTCATCTACCGTGCTGTTGTTGTGAAGACGTGTATTTTTTTGTTCTTACATGTAGCATGTGCAACTTTGATGTGCAGCTGTTTAGTCTCCATATAAGCAAGAGTTAAAATATTGCAGTTATTTATGCCGCTGCATCGCATTGTCTGCTTGCTTTGTTTCTGTTTTTTATTTTATTTTATTTTATTTGTTTTTTGTTATTGTTTTTGGTATGGTTTCTGACGCTATCGCGTTGTCCTATTTAAGCCTGTTGTTGCATTTGCATTACATCATCGGCCGTTGTGCGCATTTTCTACATTTTTTCATATTTTCTAAGAGTGGCATTATTGCATTTAGTTTTCCTATTCTCTAATATTAAAAAATACAAATTTTTGTTTTTTATACACTACGAAATTCTAAATTTTTTCCCCTCATTTAGCTTTCTTACGCTTATATAATTTTATCTCACTTTAATAGTTGTCGATAAATTTGCCTCAGTTACCTAGTAATTTCATCGTACAATAATTTCTTTATACTTTTACATTTCTACTACTTAACTTACCGGCGAACAATATTGCATTTAACGGCATTTATGTTACAATTTTAATGATATTTTTTCGTTTATTTGTTTATTTACATTACAGTTTTTCATTTGCTGTTGTTTGATTAAGGTTTGGCTTGCGGTTGCCAGTTGTTTATTTTGGTGGTTTTTGTTTAATTTTTTAGTTTCTCTAAATTGGTTTTCCATCCTAAAATTTTGTGGTCGGTCTTGTGGAAAAAGCTACTACTGTGTTTAGTATTTCGGCGTTTTGTTTGCTTTATAATTTGTTGTTGCTGCTGCTATTCTGATATCGTTTATTTGTCTTAATTTTTTTATGATTTTTATTTGTTGGCGGCATGCAAGGTATGCATTAATTTTATTATTTGTAAGTAAATTGTGTACTCGTAGTTTATAATTGGATAACGGTAATTTAATGAAAAAACTGAAATTTCTGTACTGGTATTGAATTAATGAAATTAATTATATCAAATTAATTTAATTTTGAAGTGAAGATTTTCAATGACTCTTGATCTTAGATACAGTAAATTGTTGGTACTTTTCCATGAAATTGGGCATCAAAAATTAACCTAATTTGCTTCTGAGAAAATACCGAAAAAAAAAAATAAATATAATGAATAAAGTAAAAAAAAAATAATATAAGATAAACTAATAGAAAATTTACAAAACAAAATAAAATAAATTAAAATAAAATTAAAATATTTTAAACAAAATAAAATAAAATTAAATTACTTAAATCAAATAATATAAAAATAAATTAAATAAAACATAAAATATTAAAACAATAATAAAAACAATAAAATAATATAAAAATAAAATAAAATAAAGTAAAATAAAATATCATAAAATAATATAACAATAAATAAAATAAACTATAAAAAAATAAGATAAAATAAAATAAAATAAAAAGGAAATTAAATAAAATTAAATTAAATATAAAAAAATATAAAAATATGAAATACAATTAAATAAAATGAAACAATATAATATAAAAATAAATAAAATAAAATATGAAAATAAAATAAAATTTTTTATTAAAATAAAATATAATATAATAAAAAAAAATAAAAAAATAAAATAAAATAAAAAAAAATAAACTGAAATAAAATAAAACAAAATAAAAAAATAAAATAAAATACAATAAAATAAAATGAAATAAGATGAAATTGGATAAAGTAAAATACAAAAATTTAAAAATGCAAATAAAACAAAATAAAATAAAATAATAAAAGTGAGTAAAAAAAAGTAATAGAATGAACTAAATAAAATAAAATGAAATAAGTAAAGTAAATAAAAATAAAATAAAATAAACCAGTTTAAAATACAACAAAGTAATCATAAAATGGAATTTAACAAAGTTAATTAAAATATAAATAAAGACTAGAACTGAAAAAATTAGGTAAACTTAAAACATTTAAAAAATTAAAATAATATTTAAAAAATTAAATAAACTTTATTTAAAATATAAAAAAAAGAAAAAGAAAAATAAAAAGAAAAAGAAAATGAAATGAAATAAATTACAAAAAAGTGAAACAAAATAAAATAAAATAAAATTAAAAAATAAAATATCATAAAATAATTTAAAACAAAATAAATAAAATAAAATGAAATTTAACAACAATAATTAAATATAATAAATAATCTAGAATATAGAAACAATTTTATTAAAAAAATTAAAATCAAATAAAATAAAGCATATTTAAATTTAATTAAATGGAAGATAATAAATTTATTTTAAATAAACAAAGAAAAATAAATTAAATAATACAAAATTAGTAAAACAAAAACCAACGAAAATACTTAAAGCTAAGAATAAAATATAATATTAAACAAATTATGAAGTTTAATGAACACGCATAAATAATAATAGGAAAAAATATTTAGTGAATGTATAAAATTCTTTAGAAAATCGTTATTAAATTTCTGAGAAAGTTTTATTGAACACCATTTTAATGCAAGGCTCTAGGATTCCTCTTTTAAAATCAGTAGTCGAAATTGATTAAAAAGTAACTGTGAAAATGAAAATAAACTTAAAAAAAAGTTAAGTTTGAAATTTTGAAAATTTTAAGCAAACAATTTTGTAACACCGTAATTTCTTTTCATTAAGCTCAGTAAGTCATGTTGTCATCATAAGTTTCATATTATTTGCAATCATTTAGCACAAGTGGCATATTCCGATGGCTATCTTTCACCACTAACCTCATTTATCACATATTTGGCATATCATAAAATTCAGAAAGTTTATGCCAACAACAAACAGCGCACATAACTATTAACAACAACTACAAATGCTCTATGCAATTTTTACTTTTGGTTGCAACTACAACTATGTACTCCTTAGCCACTTCTTCTTTTTACCACATAATTAGCAACATACATATAATTTTTATGTTGACAAATGTAGTAAAAACAAACAACAACAACAACAATAACAAACAGTCATAACAAAAGTGATTTCCCGTTGAAACAAAAGAATTTGAGGTATTCAAAAAGTTGGTTAGCTGGCATTGCCAATACTTGTGTATAATCACACGTATGTGTATATTCATTTATGTATCCATACTACGTGAGTAATAAGTGTGGCATGCAACACATTTGAAAACAAGTGAATGTGCAATACAGCGGTAAACCTACTTTGGTTGTCAAGAGATTTACAGCTGTGTGTGTTGTTGCTGTTGTTGTTGTTTTTGTTATTGCTTAAACAGCCACCAGCTGTGCACATCAGCATCAATCATTTGTTCTTTACTGCAGCGACAGAAGCAACTAAAGACTGGATTTGATTTTTGTTGTTGTAGCTTTCCTCTCTGATTTTTTGATACGTGTGCCTGCATACCTTGCAGCGGTCAGCTGTTTCGAAGCAAATGATGTTGCAATATCTGGGTGTACATTTGTTGTTGTTGCCATACACTTTTGCTGCTGTGTGGTGTGGTCGCGTACATAAATTTGCTGCAGGGATTTTTTCACTTGCAATTTTTATGATTCAAACCAAGTAAAAGTGCTTGCAACATACAAATACAAACACATACGCAGGCTCCCTGAGTAAATGTCTGCTGACTGACTGACTGACTGACTGGCGGACATGCTGTCTGCTGTTTTTTTTACCGTTGTCACGGCAGCATGTGCACGCTGGCGTGTTTTTATTTGCATTTTTTCTTTTGCAAATGTAGGTGTGGTTGTGTACACCCCTCATACTTGCGGCCATTTTGCAAATCTATTATTCTTAACGCTTCGTTGGTTATTTAAGACACTTTCGCTAACCCGAAGGCTGCACATAACTGTTGTTGCTGTTGTAATATTTTATTACGTTCAAATATTGTCTCGTCTAGCAAAATTTTATTACTCCTGCGCAGCGTATAACTGTTTGTTGCCATAGAATTTGGCGTTTGTTGCTTAAATCTTTTGTTTTTGATGAGCTTTCGGCTCGCCAAGTTGTGCGTAAAGAGCTCACAATAGACGTTAATACTTTCGTATGTACGCGCGTATGCATGTTAGCCATCTGCCAGCCGCTTACCAACAACTTTGACTCCCTATACATTAATGTTTTAGCCGGAAAATTGTGTCTCATCTGCACCCACACAGAACACATGGCAGAAGAAAAACAACAAAAACACTATACAAGTTTTAAAAACAATTCCGATGCAGTTCATTAGCTTTTTTACTTGCATTTTTTTTTTTTTGATTTTCATCTGATTTTGTTTATGTCTGCCATGCGGTTTTATTGTAGCCACTATGCCTCCCCATCACTCACAAACACATAAGCGTAAGTCTCCCCTTGTCTGTCTGTCTATCTGCCCACTTATGGTAGCCAGCTGCGCTTCTTCTTCTTCTACTCGGGCGCACCATTTTCGAAAAAGCAAAAAAGAAAAAACAAGTTTGTCGCCGCAAATGTGCGCTATAAGTGAAATGACGTCTCGTCGCCATCACTATGCATATGTATGTATGTATGTGCATATACGAATACACACACACACATATTTTTATTTTTATTATTAATAAAAATTACACATTTGGTTTTATTATGCAACCGGTTGGCTAAGCGGGTATATTTTTTGTTTGTTTGTTTGTTAATAGTCCATTGTATGCATATGCGGTAAGTATGTATGTATGTATGCATCTTTGTTAAATGTTGTTTGACCTTTCTGCTTGCTCTGTGATTAACGAGACTAAGCAAGTTAAACCAGCTTTTGTGATGAGTCGTCAAGTGATCATATGACGAGATGTTGAAGAGAGTCTTGTTTGTGGGCGTCACTGCTAAAAATTGCCAAAATTTTATTTAAATTAGGTTTTCAGCGCAACGTTATTAATTGCTTCTCATACGAAATGCACGTTTTTATTACAAATTATATTACTAATGAATTTTTTATTGTTAATTTTTTTTTATAATAAATTGATTAAAAAATTATATGTATGTGAGTATCTATTGTCGATTTGAAGTTTTATACGATGATTACTTATTATTATGTGGTTCTTCAACAAGAAAATTCATTAAAAAATTAACGTTTTTTTACTCTCCTCGCAGGAAAGCAAAAATAATAACAGAAAAAAACAAACAAAAATAAAAATAAGTTTGACTGGTTTCTGAAACAAAGTATAACAAAAATCGTCAAAGTTCTTAGCTAACGCATTAAGCACGGAATAGGCAAGTGCGTAACTTCAGCAAACAGCTAAAAAAAGCGAATATCGATCAAAAATTATAAAAATTAAAAATCAAACTTGTCATTGTATGGTGTGTATTTCTATCTGCTGAGAACAATTAAAGATAGAAATTTAAAGATATTCTTGTAGAGGATTGTCAAGTGTTTGAAAAAATTAGTATTAGTAAGCTGCGCTATTTAGTTTTTGTTTGACAGCCATGGAAAGCAGACGACCCCGCGAATTTTAACGAAAATTGGAAAAAGGGAATTTCGTGAGCTTATTAAGCATTAGTTTTGTATAAAAACTTCACCACTGAAACCAAGGAAAGACTCGATTAATACTAGGGAGACTCTGTGCCATCAATTTGAATTGTTATGAAATGGTTTACTGAGTTCCGTTGTGGTCGTACCAGCGCAATTGATGCCGAACCTTCAGGTCATCCAAAAGAGGTCATCACGCTAGAAATCTTCATTAAAATCCATGGATAATATTCGGCTATCACAGAATAAAAGTGCATGAGGTGGCTGAGGCGATAGGCATCTCAAATGAGGGCATATTTTTAATGAATATTTGTACATTGAAAATCTATTCGCACGTTGGGTGTCGCTTACATTGCTTACACACGAGCATAAGCACAAGGGTGTAACCACTTCAAAGAAGTGTTTGACGATGTTCAACCGCAGTGCAAATGAATTTGTGCGTGACCGTAGACGAAACATGGATACCCCACACCACACCAGAGACCAAAAAAATCAAATCAAAACAATGGGTTTCTCCGGGTGAACGTGCGTCAAAGACGGCCAAGGTGATCCTGTCGGTCAAAAGCGTTATGACACCACTGGTTTTTAGAATGCATGAGGTGTCATTCACAGCGATTACCTTGAAAAGTGTAAAACAATCACCAGCGAATATTATCCAGAGCTTTT
Organism: Neoceratitis asiatica; assembly: GCA_030068015.2. Classification (NCBI taxonomy): domain Eukaryota; kingdom Metazoa; phylum Arthropoda; class Insecta; order Diptera; family Tephritidae; genus Neoceratitis; species Neoceratitis asiatica. Next base: position 27,203,532 of record CM061528.1, read on the forward strand.
GGACAGATTCGCTATTGATTTAAAGTAGAAATGATCACATTTGGCATAGGAAAAGAGCTGTTCCATCAGATGAATGCACGTGTGCACATGTATGTAGTCATCATGACGCAAATTCATAAATTCGGCTTTGAACTGCTACCTCATCCAGCATATTCTGCAGATTTAGCCTCTGCGATTATTTCTTGTTTCCCAATCTGAAGAAATAAATGGCTGGGCGGTAAGAGATTCGGATTGAAGGAAAAGCCATCACAGAAACGAATGCTTATTTTGAGAGTCTTGAAAAAACCTATTAATTGAAAAGAAATACAAAAATTGAAAATTCGTTAGAAAAATAAAATAGAAAAAGGTCACTGGCTTATCAAACCACCGTCTTCGCTGCTGTTATTAAAAAAGTTACTTACTAATCACCGGTGGGAAGTCTTCTTATTCGCATCTCCGTTGCCCTAATTTTTCTTGGTGGCAGCGATACCAAAAATGAGTAGCCTCTATAATATTATATTCCAATTTTTTTTGAGGGTGAAAAGTTAACGTCTATTTTTTTTTCTTAATTTTTATAGAAAGTTAGCTCTCAGTTGCTTGGATCGTTCCGTAATACAACTTACCAGATTTCCAGAATTCAAAAAGATTTCCGGCGTCAAACATCCTAGATAGTTAAGGAGTTCTGAGCATTTTACGATCAATTTTTATTTATTTTGAAATATTTTTACTTTGAAATATCCCTTATTTTATTATTTTTTTCATTATAGTTATGCATATAAAATAATTAAATAAAAATAGAATTATTCCATTAAAAATAAAATTATTTTTTATAAAAAGTATGTTTATGCAGAACCAATAGTTCCGAGAAATACATATTTTCTTGTTACTTATTTTTTTTACAATTCTCTCGAAGGTCGAATAACAAAAAACATTAGAATAATTAAAAATTAAAAATACAACGAACGCAACGGCTTTTACTGCCAGCGATATTGATGCTGATGACGCCCGAATAGCTACAGGAATTAGTATGTAAATGGCACTTAATCACCCATTGTCACTTTGACATTTGACAAAATGCGACTGCCGACTGGAAAAAATGGCCAGCTGCCAAAATTTTGTAATACAAAATGTCATATGAAATTATTTTTAAATTAGCTAATGATTAACAAGCACCGAACAGTAGTGTGCATGTGTATGTGTGTATGCCTAAATAAAAATAAAGTAAGCAACAATTAACGACAGACAAAGTTCAAGGTCCCTCTAATAGCTTTAGATATACAAGTAATAGATGATAAATAGTACTATGGAAAGAGAGAGAGATAGAGAGAGAGAGAGAGGGAGGGATGAAAACTGCGAAGCATGCACGCGCGTGAATTATGTAACTAATAACTTTGTCAGAATGACATAACTTTCGCATAATGACCGACCAAAGAGTGATTTATGGAACGATATGGCTGTGGGAAAACAAAAGCGAGCGGCAGCTGAACAGTAGTAAACAAAACAAATAGTTGGATCTTTGTACATATATATATGTGTGTGTGTAAAACACATGTATTAGCAAAAAAAAAAACATTAAGAAAAGTTTTACTTAATGACCAAAGTCTTTGCTGTGTGCTCGCGTGTGTGCTTTTGTGCAAGCATTCGCTCATACGCCCAGGTGTGTGAACGCAACAGGCGGCATTTGGCGATACTTACTCATATGAATAGCTAGACTATTTACATACTCGTGTGTGTGAATATACGCTAAAAAGCCCATAGCAGATGCACACGGCAGCCACAGCAGCAAAGTTGAACAACAAATATTGTCTACGTCGGTCGCTTGATGCAGCAATGCGCCGCCACTGTCGTCCAACACTCATTCGCATGTGTGAGAAAGTTATTGATAGGGCAATTTATTATGCTCACCGTTCGAGCAACGACTTGCCGCTGGTATGTTAGATAGCGCGCCTGTTGCACTGGTGGAAATATGCTTGAGAGCTTACTTCCCTCCGCCCGCCAAACTTCTTCTTCACACTCTCGTGTTCTCCGCACTTTATCCAACCCTACTCATCCACTTTGAATATTTTCTAGTTAATATGAATTTTTTCTTGATTTTTATATTTCTCCAAGCCACATGATATATGACCGAGCACTCCAAGTCTAATATCAATGACCAAATGACATATTAGTGGAAATTTGTGTCGGCGTACAGGAGGCAAGTGTGCAAGGGCAGTGCGGCTGAACGTAGTGCGGCGCGGCGTATTTAAGCGATTATGAAGTAGACTCGCAAAGACAGCGTCAGCGACAGCTTTTACTTGATGGCGGAAAGGTGGCAGTGTCGGCACTTTGGCGTGTGAAGTCGCATTTGATTCCCGGCACTATTGGCTGACAGTGCGCAACTTAAAGATCAAACGATAGATAGGAGCTCTATGTTCTGTTGTTGTTGGTGTTCATATGGTATTTGGCGGCAACAAGTATGAGTTAATCGTCTATTGAACTCGAATTGGCTGAGGCTAACCCAAGCGCTCGCTGCTAATAAGCTAAAAACGAACATATTTCTTTTTGTGTGAGCACATAAGGCTTTATACATACGTACTTACACACAACGCTAGGTTTATACTCTGCGGCAGCAAGCATGGTTGAAGCTTCATTGCGTGCCCCATAACATTTCATTCATTCACGCACCAACTCAGTGCTGTCACATTTTGTTTTGATTTTCATATTTTCATGCATCATTTTTGTTTACTTCATTTTTATTTTTGTGTTAATTTTTAAGGTTTATTTCTTTCTTGCCTTCTCCTATTGCTGTTTGTTCTTTGTGGCATTTGCGACTTGGTTATCGACTTGCAACTAAGTCTGGTTGTGCAAACACATATTGACAGGCGCAGTGTTGTGTGGTGTGACGTGACGTTGCGTTAACTCATTGACATTGGTGGGGTTGGGGTATTTGTATTTGTTGTTTTTGTGTTTATTGTCACCTCACAGACCATCAGTCTTTGCATTCCAAATAGGAAGTTTAAGAGGAAGTTAAAAAAATTTCTGAATAGATACTTGTAAATATATACATAAATTTGTATGGTATGGTATAGATATAACATAGTCAAATAATGCAATAAAGAATTAATAAAATACAATAAAATAATATAAAATAAAATAAAACAAAATAAAATAAAATAAGATAAAATAAAATAATATAAAATAAAATAAAATAAAATAAAATAAAACGAAACTAATAATAAAATTTAATTAAATTTAATTTCTGAGAAAAGTAGAAGTTAGTTTTGGCGCTAGCAATACCAAGTGGAACCAGGTCGCTTTTCACCTGATCCTTCCAATGGAGTGAATGTTTTCCACTTCCTCTGCCTCCAACAGCGAGTACTGCATCGAAAACTTTCAAAAGGTGGAGCGCTTTTATCCATTGGCACGACATGACGCAACCAGCGTAGTCTTTTTATTCAATGAATTGACATTGACATGGCGTCGTCGTTGCCAACGCGCAACACCATAAATCTTCAGCAAAACTTTTCCCTCGAAGACTGATAATGCCGACTTATCGGATGTTGACATCGACCAAGCTTCTGCACCAAGCTTTCTGTTAGGGCGGAAATGATGAGCAACTTGCAGAGTTTGATTCGCCGAGAGATGTGTTTATTTTTCAACTGTATACTCAGTCCAAAGTAGCACCTGCTGCCAAGAGTGATTCTGCGTTGGATTTCAAGGCTGACATCCTTGGTATTGTTGATGTTGAATCCTAGGTAGAAAAAATTATCTCCTACTTCGAAGTCAACAGTGACTGTCAACAGTGCGAAGACTATTTATTTGATGAAACGCCTTGCCCGCGTTCACTACCAGATCCATTCGATTCGCTTCCTTGTCTAACACGGATAAAGCAGAACTTACGGTGCGGTTGTTATGGCCAATGATGTCATTATCATCGGCATACGACAGCAATTTTACACTCTTTTAAAATATTTAAATCTCGTTTGGTATCGAACGGCTTAGAGAGGTCCTTCCCAATTGGTTGTGTGTATCGATTATTTTCTCTCGGGCCTTCTCTAAGATTTGGCGCTTAGCAAATGTCTGGTCAATGGTGGATTTTCCGGGTATAAAGCCACACTAATAAGCGCCGATCAGTTTGTTGATGGTGGGCTTTAGTCTTTCACACAATATGCTAGATAGGACCTTATATACGATATTGGGTGGGCTTATCCTATGACAATTGCGCGAACCGTGGGGTTTTCCTTTTATGGAATTAGGCAGAGCACACTTAGGTTTCATTCGTCGAGCATGCTTTCGTCCGACCAAGTTCTGCAAAGTAGCTGATGCATTCACCTTGTCAGTTCCTCGCCGCAGTATTTGAATAACTCGGCCGACAAGCCATCGGCTGCTGCCGCTTTGCTATTTTTTAAGCGAAAAATCGCTATTCGAACTTCATAATAGTCGGTTGATGGAACGACTATACCATCGTCACCGATTGGGGTTTCGGGTTCGTCTTATCCGGATGTTTGACTTTCACTGCCAAGTGTTCCCTACATAAACTAAGTATGCTCTGGACATCTGTCGCCAGATTATATCCTTGATCACTATATGAATATACTGCGGTTTTGAAATGTTCTGTAAGTCGCCGCATCTTTTCATGGCACTTTCGAGCTTCACTCTTGTCGGCCAGCTTCTCAAGCTCTTCATACTCACGCATTTCAGTATTCGTCTTTTTTGTCTACAACTGCGTCTCGCTTCCCTCTTCAGCTCTCGGTATCTATCCCACCGGTATCTACCCGACCGAGATGTTGCGAGGTAGGCAATCTGTTTTCACCCCACTGCAGATCGTACCAGCTCTTTTTATGATACTGTTCCAAATCGATTGTTTCCGAAGCGCCAGTAGAGAGCTCGTGTGCAAGCCGAGTGGAAAACCTGCAGGTTGTCTGGTTTGATTGCAGCTTTTCAACGTCGAACCTTCTGTGTTGACGGGCGTGCTATGTTGCACAGAGGCAGACGCGTATCTTTGCTGCTACAAGATAATGATCTTTGTTGATATTTGGCGCTCGGAATACTGGATACATATCTTCCATTTGGTTGCGTGTAGCTTGATGAATTTTCGCGCGCTGGAATCTACTACTACAGACAACCATATTTCGGGTACCAGAGAAGTAAATCAGCCTCCGCTCGTTTGGAGATATTTCTTCGTGAAGGCTGAATTTTCCGACTGTTGCGTGAAAAATGCTTTCTAAATCCACTTTGGCGTCTAAGTCGCCTGGCACAATTTTAACATCGCGACGGGGGCAGTGCTCATAGGTGCGTTCTAGGCTGTAATGGAAACACATATTTGGTCACATCATCGTTCTCCCCTGCCGGGTTGTGTGTGCAAATGAACGATATGTTGAAGAACTTTCCTTTGATGTGGATTGTGGCTAGACGTTCATCCAACAAGGTGAATGCCAGGACTCGGCGACGGAACCTGTCTCTCGCCATAAACCCAACACTAAATTTGCCCTGCTTTATATTGCTACTGTAGTAGATTTCACAAGGACCCATCTTCTTCCGTCCTTGTTTCGTCCATCGCACTTCTTGTACGGCGGTGATGTCACCCTTTAGTCTTACGAGGATCTCAGTCAGCTGAGCAGCGGCACCTTCCCTATTAAGGAACCGAACAGACGTCTTTTACTTTGGATAATAAAGATAAAGAAAAAATTTTCTTATTTCAACTGAGTAAATTGTAATAGTCGATTCTGCAGATGATGTATAAAGCCTATCATTTCAATCCATAAAGCATGAATCATAAGACTTTGCCTTGCTTCCAGGGTAACTCACTTTGTTCGCTTTTTTTTTAAATCGATACCAATTCAATAATAATAGCTTCGTAAATTAAGTAACTAGACAGCTTTAATCTGATTTTATGCCACACACAATTATGGACAAATAAAGACGACGCAGAATAAAACAATAAAAATAAATATGAGAAGAAGAAATAAAATATACTCAATAATATTACAACAAATTTAAAATCGATCACAAGGCCAGAAAATGAATAAAATCAAGGACAACTAGAATGCAAGAGACAAAGAATACAAGAAACTGATATATACACTTTGTCGTAGCATCACCCGCGCCGATCTTATCGGCAAAACCAATTACAAATGCCCTACCCCAATGCGTTTATAGTCAAACCCAACACCCTCCTCCACGCCCTGCCGTGATCTTTGCTTATAAGTGCAAGACGCGAAACAATTAAGTTGAGTAAACATGCACAGACCAACTACAAAGAATGGGCGATCATGCAATGTAAAATACTCAAAGAGATAAAAATCACAAGCGAAGTATTGTAAACGACGCAACAACACAAGTATTAATGTAAAAATAAAAAAATTAAATATAAACGAAAAATGCAAAAAAAAATTAAATAAACGAAATTGTAACAGCAATTTAGCGGCGCAGGAAACTTAGTAGAAAAAAAGCTCAATGCGCGTTCAACAATCTCTTGCTCTCAACTGTCTGCGGACAGCGCCAAATCAAATCCTCTATGGTTCTAGCAATCACTAAAGCTTTCCCCAACCTTCAATCGTCGAATCATTTGTGGACAAATGATTTTAATCAGTAATATATATGTACATTGCATTATTAAGTGTATATGTATGTGTAAAATGCCGATCTCCAGTGATCTTCTTAAACGATCACTTGCATAGAGATTTCCATGGCCAGCTCATACTTACAAGTTAATATTGTGCTAACAAGATTTTCCTTTTGCTGAACTTATTTTATTTAATTTTTTATTTTTATTTTTTCTTGGGTTCCTGTGGTGATTGTCGTGTTGCTTTGCTGCTAAGGTCGCAGTCTTACCGATCACTTTGATCACTTAAATACGAACGCGGACAACAACTTAAACAATAATAATGCTAGAAGATAGTGAAAAAAAAATATAAATATGTACATACATACATATATAAAAAGAGTAGGAACAACAAAAGTCATGACGATCACTGCCTGCCACACTTCGCTCCAAAAGACCCTATGAGTGTTTGCCATTCAGGCGTCGTCTCTCGTTTCATACTCAGACCAACTGACGATGATTATGGCAGCCGATTGTTTGCCAGCGACAACGACAAACATGAGTAGACAAGCAAAACGCTTGTTGAAGTACAAGAAAACATGTAGATTTCATTACAGATATCAAAAGCAAACTATTTAAAGTTGGCAGAGTTGAAGAAGTTGAAGAAAAGAAGCTGTGCGCGCGTTGACTGTGAGTTTATTGGAAGTAAAACGACAAGCGAAACGACTAGCTAACTATGTGTGTACGTATGTGTGTGTGTGTGTGTAAGTTCATCCAAAAGGGTTTTAACCACAAGGGGCCTCCTTCATTCTAGACCATGCTTGGCATGCTTAGTAAGAGATAGAAGAAATTCAATTTAAGTGCAAATAGCTCGCTTTTGAACAATAATAAAGGAGCGTAACGAACACGTAGACATTTGCATAATGTGATCATGAGGCGTACAACAAAACACCATCGTGTTTGAAAGTAGAGATGAGTGAGAAGAGTTTATGCGGTGGAGAGCAGATGGATGATAAAGATGCTGGGCGTTATAATGTGCAGTAAAATGACTCAAAAGTATCACGGGTAAATTTGGCCACGGAGAATAGAGAGACTTTTGAAAAGTGGACCCTGAAATGTAATCTTGGAAAAATTATCTTGGAAAGGTGATCTTGAAAGAGTGATTTTGGGAAGGTGATCTTGGAAATATGATCTTGCAATGGTCATCTCGGTAATGTAATCTAGTTAACTGGAACAACATTTTAAGTAGTGTAGATAGAGGTCGTAGTAAATAGTAATCAAAACACGAAGAGAAAACGATCATTAGAGATGTTCGAGCAAAAAAACTTACAAAAACACAGCAATTTTTGACCCAAACGATTAAGTAAGTGATTAGAATCTGTCGAAAAAACAGGCTGAAGTTTTAGAGTCTACATTGAAAAATAGGAATTTGTCTTCTTCTGATACAAAATTTCTTATTTTCGAAACTTTGTTGAAAACCGTACTCTTCTAAAGCGGGAGGGATTATTATTTTGTTCTCAAATACGGGCACTGATAAAGAATAAGACGTTTAAAGGGAAACTGAACGATCAGGAAAAGCTTGCCTGTCAATATTTTTCGAATGTTATCCAGAACTCTATTGAAAATCATAAATCGGAATATTATAAAGAATTTATAAGCGAACTTTTAATGTCATATAAAGCTTTGAAGTGGAATATATAATCAAGAATACATATGCTGGACGCACATTTGGATTTCTTTACGAAAAATTTTGGTGCTGTGAGTAACCAACAAGATAATGTTCCATCAGGACATTACCTCAACACAGGCCTTCCGAACTGTAGTAGGCAATGCTAACCACTCGGCTATCGCGGCTGCCATAACGATTTTCAGCTCTAGATTTTTTGACAGAGTAACTTGAAACAAGCCAATAAATTTTTTGACAGATATGATTAGAAAACGAAGGAGGGCAGAATATGACTATGGGATGATCACCGGTTACAGCAAAAAAAAAAACTTAAATACCATAAAAAATATGGAAGAAAAAATATTCATTTTATATACTTTTTTTAAATATTTTTAATTTTTTTTTACAATTGAAATATCAAACACTTATATTTGAAAAATTTGGCCCGGAAAGTGTTTCATGAGATCTTTTTTGAGATTTATCGATGAGATAAATCTGCTCTCACTTGCTCTATTGGTTTTTTGGCATCTGCTCTGCTCGAACTTGAGCTGCTCAACTTTAGTTATCCAGTTTCAATAAACTAACCTATTATTATTTGGTGATCCTAATACAGGGTTATCCATTTTGAGGTTTCTAAAAATATAAGTAACTAAAATGCATTTAAAAACAATTTTTTTTCCGTAAATTCCCTTTTAATTAAAGAGTTTCAACCTTGGCATTATATGAGAAACACTACATCATTCAAATATGCGCTTTGTGGATTTGTACAAACTTCTATCAGATCAAAGTAATTTTCGACCACTTTTTGGCATATATTGGGCAGTAACTCAGCCACAACTTTTCGAGTGTTTATTTTCAAGTGCTCAAGAGTTAAATGTTTATCCGCATAAACATGGTCTTTCGCGTAGTCCCACAAAAAAGAAAAGTCTAACGGTGTCAAATCGCACGATCTCGGTGGCCAATTGACATCGCTAAGACGAGAGATTACATGGCCGGGAAATTTCTCCGACGCAATAAATACATATTCTCTCGTGTTGTGTGGCATGTGGCGCCATCTTGTTGGAGCCAAATATTGTCCAAGTCGTGTTTTTCAATTGCGGCCCAAAGAAAAGGCAGTTATCATATTGGCCTCTCTTCAATTATTTGAGGATTCATGGAGCTCTAAATGGGACAATTTTGTTTATTTACGCATCCACCGAGTGAGAAATGTACCTCGTCGCTAAAGAAAATTTTGTTGGAAAAATCGCAGTCTACTTCTTATTGTTCAAGCATCCACGGCGTTGTGAATGGTTTGTTGGTTTCAGTCGTTGTGTGAACTGGACACTATATGGATTTAAGTGTGAATCCAAGAGCAAAATACGCCATAATGGGAACGACGAGAAAGAGATACATTTGGGTCTTCGGTTGCACTTTCACTTACAGAAGCGATATTTGAGGTGGAACGAGCAAAAGATGACGCTCAGACCTTAAAATGCCTCTAATCGATACAGTCTCTTGAAATTTCTTTAAAATTTTAACAATTGCTTGAATAGTTGGACAACTGTGTGTACCATAGTCTCATGAATCACCATTTCTGTGTTAAGTTTCAACAATTTGAACGCGTTGGGCGGTTGTTAAGATTCATTTTCATAAATGCCTGGAAGCTAAGCATGGCTTACCCTATTAAAACCACCATCATTAAATAAATTTCTTTGCATTCTTAAATACTTCTCTGCGTTAATGATTCATGAATATCAAATTATTGTACAATCATTTAAAATTTATATCTTCGAATATATGTACATATGTATGTATTTTCAAAATAGTTTATGTGCAATAAAGTGAAATGAAATGCAATCAGCATTTTTCCAAACAACAGTCAAATCAAACGATTTATGTGTAATATATGGGAATTTTATTGAAATTCACAATTTCGATTTTTATATTTTAGTTTACGATTTCAAATTTTCAGCCCTCTATATATGTACATTTATATATATACATGTATTTTGGTGTATGTGTGTAACCGCAATCATTGGGAGGTCTTTTAACACAGGAGCACAGCAGGATTTCACTTTTTTAATTAATAAATTTCCATTATAATAATAAAAACTCTTGATTGGTAATAATAATAATAAAAATAATATTAATAGTTCTGATGTAGTGTTGTGGCATGCAGCGATTGCCACCAAACGAGCAGAGCTGAGCACAATAGATGCGTGCGGTACTGACTTTATAAGCGCATAATCACTTTTCAAATGCATTTCTGCGATTTTTATTTATATTTTTATTTTTCAATTTTATTTTTTTCCGCCTTTTTTCGCTTTTAATCCTGGTATGCAATGAAAGTGCGATTTTTTGCGAGAAGAATTCTCAGCCTGTATGCTATTTTTTTTTTGGTGTTATATGGCATGTGTATACAGATGTGTGCATGAGATATTCCTTTCACTATGCATGCTAAAAAAAAAGTGAATTGAAATTGCATTTTGCGTATAAAAATATTTTTATCGCTTTTTTCTTCAGCTTCATAACATTTCAAAAGACAAATCTGGCAATAAAAGCACGTACACGCACACAACATATAACAAAAAGAGTGTTTGTTGGCTTGTTAATATGCACATTTCAAGTCTATTAAATTCCCGCTGAGCTCTTAGAATGCTTGGAATAAAGCAAAAGTGTTTGCTGTTTGATTATTCTATGAAATGTATATACGTATATATGCAAAAGTTGATGTACAACTTTTATGTCACACTGTTTGTGCAGTGCTGAAATGCTTATATGAAAGTGTTGTTAAAAATCTGTTGCTGCTGCTATTGAATGCTCGGCGTTGCAAAAACACATACACATGTACATGGAGCAGCTTGACCACAAATAAATGGCATCATAAAAATGCTAAAATTATTGTACGCATTTCCCAGAGTTGTCATTGATGGTAGGTGGTTTGTTGTTGTCGATTGTTTTTTTTTTTACATTTCATTGCGATGTTCTGTTCTATACACTTATGCTTCATTTTTATGGTTCATTCATGTGGCATGTTTGTTTGTGCTTCCTTTTAACTTCTGATTTGTTTTTGTTTTTTCTTCTTATTTTTTCTTTTTTCTTTTTTGCTGAATTTTTCTGTCTTCCTAGCTGTTGTGACTTGCGGTTTCAAGGCGTTAAATTGTGGTTTGTTGCAGGTAATGTGGCACCAAGTAAGTGGTATTAAGGCAACAATAGCTGTAAAGTTGTTAAAGCAACAGCAATGAAGAAAGGAATTGCATACCAACGATGATAACAATGACTACATTGACAACTTTTTGATGTAATACACACTTGTTGACTTCCTTGATTCCTTCATTATACGATTCTTTGATTACTTGTATGGCAACACTGTGATTTCTGCAACGCGCGATGCAATGTGGGAAAGTGCATGCATTATTATTGCTTTAATTCGTAGGCAGTCGGCTTAGGGGAAATAGTATAATTTTAAGAAAATTTTTATATTGAAAAATAATCAAAAAAATTGGAAAAAAGGAAAATCAAAATTAAATAAACAAAATAATCGAAAATTTGTCAAAAAAATTTTTTTAAGTAGAATAACAAAACATTTTAATAACGATGATGCAATAAATAAATACAAAATTTATATAAAAAAAATAACAAATTTAAAGAAATAATTAAATAGAAGATTTAAAAAAAAACTTACAAGAAACAAAAAAAGCATATGAATTAAAAAATAGAAACATTAAAATACAAAAAAAAAAATATTAATTAAAGCAAAATCGGAAAAATAACATTTCGAAAAAATTAATAGAAAATTTTTAAAACAAAAAATTAAATGAATAATTTTTTTTTAAATTGAAAAACTGTAAAAAAATCTGAATGGAAATAACTAGAAGAAATTTAAAAATTTATTTTTAACTAATATGAAAATAAATCCTTTTCTGTATTTAAAAAAATCAATTAAAACATTTTTATTAAATGGTAAAATTTAATGAAAATTACTCAAGAATATTAAATAAAATTTAAAGGTGTTCATTAAAATAATTTAAAATAAAAATTAATAATAAAAATTAAAATAAAAAAAATATTCAACAAAAAATTTAAATACATATCAATCGAAATATTTGAAGAAAATGAATAGAAACTTTTTCATAATATTGTAAATTTAAAAAAATAGTAATAATAAATAAAAATTGAAAAATATGTATTTCAACTAAGAATTAAATTTCTCAAAATTAAAATATTGATAGGAGGATTAATTGTAAAACACTTCGAAATGAGGATGGTAATTTTATAAGGTATGTGAAAATGATTTAATGATAATTAATTATTGAATATTTATTTTCATATAATGTTTCATATTGATGTGCTGCACAAATTTGATATGACCAAGAGTCTCATCAACACCACTTGCTCACCGATTCATTGTTCAAAAATTTTTTGTATTTATTTTCAACCGTTAGATCTACTCACATAGTTTAGCTCATATAAACAAATAGATTTTGGTAAAAGAAATTACGAGTTTTTTTTGTTTTATTTTAAGCAGTCTCGTTTTTCGTGGGACTGTTGTGTCTGCCACAAATAATCATAAAAACCATAAATAATATTTTGTTTTTCGTAAATAAATTGACATTAGGTTTTGTTACCAGCTTCTTTCTTTTTCCTCACTCTTTTCTGTTATGTCAGTTACACTTACTTCTTAACTGTTCTTTAAGCGATTTTTGATGTTTTGCGAGTTTCAAATCTTTTCTTTTATTTGTATGGCATGTCAATGTGTTTTCTGGTCACAATTTTATGATTATGGCTTTCAGCGGTTATTGTACGCACTTTACTCCTGTTCTGCATTTCTTTTGGTAAAAATTTATGTTACTTCTTTTATTGTTACGTTATTTAGTGCTTTAATATAAGTGAATAAAGAAACAAAGAATATTAAATATACAGGGGGTTATTCATTTTGTGGTCTCCAAAATAAAGGTAAATAAAATGCATTTAAAATAATTTTTTCATGAAACTCTTTTTTTATTTATTATAAAGTTTGAACCTTGGCCGGTATCTCAGCCATAATATGACGAATGTTGGTTTTCAAGTGCTCAAGGGTTACAGGTTCATCCGCATAAATACGGCCTTTCTCGTAGCGCTACAAAAAAGTCCAAAGGTCTCGAATCGCACTATCTCGGTGGCCAATTGACATGACCAACGCTCCGAATGGACAGTGATAGTCTCGCCGTTATCGTTTTCAAAGATATAAGATCCATTCACGCCCCCGAAGAAAGAGGGCACAAGACAGAATTTTTTTTTTTTTTTGGGGTATAATGGCCTCTCTTCAATTATTTGAGGATTCTCGAAGCACCGAATGCGACAATTTTGCTTATTTACGTATCCACCGAGTGAGAAATGTACCTCGTTGCTAAAGAAAATTTTATTTGAAAAATCGCGGTCGACCGCTTCTTGTTCAATCACCTAATCGACGTAACTATGGCAATGTGAATAGCCTCTCCTGTTGTGTGAACTGGACTTTATATGGATTTAGGTTTAAGTCCAAGTGCAAAATACGCCAAAACGAGCCGTAAGAAAGTCCCAGCTTGTGAGAACGTCGAGAAATAGACACATTCAGGTCTTCGGCTAGATTTTCACTTACAGCAGCGGTATTGGAGATGGAACGAGTAAAATGATGATGCACAGGCCTTACAATATCTGTAACCGATCCAATTTCTTAAAATTTCTTTAAACTGTTACCACTTTTGAGTAGTTGGGCGATTATGTGCACCACAATCTCTTCTTAAAGCATGAAACGTGGCCACGTTTGATTTACCATTTTTGTAGTAGGTTTCAAGAATTTTAACGCATTTTGCGGTTGTGAAGCGATCCACTTTACTAGATGCCTGTCTTTTAACTAAAGCACAACAAGTTGCATTTGACAGTTAAGTTTGATAGATGTCAAAATACAGCCCTGCAATTTCGAAACGACTAAATGGATAACCTTTTATAATGACTTGCATCTTTTACATATTTCTTAATTCTTATTTTTATTTTTGTGTTGTTTGAAGTATATTCATGAAAGGATAACTTGAAAATGTTTTCTTATAACAAATGCTAGATCCAAGGTGAATTCAATAATGTGGTGTTACTACGACAGCGAATTAAATTTTTTTATTCGTTGTTAGCAAAAACTGTCAAAATTATTTTCTAGCCTGCTTTGCTTGCCTGAATTTCATTTGATTTTCTATTTGAGAAGGTGAAAATATCTAAAACCAGGATATTGTGATTGTGGTTTACGCGAAAAAGGGTGGAACAGAGAGTTTTTGCATTTTTACAATTTAATGAACTTTTCATGACTTTGAAACTCGAAACGTTAAAGTAAAAACAAAATACGCGGTAATTGTTAATTTTGATCTCCTACTCTCACCTTTAAAAATTTGCCTTGGCTATATCTAACTAGCATTATTAAAAAAAAGACTTTGGAGAGCTTGAATTTTTGTAGAGCTTTTTAAATATTTTGTATTACGGTGCTTTACATTTCTTTAAACTTCAATTTAATGTAATTGACATCATACGTATTTTAAGTCAAGTAGTAGACACAAAAAATATTTTAAATTATGCAGAAAATGCCAATATGAAAATGAGAAAAAAGAATACAGTCAGAAAAAATAATAGAAAAATATATTCACAAAGTGATTTGAATATAATATCGATTTTTTAACATATTACCGTATGCATACAATAGATAGTGAAACAAAAGGAACGGTATTATTATTAAAATGTGACAGACGTACAAGGACAGATTAAATGTTGAGTAAAAATGGGGAAAAAAGCAGAAATGTCTGCCTATTGTTCTGTGACTGGTCAGAATTTGCATAAGAATTAGAATTATTGCTGTATGGAAATGTTGCAATTTATGGCCAAGTGACGAGAAATCAAATCCGATGCAAAAATATCAAAGGGAAATCCAAAAAAAAAATTATTTTATAACAGAATAATATTTTTGAATAAAAATGAAACAAGAATAAAAAGACCCAGCAGCAAAAAAAATCAAATAAAATAAATAAATAAATAAATAAAAAACAATAATAATAATAATAAAAAAAGATAATATCAAGCTTATGGAAATAATTATAAAAATTTAAATGAATGAACTTATATTAAAATAAGCAAAATAAAATAAAAGCACTCAAAAAAAAAATTTAAATGAGATCAAAAAAATTGTTGCCTTTGAAAACAACAAAATCGTGCAAAATGCATTGCTAAAACACCTACCCAGGCATACTACAATAGCTCACCTCAAACTTACAACGAGCCAACAACTCTAAATTTTTGTTAGGACTTGAAAAAGGTGTTTATGTGGCAGCTAACTTCACACCAATGCACTTGAAAAAAGCTACTTGAATTAATTCATTTTTTATGTATTTCTACATAAATTTATTTATGTATATACCTATACATATATGTATATAATGTATTTGTGTAGTCCAACGGTTTTGTGGCCATTGACATCATGCCGTCACCGCAAGCACTGTCACTGCCAATAACAAACAAGAAACCGAACAACACTTTGATGCTTCCTCGTGTGTACATGAACGGACATTTTTTCGTGCAACATGTAAACATCTACCAAAAATTTGTGTATAGAAATCAAGCACTTTTTATTTTTGTATTTTTATTTATTTTTTATTTTTTATTTTTTATTTCTTCACAAGTGTCATGAGTACAAATGGCAATGGTATAAAAACAAAATAGCGGCTGTTTGTTGTAACATTTTTGATTTTAATTTTACTATTTAACTTTTTTTGAAAATTTGCTTTTCGTGTCAAAAGTCGATCTTGATCTTGAAATGTTTTGCCGCGCAGTCGAGAAATGAAAAACAAAATTGTTTGCGATACAAAATATCTTGCTCACTCGCTCTGTGCTGCTTTTTATGTTTTATTTAACAGACTTGTTTTTGGATATTGAAAAGAAACATCTTTGTAGGGGTTTGTATGCAAATTAATTTCATAAATTTGCATTTTCATTTTTAGCAAAATTCCCCAACACATTCATTTCAAGTTTTATTGTGTGAAATTAATGGCATTTCGAGTTGGCTGTGGAATTTTTGGACTATATCAATTTTTTTTTTTTTTTTTTTTTTTTTTTTTTTTTGAATAAATTTGTTTTCATCGTACGCATTTTATGCACACAAAAAAAATATTTTGCTAAAAAAAAAAAACATTTCAGTTAGAAACGTCTGCTATTTTAAGACAATTAATAAACTGTCATAGTTCCAGTTCGTTAGTGAAAGCTGTAGTAAGCACAAAATCAAATTATGATGAAAGCTCTTTGGAATGTGCTTAGCTCATACTTTTATGCTATGTATCCAATATATATACTTAAATTATATAAGTTAAAATTTCAGGAATCCATTTCAAGATATATATTTAGAGGGTGTGATGTCCACAAAAATATTTAATGCTCTCAAATAGAAAATATATTGTTTTTTAGAATTTAAAAAAAAAAAAAAAAAAAAAATTAAATAAAAAATTATTAAAATAATAAATAAAATCATATCAGACTTGCTCGAAGCTTTCCGAAAGCTTTTCACATTTGTATCTTTAAAAGAGCACAAATTTTGAAAAACAAGCAATGACTTAATATCCTAACAAACTGTATTCTTTTATTATAAATTTATTATTGATTTTGTAATTGTTGCTGGGATAAAAATAGCATAAATAACGTAGATATTGCATTTAATTGTTCATGTGTAGAACTAATTATTACTTTTGCTAAGTTCTAGAAAAGCTCAAAGCTTTTTAAAATTTCATATTAACATAAAAGCTTTAATTTCCCATATATTTGCAAGTTTTTGTCTTAATAACTCAAGAAGTTCCAATACTTCCATATTTTCGGGAAATTTGTTTATTTCATAAAAAATTTTGGTAGCGCAAAATATCAATTATATCGACAGTTTCGTTTATTTACCGCACCACTCAGATGAAAGTGAGCACCATCGGAGAAGATGATTTTCTTAAAAAAAAACACAGATGACATATGGAAAATGGGCAAAACGTCACTTAAAAAACATATCATCCCTATTGGAAAACCCTTTATATATAAAAACGTTCCAACTCTATTCGTCTTGTCTTCAGTCAGTCGAATTCTCAGACTGCTTTTCAAAAAAATTAGCAGCCATATTCCAAAAAATGCGTAATGTGCAAATGTGTTACCTACAAAGTCTAAAGGAAATACCGAGAATTCCTCAGCATAAAAGTCCACTGCACCGTAAACTGTACATTATGCAAGCTCATTATTCTTTAACATGTTAAAAAAATGCACATATGTATGCCATAAAAATCAACACGATGACATAATACAAGCTGGCAATATACACAGTGGATGTGGAAGCCAAATTAGCTGTGTTGATTTTGGGTGGATTGCCTTTGCAGTGCAATTCGACTGCGTTTGCGCACACTGCCATTTAAGGCCACCATGCAACAAGGCGGAAAAGGTATGCCACATACCAATGAGCATTTATGTGTATGTGTGTTTGTGTGTATGTTCGAGATTGATTTTCTAAACATGTGGCCAAGTGTGGTGTGAAAATTTGTGTCAACGCAGTAAGCGAGCGTACTCAGCCAGATATTGCCACACCGAGTGCAGCGAAGGTGTTAATGGGCAGCTGTTAAAATGATTTCATAATATTCACAAAATAAGCGAATTGCAGTGACAAGCAACATGATTTTGACAAAGAGTAAAGCTTAAATTTACTAACGAAACAGATAACTGTGTTATTGTACTTACTTACTTCTACTTTCCTCTATGCAAGGCTAATTTACAGCAAATGTAATAAAAAAATTAAAAAATTATTCAAGTTTCATTCGTTTGAAAAAATCTATTCTCTATTCGAACGAATGCTGCTGCGCAATATGTGAATCTATATACATATAAGTATTACCAATTTTCTGTTTTGTTTTTCCTTTTTTTAGTTTTTAAACAGGTTTCTACGTCTCAAAGCTGTAAACAACTTGTCAACCAAAAAGTAATAAAAATAACCAAATTATCAAAGGACATAAAATTGTTAATAAATCTTAATTTACGCAGAAATATACCAGCCACAGTCAATTAAAAAATATTATCATAAAAACTTTTGATATTTTCGTGACGAGAGAAGCGGTGAGTAGCGCTTGTTAATAGAGACGAGCTTGGTGCTCTGCATGATAGAATTAATTTCATTTACAGGTATATAATAAAATTAAAAAAAAACCTTGCGATGTTTTTTGGGTTAACCACAGTTAACACTCACCGCTCATTTTGTTACTTTTAATTGATATATCTATATATTATTGTATTTTTTTTATCTATATATTATTTTATTTTTATTTTTTCATTTTTTTAACTTTATTGTATTTAATTTAATATTTTTTAATAATATTTTATTTCCTTTTCTTTTACATTATTTTATTTTATTTTATTTTTTTTATTTTTTTTTCATTTTATTTTATTTTACTTCATTTTATTTTATTTTACTTTATTATATTTTATTTTATTTTATTTTATTTTATTTTAAATTATTTTATTTTATTTATTTTATTTTATTTTAATTTATTTTATTTTATTTTATTTAGTATATTTTATTTTATTTTAGTTTACTTTATTTTATTTTGTTCTATTTTATTTTATTTTATATTATTTTATTTTATTTTATATTATTTTATTTCATTTTATTTCATTTTATTTCATTTTACTTTATTTTATTTTATTTTATTTTATTTTATTATATTTTATTTTGTTTTATTTTATTTTAGTTTTTGTTATTTTATTTTATTTTATTTTTTTAATTTTATTTAATTTTATTTTATTTTATTTTTTTTTTTTTTTTTTTTTTTTTTTAACTCTATAAAGGTATACATTAAGTATCGGTCGTTTTACAACAAAATACTTAATACTATTGTTATAACTGATAAATTATATACTGTACATTGGTTATGAATAACAATAAGTACATGTTTGAAGGATACAAGAATCTGACTACAATTATTATTAATATATACATATTTCTTTTAATTATTCTATGTTTAAAAATTTTCTAACTATTGAAGTAGTGGATAATATAATAGCCTTCTGTATCAGGTGTCGCTTTTCAGTCATTTTTAATTTATCTAGACTCGTGTTTAAATTTTTTGGAATAACTCCCGTAGATGATATGATAATTGGAATTATATCGACGTTATCTAGTCTCCACATTTCCTTAACTTCGTGCGCTAAATTGAGGTATTTTCTACACTTTTCTGTGTAGCATTCTTGCAGGTTGTGCGTGTTCGGCACTCCTATGTCTATTAGCAGGGCCCTTTTTTGGTGTTTCTCGATTACAGTTATGTCAGGTCTGTTGTGTGACGTGGGATGATCCGTCAATATTGATCGATCCCAGTATAGTTTTGTTGAACTGCTTTCTAAAACTGTTTGGGGGTTGTATTTGAAATACGGACATTCCTCCGTAATTAATCGGTATCTGAGTGCTAAGCATTGATGCACGATTTTTGCGACGTTGTTGTGTCTTGTCAGATATTCGGTGGCTGCTAATGGAGCACATGCGCCTGTAATGTGGTGAATAGTTTCAGGAAGTCTTTGGCATCGTCGGCATAAATCATTTTCAATGGCCGCACGGATGATATATTTTTTATAGTTTTTAGTTGCAATCACTTGGTCCTGTATAGCGCACATAAAACCTTCGGTTTCAGCAAAGATTCCTGGTCTGTTTAGCCAGTCGTTGGATGCAGTTGAGTCTATTTCCGGTTGATCGATTGCATGTGGATATTTTCCGTGGACTGACTTCATTTTCCATTGTAAAATTAATGACTGAAAATGCTGAACGTCTGATAGATATCACTCGTTGAGGTGTCACTTAAATTTAGCGGGGTGTATTTCACATCTGACTGGCATACTACTTTATGCAATTGGCTTTGTTGCTTATGAAAAAACAGCCTGAGGTTGTATATACACTTTTGGTGTACATGTTTGATGTCTGCCATTCCTCGCCCTCCTTGTCTTCGTGGTAAGTAGACACGTTCTACGGCTGATTTCGGATGATGTATTCCGAATTTTGTAAGTAATACCCTTGTCGTCCTTTTGGCGTTTTCTAGGTCTGTGTCAGACCATTTCGTCGTTCCAAACGTGTATGTTAACACTGGGATAGCAAATGTGTTTATAGCTTTAAATAGGTTAAAACCATTAAGGTGAGACTTCAACAAGCTTTTCACTCGCCTTACATATTCCTCCGTTGTTGTTCGAACGATTTCAGAATGATGCATTCTTTTTTGCTTGAGTCAAGCCAAGGTATTTGTATGTATCATTCTCTGACATGGCACTAATCTTTTCACTGTTTGCTAACTCAAAATCTCGCATAATAATCCGACCACTTTCTACACTAAGTCTACGGCATTTTTGTGTACCAAATGACATTTTAATGTCATTGGAGAAGTCTTCGGTCAGTTCCAGTAATGTTTTTAGCTGACGTTCATTTGACGCATATAGCTTAATGTCATCTATATATAATAGGTGGGAAAGCTTATGTTGAGATGAACGTGGTCCTTTTATGTTGAAACCGTAGTTTGTTTCATTTAATATTGATGAAAGTGGGTTTAATGCAAGGCAAAACCATAAAGGGCTCAGAGCATCTCCTTGAAATATACCTCGTTTAATAGGTATTGGAGCTGTTATTATGAGGCCTTTTTGTGCGTTAAATTTAGAGTTACCTGCCACGAGCTCATCATTTTTCGCAATAGTCGTTTAACATTTGGGGATATTTTGTAAATGTCTAGCACTTCTAGGAGCCATGAGTGTGGAATGTTGTCAAACGCTTTAGTGTAGTCAATATAAGCAGTATAAATATTTCGTTGTTTGTGATAAGCTTGCTCCATAACGACCGAATCTATTACAAGCTGTTCTTTGCATCCTTTGCTGTTTTTTATGCACCCCCTTTGCTCAATAGCTATAATGTTATGTCTGTTGATAAAGTCATATATATATGATGCTACGCAGGATGTTAATAGTTTATACAAGGTGCATAGACATGTAATAGGACGATACTTTGAGGGATCTTTGGTATTTTCTATTTCCTTCGGTAGAAGGTGTGTTTGTCCCTTCATCATAAATGCGGGTATTTGAGCTTCATTTTGAAGGAATGATGTAAAGTAATGAGCTATCAAAGCATGAGTACTCGTGAACTTTTTTAGCCAAAAATTGTGAATACCATCCGGGCCTGGGGCTTTCCAATTGTGGGTATTTTTTACTGTTTGTTTATATCTTCTTCATCGAGCGTGATATCTTCCATCGTGTTAATACTTTCCAGTCTAGTGTATTCATCTGAAATCCATTGTGAGTTCATATTGTGTGTTGTGCTGGAAGACCATATAGATTTCCAGAATAGTTCGATTTGCTCACTGCTGGGTATTTCTGCTAGGTGGTTATTTTTATTTTCTTTCAGTCTCATGTAAAAACTTTTTTCGCTTTTGTAGAATGCTGCATTTGCAGTTCTTCTCTTTTCTGATATGGTATATCTTCGTAAACGGTTGGATTTTATGGCTAGCTTTTGCCGTAATGTGTCCAAAAATTCTTGGGCATGCTGATTTGGTGGGTCCTGCTTCGAATGTATTTTGTAATCTTTCTTGAGGTTGTTATACCATTTTAATATTTTTTTGGAACGATGGCCGTGGATATACTGTGTTAATCTTCCGAGATCTGCTCGAAGCTGTCGAATTTGTGAATTTAGTCTATGCTTCCAGGGAGGTTCGTATATCTTTGCTTTGCCAATCATCTTAGATCGTAACTTCCCACCAGTAGAACGTATAATTGCTGTTGCTGCCGCATATATTACCGTTTGTAGTTCATCAAAGGTACTGACATACTCGGGCAGAAATGTTGGTAAAATATTATTATTTACTATGGATACTGCTATGGCCACTGATTTTGTTGCCTTTTGTTTAGGTATAAAAGGACGTAGTGTCGGATCTGTTCCACTGAACTCCGTCATTGCCATTTGGAATTCAGTTTTTAGTCTTTCTAATATTTCGTTTTCGGACTGAGTTAATAGAACTTCAACATTTTGCTCGATACTTTCGTCTGTTTCACCTGCAGGTCTAGTTGTCATTTCGTTAGAGAGCTCGCTCGCTACTTCTAGTTTCAGTTCAGTTAGTCTTCGGGAAGATATATATTTATTTCTAATAATTGCACTTCGTTGATCACCTATTCTTTGCACTGATACGTGGATATTTGGAAATTTTTGTTGAAATAGTTCATGTAGTCGAGTTCTGTATCCAGTTTTAGCTGTTTCGTTTTTTGTAGTTAAGTAATAGCTACGCATGATGTGCTCATTCATTTCATTAGTCCATTTCATGCGTTGCCCAGGGGATACCGCTCTGGTGGTCACCGATTGGCTCGGTAAAACATCCAAAGTAGTCAGTTGGTTAGAGTCTATTGCAAGTCCGTCAATTTGGTGGTCAGGTTGCCATGTACCGCATCGCAACGGTCCGAGGCTTCCATTAAAAATTGTGGAACCATTTTTCACCCAAGAAGGTGGTTAGCCTTCATGAGGTAAGCTGTGGTATGCGTGTTTGCTAAGCACGAAAAGGGTAGACCCTCTCCACTGCATTATCCAGTTTTTGGTCCGCGGGTGGTATTTTATTTCCCACCTACCCGATATATCTATTGAGCTTTCCCTTATCCGCCACCTAGGGACGCGCCCCATGGGGGATCTGGTAACCCCACAGGGTTTATTTCATTTTATTTTATATTATTTTATTTTATTTTATTTTATATTATTTTATTTTATTTTATTTTATTTTATATTATTTTATTTTATTTTATTTTATTTTATTTATTTATTTTATTCTATTTTATTTATTTTATTTTATTTTATTTTACCTTATTTTGTTTTATTTTACTTTATTTTATTTATTTTAATTTAATTTTATTTATCTCTATTCTATTTTATTTTTATTTTTTTTTATTTTTTTTTAATTCTATTTTATTTTTTTAATTTTATATTATTTTATTTTATTTTATTATATTTATTTATTTTTTTATTTTTTTTATCTATTTTATTTTATTTTATTTTTTTTTATATTATTTTATTTTATTTTTTTTATTTTTTATTTTATTTTTTTTTCTTCATTTTAATTGTTATATATTCTTATTTTTGCAACTCTACTCTCTCTCTCTGCGCTACACAGATTGGTTGACTCACAATGAATGACCCTGAAGTAATGTCTCAAAACCGGCAGGCGAATTAATTTTAAGACAAAAAAAAAAAAAATTTTATTAAAAGAGTCAAAATTAAGCAAAAACCAGTTAGACTTTTGCCTTTTTATATTGTTTTAGTTTGACAAAAACTATTTTGGATAAATATGAGCATTGTCTCAAACAAACTATCAGAAAAAATCATACTTAATACTGCACTGTACTTTTATTAGAATTTCCGGTTGTATACGAGTAACTTTTCGATACCAAAAAATAATAATTTAAGTCTTTAAGCCTTTAATCACTTTTATACTACTATTTTTGCATGAATTAGTATATTTAAGTATCAAGATATTTTTAAGCCCTTAATAATATATTTGAGTTTAACCCAAATTATATATAATAAATAGAAACACTGAATTAATAAAATTGGCACAAAATATTAAAATTTCAATAAGATATGGGAAAGCAGCAATCAATTACACCATAGAGGTTCAGATGCGTCTTTTCAGTTCCAAGTAAACTGATAATTATATTAATCAAATGCTAAGTATAGTTAATTATGCTAACACACTCATAATTGTCTGGTTAGGCAACCAGCCACTTTGCCACTTATTTGCTTTTCTTCCATAGGTTTGTCAGTGGACATACGTCTAAGCCCTTCTCCTCGACTCGACTTAATTCGGTTTGGCGGTGGCACCTCTTTGATTAATTATACAGTGAATGCCATAATTGCCATACACTCGAAACTGTTAATTTGCTATAATTGAATGAGTTAGAGTTGGATGCATGGAGTTCAGATGGCAGTTGAAAGAAAATGTTTTCGAGTAGAAGTGGGCAGAGTAAATAAAGCGAAAAAGGCATAGTTAAAAAATATAACATATACAAAAAAATTTAATTATATAACAACACAACAAAATTTTAAATAAAATAAAATTAAATAATTGAAAAAGAAAATTTATGAAATAAAAAAAATGAAAAAAAATAAAAAAAAATAAATAACAATAAGATTGAATAAAAGTAATTTAAAAAACGAAATACAAAAATTTACTTAAGAAATGAAATAAAATAATATAAAGGAAAATAAAATATATTAAAAAAATTATAATAAATTAAATTAAATCTAATTAGTTTGAACTAAGAAAAATCTAAATAAAATAAAGCAATACAAATAAAAAAATAAAATAATCAAACATACAAAAAATACAAAGAATTAAAATGAAATATAAGAAAAGAATATAAAATATTAAAATATTATATAACACGACATAATTAAAACAGAATAAAATAATTTAGTTAAAATATAAGAAAATTAAATTTAAAATTTAATTAAAGTAAAAAAATATAAAACAATTTAATAAATTTAAAAAAAAAATAAAATATGGTAATTTAATATAAAATATAAATTAATAAATGAAAAATAAAATAATGTAAATAATGTAAATATAATAATAAAAAAATTAAATTAACAAAAAAATAAATGAAATAAAATAAAAAAAATTAAGTAAATATAATAAAACAAAATAAAGTAAAATAAAATAATGAAATAAAATAAAATAACATAAAAACTAATTTAAAAAAATTTAATAAACAAAATTAAAAATTTGAAACAAAATGAAATAGAATTGAAATTTAAAAAAATTATATAAATAAACAATAAATACAAAATAAATAAAATTAAAATAAATAAACATAAAATAAAATAAAATAAATTAAATGAAAAAAGTAGTAAATTAAATAAAAAGAAATAAGGTAAATAAAATAAAATAATTTAATAGAAATAAAATAATATTAAATAAAATAAATACAATAGGGTAAACAGGCAGTCATTGGACACCGAACAGTTATTGGGCAGTCGCTTTTGAATGTCAAAAAATATGATAACAACGAACAAATAGCGACATCTATAATTATTCACAAACACTCTTATTATTCAATATTGTTTTATTTCATAACTTTTAGAATAGATGGCAGTAACAAATCGTCAAAATAAATATTTCGCGGCAGCTGTGACGGTAGCGGAAAATTGTCCTGAAAAATTATTTTTTTTCATAAGGTTGGGTCAAGTGTTTTGTTACGATATTGTAGTAATGTTATGTACTGTTTTGGCTGCTTGAAAAGCGGTAAGTTATTATACAATTTGTATGATTATATGACTTTGAACTCATAAATGTTATCCTTTGAGGTTATTTAAATCTGTCCAATGTTTTTACGTCACAATATATAAAGAAAACTATTATTGGACAGTGTCCAATAACTATATTTTTTCAGAAATATGAATTTAAACGATTTTTTTAGCTTTAATTGTATAGCAATTGAAGTTATAGGTATTACTTTCAATCTCAGATAGCACGGGCTTCTCTGTTAGTTATTGGACGCTGTCCAATAACTTTCACATATAGTGTCCAATAATTGTTTGCTTACAGGTTGGTGTCTCAAAACATAATGTCTAAGGGAAAAAAAGAAAAATTACAACCCAAATAATTTGGATTTAGCACTCAGAGACTCAAGGGAAACGGAAAAGCCAAAGATAAGAGAGATTGCTAGAAAATATTATATTCCTAAGTCCACCTTGCATTTTAAATTGAAAATCTTGAACATAGGACTTCCTTCGGCCTATGAAGAAGAAGAGTCTATCTTAGAGCTTTGGATTAAGAGATTAATGAGAAAGGGTTTCCCTTTAAAAGTTGAAAATTTACGACGAAGTGTAACCAAGTTTCTCGAGGACAATCCTCGGCCAAATCCTTTTAAGAATAATTATCCTGGGGATGAGTGGGTTAAAGCGTTTTTAAAACGACACCCTGGGTTCCAGTTTTGTCTAAAAACAGGAAAAGTGCTGGCTGTCAAAGGAACTAAAAATATACGCAGTATTGACACCAATAATTGCAAAGAGTCAATCACAGTCATGTTTACGTTCTCAGCCTCTGGAGAAGCCTGTCCACCTATGGTTGTTTATAACTACCAAAGAATTCCACAAAAAATTTCTGATGGGATTCCAAAAGAATTTCTACCTAGGTATTTTAATTTTTTAAAGACTAAAAAGTTTAAATAATTATTTTAAGAAAAATTTAGTTTTAAAAAAAATCATTGTTCTTATGTTGTTTTATTATCTATATTACTTTTCCGTCCCTATATTTACCGACTGTCCAATAACTGTTATTGACAGTCCAATAATTGAAAATGTTGTCCAATGACTGTGTTTTTTGTTCATATTTTTCATAATACTGATATTTTGCAATTATTTATAAAATGTAGGATTTTTAAATAATTCTTATGATAGCTTATTTTATCTAGTTTCAAAATATATCTATAATATCTTAGTTACTATCATAGCCGACGAAAAAAAAATATTTTAACTAATTTGTTTGCTTAATTGTCCAATGACTGTCGGTTTACCCGACAATAAAATAAATAAAATATATAAATTAATATAAAAGAAGTAGAATGCAAAAAAAAAGATAAAAAATAATAAAAATAAATATAATAAAAAAGTAGCCTTAAAATATTTCAGGGTTAATGACAATCTGTTAATCAGGCCATAAAACTTATAAATGAATGGCTTATAAGCAATATATACACATATGTATATAAATAACTACATTTTTATATGCAAGAGATAGTAGCATTTATGAACACATAAAAATACATACGTACATAAAAAACATACTTACATAAAAAAAAAAATAAATAAAAACCGAATCACTTGATTTTTAGGAAGTCAACGTGTGCAGCTATCAGGAAATGGAAAGAAGAATGAAGAGCGCACGTCTTTCTTCTACAGTCACTCTGAGTACCAGCTAATCATAAAATGAATTTTTACGGCTCGTAAAATTACAATTTGTTGTTGTAATTATTGCCACTACGCTACTTCAACGCATACAAAAACATATGAAAATGAATTGTATGCTATTACTTTTTGTCGCAATGATTTGACAACAAATTTGATTTTTATTTAGCATACCATATCGATAAGATGGTTTAACATCAAGTGACTGCAGTACAATTCAGCGGCATACATGCATATGTATGCGCATATACACCTATGACATTCATAAAAATCAGCTACTTATGACCATAGCACCAGCACACTACATATGGTGTTTACTCCTCATGATTGATCCTCATTTTAACCCCTTCCCCTGCAGTACTCATATAAACTTAAGCATATAACCGATACGAATGCTATAAATGATTTCTTGTAATTTGTTTCTCAGCTTATTGTCGGGTAATTTTCATAAAATTCTGCAAGTAATGAATGCCTCCAAGTCCGTTGGTTTGCCTTCGCTTTGGCGTTGGTTGTCTCGCTGGCCATAAATATCCATTGTAAGTAACGCACGTCCTCCCCCCATAAAGATTAAGTAAGCAAAAGTAGAGAATTTTAAGTTAAAATCACTCTGCTGCCGCCACTCATTAACTAATCGATATACACATTCATATGTACATATGTGTATATTTGTATGAACGAGCGTGTTTGTTCATGACAATGACAACGCAATGCGAAGGCGATAAAATGGCATTAATTTGCTTTGCTTTTGCGTTAATGCATTGAAAATAAAACAAAATGCAATGAAAGAAGAAGAGTTAATTTTTTCTCTTTTTTAATTTGGCTTAAACGTATTTTAAAATAAAATATTCCTTAATATTTTCTTAAGTCGTAAGCGTTAATTGACACCATCGGCAGGCGTTTTTTTTTATATTTAACTTCACTCAATTGACAGCTATATGCCAGTGCCATGTGATTCCAGCGATTTCTTTGTTCGCGATAAAGTCAATGCAATTAATAAAGAATTTTTATAGCAAATTTAAAAATTATTTAAAAATATTTATCTCCCTGAGTGCGGCAGTAAAAACTACTTTTTATGTGCTTAGTTGCTTATTTCGCTTTTAAGTTTTAAGTTTGTGGAAATGGAAGTTAATATTGTTTGTATGTGGATATGTGAGTAATTCCGCAAATTTTCAAATGATTATATTCCATATGTAAATTAATTTGATTATATTTAATTTAATTTATGGAATTAAATAACTTAGAATTATATGAACTAGTGATTCTAGTGTTTTGGAGGTAAGTTATAATGACCTTTCCGGCTGAAGAATGATCCACAGTCTATTTATTGTAATTTTTATCTCAAATATGTCTGGAATATAAAAAAAAATATTTCCAATATATTGATAAACCTTTATTCATTAATTTTCCTTTTTATTTTCTAATTTTTTATTGTTATTTATCTACAGTTGTTCATTTTAACTACTCATGTGCATAAAATCTCTCATGAGTCCACGAAGAAGAGCAATCGCGGTTAGAAATTGTTATACAGAAAAATTTATTTAAAGAGCGATAATCTCACTCAAAAAATTGACAGAGAAATAAGAAGCAAAATAGAAGCAAAATCGCAATACTTAAAAAAGAATAAACATAAAATATTCTAAGGCTACGAAAAAAATACGATTATTTATAATCATTAGATTCTCTTACAATTAAAAAAATGATAACATTAAAAATAGCTGCTTACGTTTTAGGTTAAAAAAAATTAAAATGAGACAAACCCAAACAGGGTGAATAAAACAGAGATGAAAATAGCAAACTTATAAAGAAAAAGAAGTCAGGTCGACGTCGAAATGCTGCAACAACAGACAGCCGATTTTTTATTCAGATTTCAATACTGCTCTTTGAGAGCACGCATCAACAACTCGGCATAAAGAAACAGTGAACCAGCACTTCAAGCTCTTCAAGTACATCTATAAACGACAAAGAGCTGGTACAATGAGTATTAAGTGAAGAGAACTGCTTACCTCACAACATTGCGATTGAACATAACATGCGCTACGGTGGGAGAGATACTATGAGTTAAAAAATTAACTGAATTTATAGAAAGAAAACTTCTCCAGTCTGAAAACATTAGGAGATGGCTCCTCAATATCGCATATAAGGTCCTACCTAGCGTACAGTCTAAAAGACTAAATCCCAGCGTCAACGAACTAATTTGACCTTATCATTGTGGCTTCAGATTTGGCAAACCATTGCCCATATAATTATAATGCTCGAAATCTTGGTAAACACCTATTAGAAACACACGCACCATCTTTTCGTCGATTCGTATATGTAGTTACAAATGTTACGAACGAACGAACCCATAGATCTCACAGGATCGAGATGGATATCTCCAAGTCGCTCCATACTAAACAAGGTTTCAGACAAGGTGACTCCTTACCGCCTGACTTGTTAGCGCTTGAGAAAATAATACGAGCTGCAGAACCGAACAAAACAGGTACAATCATCTACGAGAACGGTATGGGCATCATCAGCCTCGAAATCGCGCCGTTAGTTTTCTTCAAACTTGATAAGGAAGCGAGACATAAGGGTCTGGTAGTGAACGATGCCGAAACGAAAAATCTCTTGTCATCTTGGCTTACGCGTCACTGCTGTCAGTCACAACTTTGATGTCGTAAATAATTTCGTCTATCTATGGACCAGCTTTAACACCAATAATAATGTCTTGAAATTAAACGCAGAATAACTCTTGCCAGCAGGTACTACTTTGGACTGAGTAGGCGATTGAAATGTAGAGTCTACGCTATAAAAACAAATACCAAATTCTACAAGACGTTGGAAGCAAATAAAGAAGATCTACGCTCCTTTGGAAAGATCAGGTGGAGAATGATCTGGCTACATTTGGTGTCTCAACTAGGTGCTGTACGGCTAAGAGAAGAAATAATGGTGCGCTGATGGTAACCATAATCGCGTAAGAGGTGTCTTCATCAAAAGAGTAGAAGATGTACAAAGGTGAAAGGTCCACATTTGTTCTCAATTAAAGGTTTTTTAAGAGCGCAGACATTGACTAACCTCATTACAGGCCTTGAGTAAATGAACTGGCAAGAATCACTGCGTTGAATCGGAGAAGATATGAAGGAAATGTAACAATTAGAATCGGTTTGAGAGTTTTGAAGCTATCAAAGAGGTGAGGCTGTATGAAAATATATTCAAAAAGATATGTTTTCTTTACTTAAGTAATTTTTATATTTTTTTTAATTTTTTTTTTTTTTTGTTCCCTGCTCAGCTACAGTGCCACTGTTTGTTATGCTTAGCACGTTAACCCACTTCCCACCTGGTTGGCCAAATAGCCATTACTTTGTTGCTACTGTAGTAAAACCAACAACAAATACAAATCAGAAGTTTTTCATGGGGTTGTTGTTGGTTGTTGAACGTGAGCCAGCTAACTTTGCACGTGATGCCATCAACGGTCGTCAATAAAAATGAATATTAAAAGAAAAATAAGAAAAAATTAAACAAACTTAATACAGACAGACCCGACACTCTCCACCATTATGCTGAACACCTCCAACACCAACATCAGCACTGCAGTTGCAACTACTGACACACCTCTTAGCAATTGCCAAATAACTACCTACCGCTAGATAGGAGAGTTGAAATAACTGCCAATTTGGCCAAGTTTCCGACTGATGCACGCAATGTGGCAAACCAATTTACAAAAACAGAAAAAAAATATATATATATATATTTGAAAACTGATGGAAAAAGGTGAGAAAATAAACAACAAGGAAATTCGTGTAAGAAAATGCGATTTCGAAATCATCAGCCAACCGCAATAGCTAAGCAATTCTTGTTAGTTGCTGATGTTGTTTTTGTATTTTTTTTTTGCGATTCCAATAGCTGCCACTGCAATCAGCTGCTGCAATTTTGTGGCTTGCGTAAACTATGCTACAACATGCAAACTGGAGATTTGCCAATACTCATAGCCCACTTTGGCACCTGCATAGTGGTAGAGTTGGTGGAACGCAATTAACAGTGCCGCCAGAGTGCCAGTAGTTGTTGTTATTGCTATTGGTGGCTGACTGGCTGGCTGTTGGTGGCAACCGTTTGGTAGTTGCATCTAATTGACGATTGCGGGTCAAAATGGTATTGCCTGAATGGCAAGGCGAACAGCTGGCGCAGTGATGGCATTTGTTCAAGGAGAGATTGTAAGAAATAAATAAAATAATTCAAAATTAATTATTTTTTAATGACGATTATGTGCTTCTTAAAATCATGAAAGTTTTATTTATTTTATTTTATATTTCCTTTATTATTATTTTGTATAGTTTTTTTTTTTACATATATATACATATTTATATAATTTTTTTTTTTAAATCCCAGATATTTTCAGTAGCTTTACCCATCAACGCAAGTGTCACAATTAATTGCATTTTAAACTGCATTGCAACAAACCACGAATTGAATACCAAGCGGCGGTTGTTTTAAGCTGTGGTTCTTTCAAAAATATTTTCCATACTATTTTTTCTAATCTTTTTTTTTTTGCATGCAAACCGAAACTTTGATGTAAACCCATTTGATGTCTTAACTTGTTTACCATAAATGCATGTGGTAAACCATTTTTGCAAGCCATAAAAGGCACAAAAATATACACATTTACATATACTGTATGTAATAATAATAAACTAAACACACAAACGCTTGCCGACAGTCGGGTGTCGGCGTGCAGAAATAGGCAACCTGTCGCCGCAAGAATTAAATAAAATTTAAAATCCACAAAAATGTAGACGTACATGCAAATAAATTGTAACAAGAGCGATAAAACGATCGCGTTGGCAATTTGAAAGGCATTTGATCGGCAATTTATTAATAACCACAATGCCGGGGGGAATTTATCATCGAAACCACTGCACAGTAAGAAAAAATATACTTATTTATATATCTTATTATATGAAATAAAATATTATAAAAGAAATTCAATACAGAATTTAAAAAAATTACAAGACTAAAAATTAAATCAAACTAAAATAAATGATTTTAAGTAATACTTATTTAAATAAAATAAAATTGAATAAAACAATATAAAACGAAATTAAGAAATTAAAATAAAATAAATTAAAACCAAATAATATAAACTAATTAAAATAAAACATAATAAAATAGATAAAATAAAACCAATTGTAATTTAAAAATTATTATAACCTTACTTCAATTTAATAAAACAAAGTAAAGTAATATAAATAAACTAAAATAAAATTAAATTAAATTCAAATGATAAGTAAAATAAAAGTCCTTTAAAAAAATAAATGCAAAAAATTAAATAATAAATAAAAAAGTAAAAATTAAATAAAATAAAATTATTAAACTAATATTAAATTAAACAAATTAAAAAGAAAGTAATCAATACAAAGCAAAACAAAATAAAATAAAGTTAAAGAAAATTTAATTAGAGAAATCAATAAAACCAAATAATATAAAATAAAATTAACCAAATTTAAAAAAATTAATTAAATTAAAATTAGTTAAATTAAAATAAAATTAATTGGCATAAAAGACTATGCAAAATTAATCAATTAAAATAAATAAAATCGAACTCAAAATGAAATAATAAATAAAATAAAGTAATTTAACTTAAATTAAGTAAGCAAAGGGAACTTAAATTTATTTAAGTAAAGTAAAAAAAAATTCAAAAATTTAAAAATTAACCAAAAAAAATTTTAAAATATTATATTATATTAAATTAAAATTAAATTAAATTCAACAAAATCTATAAAAACTTAAAAATTCAAAATAGGTAAAATAAAACTAATTTTGAAAAAAAAAATTAATAAATAAATAAAAATAAAATAAAACAATATAACTTAAAAAAAATAAAAAAAAACATAACAGAATAAAAAATAAATAACCTAAATTTAAATTACCTTAAATTAAAACAAGCAGAGGAAATTTAAATTAAATTAAGTATAGGAAAAAAGTAAAATAAGTTAAATTTTAAACAAAATTAAATGAAATAAAAAACTATAAACTCTTAATAAATTAAAATAAGTAAAATTAAACTAATTTAAAAAAAAAAATTATAAATTTAATTAAAATTAATAAATTATATTAATAAATTAAAATATATTTTATTTATTTTAAACTCAAAATTAAATAAATAAAATAAATTATATTTATTTAAAATTATGGTTAACAAAGTAAACTTAAATTAAATTAAGTAAAGTAAAAAAAATTAAATGAAATAAAAAATAAATTAAGAAAAATAATTAAAATATAATAATTTGTATTAAATAAAATTAAAATAAAATTAAGTGAAATAGAAAAACTTATTAAATAAAAATAAGTAAAATAACACTAAAAATTAAAAAAAAGTATAAAAAATTAAATAACATAAAACAATATAACAAAAAATAAATAAAATGAAATCAATTAAAATTAACTTAAATGAAATTAAACAAAGAAAAATTAAATTAAATAAACCAAAAAATGGAATAAAATAATATAAATATAAACTAAAATATAATAAAACCTAATAAAATTATTTAAAACAAAATAATATAATATAAAAATAAAACAAATTAAATTAGAAAAATAAACAAAATGAAATGAAAGGGGTACGGTAGATCAAGATCAAAAAATTCATTTATAAATAAAAAAATATGCCATAAAGTATATACTAAAACAAATTTTGTCGATTTGTGAATTTTAAATTAAAGGTAGAGTGAAATCCAGATAGCAGTCAGCTTTTCCTTTCAACAAATTTCTACATTTTTAAATTTGGTATGCCGCGCACTTAGAAACCGAAAACGTTTAAGTAAATACAATTTCATTTCTCAACTTTAACTACCCGTATAAATGTAAAATTAAATTTATTATTTTGAACTTGACAATCAGTGTGGCATTCGTTGCCATACAAAGCTTGCGCTAAGTGAATTTTAAATAGACATTTGTAGTTTAATGTTTGGTTAATTCTTTTCTTACGTTTGAACTGACAGTTTCACTGGACAAAATTCTGTGGAACATAAAAGTCTTAAATAGATTTTTGAAGTATGCATATATTTAATATATTTGTTCGCTTGAGTCTTAGTACACAAAAAACGGATTTTTTTTAATAAAAATTTTAGTGGTTAAGATAAATGGAAACATAAACAATTAAAGATGAAGTGATTCGAGTACAATAAAGTGAATTTTGAATATTGTATATTGCAAATTTATGCTTGTAAGTAGATATTATATATTTTTTTTTTTTGTAACTCTCTGATATATTCCAAGAAAAGTAATACATAAATTATTTTATTATTCTGAGTCTGAGGAAAATTTAAGAATTGTTAAGAAAATTAAGAGCTGAACGTTTGTTAGAAAATTAAACCAACTTTTCATACTAGAATAAATAAATAAAATACAAAAAAATTGATTTGCAATAAATAGAAAAAAACTTATTTTTCATTATAAGGTTACAGACAAGAAATTACTTAAATTTCTTCCGTGATGATTTTGTAATATTTTTACACACATTATGTAACTGTGTCATCTCTATTCGCATTTCTATGTATAGTAGTTGATATTATATCTAAAAAAAATCAATAAGTTTGCTCATTCTTTGTATAGCTTTTACCGGTTTTTCTTGAAGTATTTGAAATATTCAACAAAAATATCGAATGAACCATCAACACCTCGACACTGTCAACCAAAATCTAAAAACACAACACGAAATATGCTAATTGTATTGTAATTTGAATTCAATCAAACACCTGGTTTGGCAGCGTTCTTATGTGCGCATTGCCCCAAAAATAGCTGAGAACTTTACTGTTAAAAGCACGACAACGAACGTCAGCACAAAAGCAACGAATAAACAGCAAACGTCAATGCCAAATTTGCAATTCAATGAAAAATTATAATAACAAAAAAAAAGAAAATTATTCCATTTCGATTGAACAAACGACGAAGTAAAAGAAAAAATTAATTAAGTTGAAAAAAACAAATGAAAAAAATTGTGGAAAGGAATATGAAAAACAATAAAAGCTTAAAGTGTCCAAAGCAAAAATTTCGAAAAACCAGCTTTTCAAATGATTGCGCGCAAAATACGTGCGTCACAATTTGCTGCCAACTTGATTTGTTCTATTTTTTTGTTTAATTTTTATTTTATTTTGCTATTCTTTATATATATATATTTATTTTGTTCTCAAGCGCGGCTGATTTCACACCTCGAACACACGACCAAAAAGCATGGCAGTACAAAGCCATTTTGTGGGACAGCCCACGTTGATTGTAAATGAAACTTAATAATGATCAATAATATGATCAGCGACAGCAATGTTATTGCATTCAAACAAACTTACGAATTTCAAGCAATACTTGTGGTCATACGGTCGTAAAACGCAATTATCATTATCATGATCATCATCACCATCATCATCGTTCAAAATCAACTCAACCAAAGCAAGATGGATCGATCGATTGACGATCTTCAATGATCTGCGATCACTACTGATCAACACCAAATTAGCATTTTTGGCCAATTCGTAGTATATACATATGTGATACAGCAATAGGAAAAGGTACCGTTAGAGTTGCCAACTCGGTGAGTTAATCGAATGCGGAGTGTATATCAAATGCAGTAAACGTAGGAGTTGGCAAGATCAGTAGGTTGGTGAGCTGAAAATTGAGGGGAACAAAAATTGAGAAAAGTAGAGAAGATGTGTGCATCGCACAAACAACCGAACTGAAACGAATTGAAGATCAAAATGCAACGGTTATTTTGAATTGATGCAATTCAACACGACTTGCTATTGAACTAAGCCAACAAAGAAATGGAGTTATGATAAGCTTGAGTTGAGCTGAGTTGAGCTGAGTCGAGTTGCGCTAAGTCAAGCCAATCTTGTCTTGCAACATAGAATTGCAATAGATTTAAGTGGCATGCAATTGACAACGACGCGTCAGCCAACGCTCACTCCGTTACGGTGGTTGTATGTGGCATAGCCAATGTAGCGGGGCCACCGCAACCAGTGAGTGAGCGTCACACTCGTCATTGACTACGGTGCAAAAATATATGCTAACGGAAAATAAAAATGAAAAAATTTAAAAACAAAGTGTAGTAAACATAAACTTACATAAAACTAATGTCGAAGGCGCTGTATTTGTGGTGTGGTGGTGAATGAATGGAGGAAGATGCTATTTGAAATTCAATTAACCTAGTTTCAACTGCCACAGTACAACAAATGAACTGTTGTGGCAGCAACAACAACTAAACAAAACTCATCAATGCTAACAACAAAAACTTTGGTGCTTATAACTAGGCTGCTCGTTCAATTATCACATGGCTCAGCGCTGAAATGCGTCAAGTGGCATGGCTCGGTGTCATCATTTCGCTATCTGAGTTCATTGAAGTTTGCATAATCTTTTATTCTGCGGAGTGTTCCTGCAAAAGCACTAAAGAAAACATTCAACTTGGGGTAGCGAAACCAAAAAGGAGTGAAAAGTCGAATATAATAACTAGGTCCTTATAACTATGTCCTCATATTCTTCGATAATTTTTCTTAAACTTTTTTCATGGAGTTTCCACAAATAAGTATTCTGCAGTTTTTAACCTTTTTGATACTGTTAAGGTTTTATTTTTAACTATTTCTTTAATTATGCCTTTCAGGTACACGAAATAGTATATTAACTTTGGTCCGAAGTATATAAGTACCAGAAAGAGAAGAGATAAACCATTGTACGTCTCTACGCCCGCCTGTTTGAATGCAAACTACTCCCGCAGTTTTCCAGATATTTCAACAAAACTTGGGAAGGCAAATTGATGTTTGGTATTCTATACATATATAATCAATTCCATAGTGGTACAGAAAGTCATCGAAATCGGACTACATATCATATAACTACCATACAACCGATTTCTTCAGGTATGAGGTCTTGCGTCAAAAACTTGTCGAAAAAGCTTCTAAAGGCGTGAAATTTGTTATTATACACACGTAAAAAAGAATTCTTCAAAGATGCTGCTGTGGCACGCCAGTCTCAGAGTAATAGTACTAAGCTACAACAACGAACTCAAAAAGTTCAAAAAGCTGGCTTGAAAAGCAAAATGCCAGACAGTAGTACGTTTAACTACATGACAGATTTTCTGCAAAACACACTCGCTGAAAGCTCGAAACACGCGAACGCGGATAACTGTGCTAATGCGTTAATCAAAAATTTACTTGCATCGGTGATGCATCAATGCCACGAAAAACGAAGGGAAACGGAAGAACCCCATCCTTCTGAGAGTACCAAGAAATAGCGGAGCTGTGCGCACAGTGCAGGCAGTGGCGACTATACCAAAGACAAAGGGCAAGGAGTAATACCGATCACTTACATCTCCAAACCATATATACATTTAAGCGCCAGAATTACAGAAAAAGCAATCTAAGAGAGCAAGCATGCAGCATTTCAGGAACTGATAAGAGACATCGATGATAACCCTTGGGGTAGTGGATACAACATCGCCCTAAAAAAATTAAAAATGTGTTACGCTAAGTAACCAGAGTGTCCAGGATAATTAAGCACATCGTCATGAGTATACTTCCGAGATACAATGAGTGCAGTGCATCACATGAAGTGGTAATAGATGGTGCCGAAAACCCATCAATTAGCAACGTTGAATCCCAAAAGATGTTTTCGTACACATGATTAAGAAATGCCAAGAACTTTTCAGTGTTACCCAAAGGTAACAAACGCCCAGAACGCCCGCCTTTATGCATGTTAGACACAGCAGGCAAATTATTCGGGGCAGTTTTATGCGCTCGACTTCAAGAGATTACGTAAGGCGACCAAACCGGTTTTTGTAAAAAGCGCTAAACAATTGATTCCATAGCTGCTGTCTGCGATATTGCCCTTGAATTCAAAAGATGGTTCGAAGGCTACAAGCAGTACTGCGGCGTAGTGGCGTTAGATGTGAAAAATGCTTTCAACTCTGCTAACCCCGACCAAATAATAACAGCAACAAAAAACATGAGTGTTCTGGACTATTTACTAAACATAATTAGGAGCTATTTTAGTGGAAGAATGCTTATGTATGATACAAACGAATGCCCGATTAAGTACAAAATAACAGTAGGTGTGCCCCAAGAGTCGGTCTTCGGTCCACTCCTGTGGAATATAATGTACGATGACATTTTTAAAATAAGGAAACCGGATAATGTATCTATCGTGGGCTACGCTGATGATATATGTAGTGGTAGCAAAATATTTGACTGACTTATCACGTAAATGCAATAAAACCATAGCATCTGTAAAAACGTGGCTTCTAACAAGAGGTCCAGATTTAGCAGACCACAAAACAGAGGCCTTGCTATTGACCAGTTGAAGAAAGGTGGAGGGTATGCAAGTAAGAGTAGGTGGATGTATATATGCGATACCAACCTGGGTACCTACATACTTGAAAGCACCAGCTTCGAGATTGGCTTAACAAAGGGTATATAGTAAAGAATTCTTGTAACATAGCATAAATAAATGGAAAGATAAATGATATTTGTTTCCGAAAGGAAGATTAACGAAGATGCTGATCCCAAATGTAATCAAAAGGATATAAAGGTAGCACGGCGAAATCAATTATTACCTCACGCAGTTCCTTACGGAACCGCTATCAGAAGTCCAACGAGACCCTGCAGGAATTTGATTGTGAGATTGAGAGGCTAGCTGATTTGGGTTATGGAGATGGTCTAGGATAGTACCTCGAGAGGATAAAAATTCAGAGGTTTATCAGCGGAATTAGAGACAAATATAGCAGGCGAAAGGCGTATGCGAATACAAAGCCAACATTTGCTGAGACTGTCTCGTATGTTCAGACACAGGAAACGGCCGCGGTCTTGTGCAGACCAGCGTATAAAGCGAATTGTGCGAAGTCGGAAAGTTCAAATGTGATGAAGAGAATCTGAGAAACATCGAAAACCATCAAACTGATGAGAACCAGGATTTGCTGCAACTGTAGAAGGCCAGGACACTTCGTCTTCGACTGTAATATGGGCCCCATGAGAAAAAACGAGATGAAGTCATAGTTGGTATGGACCTTCTCCTTGGTCAAGGAATGAAGATCGACCTAAAGAAAAGAAAGATGGAGTATTGAAACATGAAAGTACCGCTAAGTATTGGCCACGATACTGCATACAACGGAAATGAACGAATAAATAACACGGAGTATCGAATTCAGACCGTTGGAAAACCAAAAACTAAAATAAAAGTGGTTAACATGGAAAGACTTGCAGCGTTTGGAACAGATAGTGTGTCTGATCGCGACGATCAGACTTAGGTGGAGGGCAGTGTGACGGAAATCCCAAATACGACGGACAGCAGTGTGACGAGACTACCAAATAAAAAGGACAGACAAAAGGAGCGGCAGTATGATGAAATTACCTGTACTAGGGACAAGCAAAAGAAGTGACAGTATCCAGGAAATTCCCCGTAAAAAGAACTGACGAAAATAGTTACCAGTTAGCGCATGAACGGAATGTTTGGACTGTCGTTAAGGATAAACGGAGCAGCTGCAGCTATCGCAGGCAAACGAATAATCAGCCTATCCTTGAGCGCGTGAACAGAATGTTTGGTTCATCTTCAGGTATAAAAAGAGCGGCAGCAGCTACCACAAGAGGAGACGAGTAGCAAACGGCGTTAACATTGCTGTAAGCTGTGTGTTTTAGAAATGGATAAACTGTGTGAAGCAGAAATATATGTGTGTTATTAAGAATTGTAAAATAGGCCATTGTGTATAGTAAATGATTGTAATTATTGAGGACGAAATTATGATCGTACTCGAAGGATTTGGGGAATCATTGAGGGTAGCTACGAAAACCGTTACAAT
The DNA here is from genome assembly GCA_030068015.2 of Neoceratitis asiatica. Taxonomy (NCBI): domain Eukaryota; kingdom Metazoa; phylum Arthropoda; class Insecta; order Diptera; family Tephritidae; genus Neoceratitis; species Neoceratitis asiatica. The sequence goes on from CM061528.1 coordinate 27,243,457, forward strand.
ATTATACAGAAGAGTGCAAGCAGCTAAAACCCTGGGGGCACATTGACCCCAGAGGGCCTCTTGAAGCCAATGTTGTCTGCAAAATATAAAGGTATTTTTTATAGAGGTATAGAACTTTAAGTTGGCATTACAACGCTTGCAAATAGTGCAATGTTATTTCGAAAATAATGGTTCTGTGCGGAAAACGTATCGCGCACTACGTCCATTTTAGCGATGTTTAGCGATGAAGCGCGCTTCTGATTGAATGGCTACGTCAACAAACAAAACTGTCGCATTTGGAGTGAAGGTAATCCTCAAGTGTATGTTGAAATACCATTACATCCAGAAAAACTGACTGTTTGGTGCGCTTTATGGGCTGGTGGAATCAGTGGTCCGTACTTTTTCAAAAACGATGGTGGCCGGAACGTTACAGTATACGTGGTGATCGGTATAGAGCCATGAGTACTAACTTTTTCATTCCTGAATTGAATAACCATGATGTCCAGGAGATGTGGTTTCAACAAGAGGGCGCAACATGTCACACAGCTCGTGCCACAATAGGTTTATTAAAAGACACGTTTGGTGACCGCCTAATTTCACGTTTTGGACCTGTGAATTGGCCTCCAAGATCTTATGATTTAACACCGCTAGACTACTTTCTGTGGGGCTATGTAAAGTCTTTGGTCTATGCGGATAAGCCACAAACGCTTGACCATTTGGAAGACAACATTCGCCGCGTTATTGCTGATATACGGCCTCAAACTTTGGAAAAAGTCATAGAAAATTGGACGTCCAGATTGGACTACATCCACGCCAGCCGTGGCGTTCATATGCCAGAAATCATATTTAAAATGTAATGCCACAAGATTATCTTTCGGATAAATAAAATTCATGTCAATCGAATAATCCGTCGTTGTTTTATTGCAACTTGAAGTTCTATACCTCTATAAAAAACACCCTTTATATGGACGAAACAGGCAGGTATCATTACTGAAATAATAAATCCTTTCAGACAAGAAAAGCGCAGAGCGGGCTGTGAAATTCCACGTTGAGTGACGGGACAGAATAACGTCCAGTGTCTGCACTGTCAATTAATATCGAAGAGGTTGGGTTTAGTCCGTAGGTGCCAAGAGATAAATCCGGCCTACAAGAAGTATGGGCAACTCGTATTTGTGAAGATTCCTTACCTACCGCGAAATTGAAAGACTATATCATAAAGCCCCATATAAACGATTTGTTCAGATATACTGTTTTGCGACAAAAGCAACTAAGAGCGTGATGTGTGCTATTCTATAAACGTGTTTTCAAGTTAATAAAGGATTTTCCAATAGGGGTGAAATAATTTCTGAGTGTCATTTTGGCCATTTTTAATATGTCATGATCTGTCTTTTTTTTTTTCATTATATTCAGTAAAGTTTACAATTTCATCATGGCAAGATATACGCAAGAACAACGTTTACAAATTATTCAATATTATTATCAAAAGTCTGCATTTTAGTTTTTTTTTAAGAATATAATCTTCTCCGATAAGGCTCACTTTCATCTGAGTGGTGCGGTAAATAAACAAAACCATCGATCCTGGTGCGAAGATAATCCACAAATTATTCATGAACAACCATTACATTCACCTAAATTGACAGTTTGTTGTGGTTTTTGGTCTGGTCAAATCATCGGTCCGTACTTCCTTCGAAATGAAGCTGGTAGCACGGTTACTGTCAATGTAGAGCGGTAAAGATCGATGATAACCAACTTTTTATCGTCACAATTGGAAGAAGTTGATCTTAACAACATCTGGCTCCAACAAGACGAGGCTCCGTGTCATACAGCACGTGTAACAACCAAATTATTGCGAGAAAGGTTTGGAGATTCGATTATTTTAAGAAATTGTGACATGGAATGGTCTCCAAGAATTTGTGATTTAACACCATTATACTACTTCTTGTGGGGTTATTTGAAGTCATTGGTCTTTAGCAATAAACCAGACCCTCTTCAAGCTTTAAAAGTTAATATTGAACGTGCTATTCATGACATACGACTTGACTTAATGGAAAAAGTGCTCTAAAATTGGGTTCATAGTGTGTGTGTTTTTTTTTTTTTTTTGAATAAATCATATCACTTTTATTGGAAACCCCTATATTAATAAATTTATTATGTTCATGAAAGGCGCAAAGACTTCGGCATGGCCAAAGACAGCCATTCTTTCTTGTTTTATCTTTTTCATTTTATTTTATTGTTTTTATTTTTTTATTTTTATTTTTTCATTTTGTTTAATTTTATTCCATTTTATTTTATTTTGTTAAATTTTTTGTTACTATTTCAAATTTTAAAAAATTCTGTATTATATTTATTTCAATTTAATTTGAGTTTGAGTTATTTATTATTTTCTTATGTATAACTTTCTCACTCATTAATTATTAATGTCAAAGTTCAGCAACATTTAAAATTACCTCACAATACTGAGGAGGTTCCTAACAACCAGATTATCGCTTTACCCACTGTTTATTTGAAATTATGTTGCACCTTATTTTATGCGCGTAACTGAAAAGCGGCGCTTTTCTATTGTATTTTTTTTTTTTAACTTCTGTGTCGTATTTTGTTTTTTTTTTCTTTGTACTTAAGTCTAACACCTTAAGTGCTTTTGCTGACCCCTCGCTTAACATCTCACTCACTGGTTTGGCGTTTCGTGTTGGCGCATAGCAAATATATCTCAGTTAAATAACCTAATTGCACTCCAATAATATGCGCAGAAAATGTTAAAGAAGTCATGACTCATGACTCATGACAGATAGGGAGAGTTAATTGGTAATTTTTGGTGTAGTGCGCCAAATGCTGACACCATACATCTTCTTAAATAGTCGTGTGGATTCTCGAAACTACTTTATTCTCTTTAGTTAAGCAATTTTGGTGAGGGAACAATAAAATCGCTTTTTGAGAGAAAAGGCAAGAGAGGTAAATATTAGTTTTTATGCGCTTTATTTTAGTTAAGTGACGTACCTATAGCTGAAGAAATAATTAGTATTGATGACGATGAAAATTTTGAATATGATATAACTTTATAAAGCTTGATCCATTTCGGGGTTCTCTACTCTTCTAAAGAAAAAAATCCACATTTAATGGAAAATGTTTATTATCATCCGAAAGAACATTCATTGGCATTTATTTTTAGAAAATTATCTCTTTCAAATGTTGGCCACGGCTACGTCTCAGATGGTGCATCCGTTGAGTCCAATTTTCGATGACTCGTTCGAGCATTTCGACTGGTAACTGGCGAATGACAAGCGTGGTGTTTTGCTCCAAGGCCTGAATCGGAGCGGGATTGTCCGCATAGACTTTACATATCCCCACAGGGAAAGGTCTAACGGTGTGATATCACACGATATCAGTGGCCAATTGACCAGCCCAAAACGTGAAATTATCTGCTCAACGAAGTGTTCTCTCAATAAATCCATTGATTGATGCGATGTGTGGAAAGTGGCGCCGTCTTGTTGAAAAAGAATGTCATTTATCATGGCGCGATAACGGTCGCCATTGACGGTTACGTTCTCACCGGTATCATTTTTGAAGAAATATGGACCGATGATTCTACCAGCCCACAAACCAAACAAAAACCGTTGTTTTTTCTGGTTGAAATAGCAACTCTTGAATCTCTTCAGGTTGCTCCTCATCCCAAATGCGGCAATTTTTCTAGTTTACTTCCCCATTGAGCCAGAAATGGCCCTCATCGCTGAACAAAATTTGGCTCGAAAGCGTCGAATCTTCTTGGAACTTTTCAAGAGCCCATAGAGCGAAGCGATGTCGTTTTGGAAGGTCGAGCGGCTTCAGTTTTTGCGCAAGCTATAATTTGTACGCTTTAAATGTAAGATCTCGACATAAGGTGTGCCAAGTCGTTCCATACGTCAGGCCGAGTTGCTGCGAACGGTGTCGGATCGACTCTCCACGGTCTTCGTACACACTTTAAGCTACTTTTGCTATGTTTTCTTCACAGCGTGCTAGATGTGGCCTATTCGGTCGAATATTATCGAATAATGAATGCTGGGTCTCAAGATGGGTGATGGTGTTGTGAATAGTACGCTCAGTAGGCCGATTATTTTGACCATAAGTTGAGCGAAGCGCGCGAAACACGTTCTCTACAGAACGTGAATTTTCGTAATAAAATTGAATGATTTGTAAACATTGTTGAAGTGTAAGTCTTTCCATGATGAAATGCCAAACAATACAGAACAAAAATAACATGACAGCTTGACACGACTCACGTGTGATCTGTCAAAAGAAGGCTATGGAGAAAAGTAGCGCTACTTGGATTACCTTGTACTAGTACCTGGGTAAAGGTACGTTAAGTGTTTTGTATTTATTACAAAAAATTACCTACACACGTTTTAAGCTTGGCATTATTAACCTATTATTTTTATTATTTTTATTAAGGTAAATATATGATAAAAATTATAATAAAAATAAATTTTATCGCGCTCACCTTTCTTTTTATATTTTTGTGAATAATGGAGCCTGAAAATGAAGAATAAAATATTATTAATGAAATCAAAATGTAGGTATTAATAATACTAAATAAAACAAGATTATTAAAGCCAAATATTGATTGCATCAGCTCAACAAGAGGCGTTATGCTAAACACATTCCTTTTTCATTAACTCCAAAAAATATGCTATGAAAAATATGTTCCACTAGGCATATTCAGAAATATAAATCAATATAAGGTTCGACTCGCTTGCTAAATTCTACTGTACTTCTCATTGATTTTATCATGAAAAATTATTAAATTAGTCAAGTAAGAGAATTAGAAATTCAACCAAATTTTATTACAGCGTTTTTAGTTATAGCTAATATATTAGTTTTTCTTTAGCACCAAAATCTGCTGAATAAAGATTTCCAACTTAAAAATGTTTTACGAAGAATTTTTTTTGTTTTTCATTTTCTCTAAACGTAACATCAGCCAAATATGGCTTTAAGTATTAAGTAAGGATTTAGCGCCGTAACGCTTACACAATCGCCGATTAAACGTAAATGTGTTGACAGAAAGTGAAATAGGCAATTATAAAAAATAAAATACAGTTAAATAAATAAAAAACAATAACAACTCAACAAGTGAGGACAACAATGGGATAAACAACAATGTGTGTCGATTTGCAACTAACATTCATTTCACTTTCCCTACGCAGGCGACGTGTAGGACACACTCACGCACATAAAAAACCACAAGATTTAAAGTAAAAAATTAAGAAAAAATAAAAAAAAATTCAAATTAAAAAAAAAATCGATAGACACTTTTAGCGTTGTAACTAAAACGGTGCAATCACACAGCGCGCAACAAACGCCAACCAGAGTCGACAAGTCTCGTTCATGCCACACACGTTGTATTGGAAATTGGCTAGTGAGATTGCATGCATGAGAGTGTTACTAAAGACTTTTACTTTTTTACAGCGGCGCGGAAAATCAGCGCGCGCTGATTGTGTGTGAAGCGGATTATCGCACACGCAAGGCAGTGAAGCAATGGAAAACTTAGAAATAAATAAATAAAATAAAATAAATAAAAATCGCAAAAATTTATAAAATAGAAAAGCAGTTTTCGCCTGCCTGCGCGCTTGTGTTCCGCATTTAGCGCAATGTCATGCAAATTTGCATATCTGCTCGTCGTCAAATTCAAGTAAAGTAAGAAAAAAATTGAAATAAATTTATTTAAAAAAATAATAAAGAAAAGATTTAAATTAAAATAAAAGCGAATTTGAAAATAATAAAATTAAAAATTTATCAGCTCCACATTTGGGAAAAGTAACAAATCTGCAAGCTGGTGCGTTGTCGCGTTAGCTATGTTTTTTTTTTCTGCAGCGCTTATAACACACACACTACACACATATGTGTGTTGTCATGTGACTGGCAATGGCTTGTCAACACGTTTTCGACATTTTGTGGCAAAGGGAAAGGCTGAGAAGACTTGCAATGCTTGTTCAACGGCTTGCTGCTTAAGTCTTTTGTTTTTGGTGTTAACTCGCTAATAGCATGTGCATAACAAACATACATACACATATACGTATATGTACATTTGTTAGACAATAGCATATTCTCTCGCTCTATGCATTAAATTGTTGTTGCTTTTGACCATTAATGGCGATTTAAATGTTCACTTTTGCAAATCGTTATTGCACAATTTAGCAAAAGACTAACAATGAAAAATAAAAATGAAGAAAATGTCCTTAAAACAAATCCTACCGACTCAAGTGATCAGCGAAAGAAAACAGCAACAACAACAAATTCGCCTAAGGCAGACGCACATCACACGTTTTCGCATGAAGCACAAGCAAATACAATTTTGCTATTGTTGTTATAATTTTTTTTTTTTGCTACTCAAGCTTAGTTTCACTCCTCACTCCCACACTTTCAGTGCATTTTGTCTATTGACTTTTCTTATATTCATTTAAAGCGCTTCACGTGCTTGCCCAACGGCAATTTCCATGTCATCAGCAGCAGCTCCACTATGCCTCATCCCCTTATTTGTGCATACATACTGTTGCAAAACATCCAAGAGAGTATATTTGTTTGTTTGTTTGTTTGTATTTCTGTAGACAATTTCTAACTTGTCTACGCTTAATTGTCCAAACACGACACTTTGTATGTTTTTGGCTAATTTCGTGGCAAATTTCAATTGTCAACTGTAAACGTGCGCAATTTGCGTACTCACAGGCAGCCAACACACACACACATATCTATATACACAAATACATTACGATAGTTATTTAAATGTTTGAGATAGTTGGTTGCGGTGCGCAGCCAAATCGATTTTGTAATTGAAATAGAAATGGAAAATAGAAATTGAAATGGAAATTTTATGTGATTTTTCCGCATTCAGCTACAACAGCAATAACAATAGCAGTGATTCAACTAATGACTGGTTGTTGTGTAAGGTACTTACAATTTTTTTTTATTTTTATTTTATTTTTTGCTGTTGTTACGATTGCATTCCAATGCCGCTAAAATCGTGAGGAAGCATCTAAATGCAATTCTTTTGAACAAAAATATTATGTAAGGCAATGGGAAAATTAGTTTTCGCTGTGGGAAACTATTAGCAGAGTAGTGAGTTAATAAACAAACATTATTCAAATCTTTTGTTGCTTTCGGGATGACCCACGACATTCATAGGAGTACTCTCTCCTGTTTGTGCTTTTATAGTATTGGAAGACCCCTTAGTGTAACACTAAGTAGAAAGTATTGGTATTTATATGAAAATATTATAGACAATTATTTTTTAATTTTCAATTCAGTGTCTTTTTTGTTTATGATAGTACATATTTTTCAATTTTCATAATCCATTAATTAAATGAAATTTCATATATGAGCTATAAACTAAAGCAAAAATGTGTTTAATTTTCCATAAAGAAAAGACATTTGAAGAATATTCCTAATTAAGTGGTCAGCTCATGTTACAAAATAATTATTTTATTGTTGCAGTCAAATATTACACTTAATATATTTTTTAAAAGTATACAGAGTTGGGCGAACTTCGATTTTAATGAAATACGTAAATCTAATTTTTATTTTATTCTTTATTGTTAAACTTTTTTTCTTCCTTTTTTATTCATGTTAATTTATTTTAATTACTCTGTTCTATTATATTTTATTTTATGTTTTTTAAATTTAATTTAATATAATTTAATTTAATTTTATCTTATTATATTTTATGTTATATTATTTTATTTTATTTTATTTTATTTTATTTTATTTTATTTTATTTTATTTTTTTCATTTTATTTTGTTTTATTTTATTTCGTTTTATTTTATTTTATTTATTTTAATTTTATTTTATATTATTTTATTTTATTTTATTTTATTTTATTTTATTCTATTTTATTTTATTTTATTTTATTTTATTTTATTTTTTTAATTTTATTTTTGTTTTTATTATTATATTTTTTATTTTTTATTTTTTTTAATTTAAATTAATTTTATTTTATTTTATATAATTTAATTTTATTTTATATTATATTATTTTATTTTATTTTATTTTATTTTATATTATTTTATTTTATTTTATTTTATTTTATTTTATATTATTTTATATTTTTTTATCTAAGTTATATTATTTTTTTTTATTTTTTTTATTTTTTTTTATTTTTTTTATTTTATTTTTGTTTTTATTATTATTTTTTTTATTTTTATTTTATTTTTTTTTTTTATTTAATTTTTATTTTTTTTTTTTAATTTTTTTATATTATTTTATTTACTTTTTTTAATTTATTTTTTTTTATTTTATTTTATTTTATTTTATTTTATTTTATTTTATTGTATTTTATTTTCTTTTATTTTATTTTATTTTATTTTATTACATTGTTTTATATTTTTTTTTTAATTTAAGTTATTTTATTTTATTTTATTTTACTTCATTTTATTTTATTTTTTGTATATTTTGTCCTTTGTTTTTGTAATTTTAAATAGAACCAAAGATATAAAATACGAAGTAGAAAAGTCTACTTAATCTCTGCAGTGGAACTCACATTTTTTTCAAACATTCATTCATTCGTTCATTCATGCTTCTGTTGCCCTTTAAGCGCCAGGCGTGTGGACCTTTTGCAAGCTAGGCAACAACAATAACAACAATCGAAATAACACGCGAAGCAACACTCAATGGCAAGTTGGAGAAGCTTTAACAGGAGATAAAAAAACAGGCAAACAATGACAACAACAACAATAAATAAGCAATAGCATTGTACTACAATGGCAACCGTGAAAGACAAATGAATTTGCCGCAACAACAACAAAAAGCAAATCACTATTGCAATAATTCACACGATAAAAATCTCTCATCGCCAGCCAGCAACTGTTGGAATTACCTTTATAAGTATGCTTGTATATATGGGTATTGTATGTATGATTGTTGGCATTGCATTTTTATTGCGGCATAATACAGGTAAACGAAAAGCAGGAAAAAGCAAGTAACATAAAAGACAGATAAAAAATTTAATGTTGCTAAATCAGGCAGCGACGTGAAGAAATGTGCACTTAGAAGTCAAAGAATTTGGCGCGCGAGTAGCTGGAACGGATGTGAAGACGAAGAGGAAGAAAGGAAGGGAAAGCAGAATGAAGGTGGCAGCATTTAAAGCGTTTGTGGCGCCGCTGAAGCTTTAGCTGTTTATTTTTGTATTTTCTCATGTTTTCTCGGTCAACTTCTATGCTGACAGTGACTGTAGCATTGTTAGCATGAACCATATTTTTGTCCTATTTGTTTTTGTTGGCCAACATGCATACACACACGCACACACAAGTATGTGTGTTATTTTACTCACACTCTCAGCAACATTTATTTGCTTTCTTATTTTTTTTCTCTCATTTTTTTTTTCCAAAATCCTCCAACAATGTTGTCGTGTTGCTGCCTGCATGTGAGTTTGCCTGCCAACGCTTGACTTCTGTACTTAGTAGCTGTGGCAAGTTGCTGTCGCTCTGGTTGCATGTTTCGGTTTCGCTTTGTCCGGTTGCTGGGGGCGTGGGAGTTAGTTACACGGGCGGCAACTGTTTTGGTTGCTGCTGCTGCTGTGGCGCCGTTGGCGTTGGCGGCAAATTTTCGAATTTCTTTCTAACAAAGACACAACAACAAACGCTGTGTGACGACAACATCGCGGTGGCGCAGACTATTTATGAGAGCTAAGCTTTTATGCTTTTATGCTGGCATCCAGTTAAGTTTTTTTTACAAACATAATCATAGAAACCAGATCGCGCATTAGTGCTTTGAAGCGCCGCAACAGTCATTGTCATACATACATACAATCTTTGTTTTTTTTTTTTTGTTTCAACAGTCAGTTTGTTTATTTGCTTTATTGTTTCTAGGTTAGTGTTGTTAGTATTACGATTGCTTGTTGTTATTGTTTTTGTTAATGTCATTTTTGTAATATTTCCTAGGATTTCGCTCTTCTTTATTTGTTGTTTTTTTCTCTGTTTTCCTCGGCCATTTCGTTGCATGTATTGGTGGTCTCAAGTCTATGATAATTCATTCATGCCGCTTGCAACACGAAAATGCCCCAGTTTTATGAGGTAAATAAACTAATGAAAGTCAACTCTAAAATGGTAAATATGACAGCGTAACGAGGAGGTAAGAATTAATAGAGACTTTTTAATTATTCATTCACAAAAATGCTGGTTTTTAAATTAAAGAAATCATTTCATTTCATATAAGAACAGTTAGTAAAAATATGAATAAAAATGTTTTCAATTAATCAAATGAAAAATGTTATAATTCATTTAAATTTAATACAAATTAAAAAAAATTTAAAATTTACAAAATGATACTAAAACTTCAAGCGTTTTTAAATTTTTATGTTTAATAAAAAAATTCACAAGACCATGTTATTGCAGGAAGAGCTCGGCCAACACATGGCAGAAAAAGTCTACGTTCACACACTGTATTAAAGTATTCAGCTAAAATAAATAGTTATGCAGTTTAGAACTTTCACAATTTTATTTTCATTTATTTTGAAGACAATTATTTGAAGTATGTTCGGGCAAAATTTTGTAGAATTTGAACTGCGTCGTTTTGAGTTAACGGGATTGTAGTACCGCTACTTAAGTAAGTTGAGCAGAAAAAGTGTACGTTCACTTTAAAAAGCAATGGTTTGTTGAATTGAAAATACAAATTATTTATGTTGAATTTAATTTTAAATGATGCACGATAGTAACCGCTAAAAGGAAGAACCTAAATCGTATGTATATAAATATAGGAGAAACTCATTATTTTTTTGACTATGGACAGAAAGCGAAAATGTTAAAAGTTATCGGGAAATCGCGAAAACTGTAGGGAGGCAGTACTCCTCTATCCAGAGAGTAATAAAATACTACAAACAAACAAAATCTTATGAGTCTAAGCCACATTCTGGACGTCCAAGCAAACTGACGCAACCCAACCATTCTTGTGAAGTCTAAACCACGTCTAGCAGCAAGCCAACTTTTAAAAATATTGCACTAAAGTACCAAAAGAGATTATATCCAGATACGGTACGAAACATCCTGAAAAGAAACGAACTTCATGGCAGAGTGGCACGAAGAAAGCCCTTCATATCGAGAGTAAACCGTCTCAAGCGGATTGCCTTTGCGAAGGAGCACTTAAGCAAGTCTCTAGAGTTTTGGAATAAAATTATTTTTTCAGATGAAAGTAAATTTTGCATTTTTGGGATAAAGGGCCGTAAGATTATTTGGGTGAAAAGCGGAACAGCACTGGAAAAGCAAAATCTTGTACCTACGGTAAAGCGCGATGGTGGAGGTGCTATATTTTGAGGGTGCATGGCAAGTTCGGGTGTAGGAAAATTTCAGTTTATTGAGTTGATCAAGCAGATTTTCTTAATATTTTGAAAATAAATTTAAAAGAAAGTGCAGTAATCGTGGGACTCGGTGAACAAATTTTTTTCTAACAGAACAACGAAGCACACAGCAGAAATTTCTAAGCTTTGGTTGCTGTACAATATTCTTAAACAACTACGTACACCCCCGGAATCTCCTCATCTTAACCCTATTGAGCACTTATGGGATGTACTAGAAAGAAAAATAAGGCAGCGTTCTATAACCAGCAAAGGAGTGCTTATCATCTTAAATTTATATTAATTATTGGTACAAAAGTTTGTGTACAGTAACTTTTTATTGAACTAAATAAAATAATGTAAAAAAAGTTTTTTTTTTTTTCATTTTTTATAGTGCAAACAAAATATACTTAGATGAACGCTAACTTTTCCTGCCATGTGTATATATGAATACTAAAAGACCTGTGGTGGAATTCAGTATGGAAATATAACGATCTTCGGATCGAATACTTAGCACAATTTTAACGTTTCGAGTATTCGCTAAGCATATTTTAACGATATTCGCTATCGCTTGATCAGCTCTTGTCGTTAACTACACGATAAGAGTTTAATTAAAGGACAAAAAAGTTTCGAGTTGTTAGCGCCATCGACAAAAGATTTCATATATCACTTAGATTAAAATAAATAGTATAAAAGTTATAATAAAAAACAAATCGGGAAATGGCCAAAAAAAAGGAAAACGAAATAAACTAAGATGACTTTTGAGTGTTTGGCATATGTTTTATCCCAAGTTGAGGAAATAACGCACCATTCGTCGGTGGATATATATTTATTGCAAGAAGTGGGAGATCCTTTCAACTAGAGTGAAACATAATTTCATTTCTCAACTCGATATAAAACCAAAAAGGTTTCCATTTATGTATACTTTGCATAGATATGTGATCCTAAACTCAAAACTTTGGCGGTAATGATAAATACCAAACAGTGTGTTACAATTTACTTATTTGGAAAGTGGAAACCATAACATTCTATTGATTGGTGAACTTTGTAATTCATTGCAACTCATTTATTAAAAAAAAACATATGCTATTTCGAATATATAAGTATTTGCTTTTACCCCTCTTCTTTGTGCTTTTCGCAAATATTTCATTTTTTTAAGCTACTTTGCCACCTTTTCTCCATATTAATGAAAAGAAAATGTCAGCTAACAATAATCCTTATAATTAAGTTACCGAAATATCCACTCGTTAGTGCAAGCGACAAAATTCGTTATTTAACAACTCGACAAATCTTAATGATAAAATTTACAGAATTTCCCTAATGGCCATTCGTGGTTAACATTCGCTTACGCAATATAAGCGTAGCTCACTACAACCTGCAGCCGGGGTATACTAACATCACACCAATATCATCGATCTGTTGTTCTGTTATCTCCTTTCCGAAAAGAGGTATTCTACATGTTAATCTAGTTAAAAAGCTGCCAACGTACTAAGTTTTAGGTAAATCTATAATAGTAAATTTTCGGTAAATAAAAATATTTATACGATGTACCAAATTGAACTATAAATATTATTTTAATAAAAGGTATAATAAATAAAAAGTTAGCAGGTTCTGGAAAGAAAAGTATATCTATTATATCGATACATGAATACGATTTTTTCGAATGGGACGGTCACTGGTCTACTTGACTGAAGAAAAAGTACTATTCATCTTAACCTAAGTAAAAAGCTAACTACACCAAATTTCAATTCATTATTTAAAAAAAATTTAAATACATCATAAAATATTTTATTTTGACATATATCTACATTTTTTTATTATTTTATGCAATATATGCAAATTTTTTCAATGTTTAAATTTATAAAAAAAAATTAAATGCATGTAATTTTTTATTTTACGTATTTCAATACATTTATTTATAAATTGTTAAGTATAACGGAGAATTCAGAATCATAACTTTTTGGAAATAAACTTGAAAATTTATAGAAAGTGTGAATTGGTTCGAACTCTGCCGTAAGAAGTATTTTAAGGAGACGTGGTGATCTCCGAAGCAACTGTGATTTCTACCGTTTTGCTTAATTAATTTTTTTTCTTTGGTTTATGTTATTTTGTTTTACTTAATTTTACTTATTACATTTAATTTTATTTTTTTTATATTATTTCATTTTAATTTGTTTTACTTTAATTTAATTATTTTAATTTTTTATATTTATTCATTTATTTTTTTTTTTAATTTTTTTTTGTTAATTTAATAAAAAAAAATTTAAATTATATTTAAATAATTTTTTTATTAATATTTTTTTATTCCTTTTTATTTCATTTTAAATTATTTTATTTTACTTTATTTTATTTTTATTTTATTTAATTTAATATAAATTATTTGTATTTTATTTTATTTTATTTTATTTTTTAAATTTAATGTTATTTTATTTTATTTTAACTTATTTTATTTTATTTTATTTAATTTTATTTTATTTTATTTTATTTTATTTTATTTTATTTTATTTTATTTTATAATATTTAATTATCTTTAATTTTATTTTTTTTTACTTTATTTATTTTATTTTATTTATTTTTTATTTAATTTTATATTATTTTATTTATTTTTATTTTATTTTTTTTTACTTTCAGTTTTTTACTATATTTTATTATAATATAATATATATATATATATATATATATATATATTGCGTTTTTTATATTATTTTTTTTATTTTTTTTATTTTTTTTAGTTTCAGTTGTTTACTATATTTTATTATAATATATATAAATATATATATATTTAATCTTTTTTGTTTGATATCTATATTTACGACTGATTCGTATTACATCATTCTTGATTATTAACCGCATTTACCTACCAATGCGTTCGTTTGAATATTTGGCTGGCAATATTTAATGGATATGCAATTAGCCAACGGCGGAATGCAAATATGTTGAAATGATAGAAACTTTTTTTTTTTAATTTTTAATGAGATACAAATAGAAGCAAATATGTATTGTCTAAGCGATCATATCGCGCTACTATGTGGTCATATTACGATTTCATGGAAAGAAATACAACAAATGAAGAAAGAAAAAAAGCATGAAAACAATGTGCAAGCAACAAAAGTTAAAGTAAAACGAGAAAAGCGCGAACTCTTCAAAAAGCAACGCATATATACGAGTAGATACAAATCTACATATGACATTACGAGGCATGTTCGAAGGAAAAGTTGAATTTTAATTTTTCGTAGGCTGTGTGCATTCGACTATTGATATTTTGTTTTTGTTGTAATCGGACACATATTTTTATCATGTGCTTGCACTAGGAGCCAATTTCGATTAGTAGTTTGTTTTTGACAACCGAAGAAGTTTGTCACGTTTTTGTGTGCTCTTTGATTTTCAACTTTTTAAAGAAATGGATCAAAGAATATGTATTAAATTTTGCGTTAAAAATGGAATAGAGTGTTTCAAGGCACTTGAAATGTTGACTGTGGCATTCGGTGAGTCCACTTTGTCTCAGAAAAGTGTTTATAAGTGGTACAAGCGCTTTACAGAAGGCCGATAAGATTTTGATGACGTTGAGCATCCTGAAGGTGCGACCACGTCAACAATTATTCACTATTAGGGAAGTTGAAGAGGATGTTGGCATATCAATCGGCTAATGCCATTCATTTTTTTCGAATGTTTTGAGCACGAAACGTGTGGTAGCGAAGTTTGTTCCGAAAGTGCTAAATTTACAGCAAAAGCAATGCCGCATTAAAACGATCGATGCACCACACTAATGCTCCAGCTCACACATCAATGCCTCATCATAATGTCTCAACCATGGTATTCACCAGATTTGAAAGCGTTTTGCAACAACTGGTGAGATCAAGCCAGAATCGAAGAAAGAGCTGAAGTGCTTCGAAGATTGGAAAAATCGTAGGAACAAATATTATGTTCAAGGGAGATTACTTTGAAGAGGACAGTATTGATGATAAGTAAGTCCTTTTCAAAAAAAATTAAAAATTCACCTTTTCCTTTGAACACACCTCGTATGTATTTATTTGCGTTTTTACATATGCATATGTGGATGTGTTATTAACGCATGTAAATATGTGCTTCTGCATCTGTGCATTTATGCGATTGATTTTTATCATTGGGATCACATGTCACGCACAGCGTATGCATGGCATAAAAAAGTAGAGCGAGAGCAGAAAAGAGCGAAAAAAAATTTTAAGACAAAAAAAAACTAAAAGCCATCAAATAAAGTCTAAAGCCTAAGTTGGAGTTCCACATAAGCAAACAAACAACGCATACGCACACACTTACATATGTTGTTAAAAATCGCGCACACACACACATTCACTCATTCATAAGCTTTAGACAACAAAACGCATAGAAAAGTTAAAGAAACTGGACGTAAAACTACCGTTTGATCGATCGCTCTGATTAAAAATGCAACACATTTCTCTCTGTGATCTGTCACATCAGACATCACAAACGTAGGATGCGACGTGGGGTTAGTGCAGGCATGCGAGGCGCATGGCGGCACCAAATAGACTGTATATTTGCGCTGATGTTGCAGCTCTCTCTCTACATGTCTCTACCTATAGAGGTGCATAAATGCGTTTACCAACAGAGTGCATATAATGCAATAATATTTTTATTTATTAGACACATTTATATAAATGCTTACAAATATATGAATTGCATACGTATGTATGTACATATATATGTGAGTTTCGACGGTTGCCGGCTGTGCAAATATTTACTGAAGTGAAATTGATGTGGACGAGCGCAAAATGAAACAACAAGACTGTATGAAAGGAAAAATTTGGTACATACATATACAAAAGTATACACAGTGCCGGACAAAAGTCTATATACACCGCCTGTATTCGTTGCGTAGAAAGTACTATCACTTTGCTGGAAAATGTATGTATACAGTTTTATTTTAAATCCTTTTCTAATCACATGTATTAAAACAAATCCATTCTCTGGCATAAAATAAAAAAATTATGGTGAAGAAACGAAAAAATGTCCTCTACAAAAGTCTACATACACCCCCAGTTTACTAGCAGGTATGTCGATATTCTGTGTTGTTATGGCGGTTAGGTACCCCTTTTTACTAGTTTTCTTTTTAAATATGTTTTATAATTTGCTAGTATTGAATTTATTTGTGCTTTAAACACATTAGCATCAAAAATGGCTCCGCGAAAATATAAATATCCATTGACGTAGGAGCCTTGGTTATTCAGCACAGAAAAGGGAAGAAATCGAATAGCGAAATTCAAAAAAATTTAAACTTAAGTCCACCAAAGGTACAGACCATAGTAAAAAAAACTTTGAAAAAAATATGGATCCACCGAAAAAAAGCCCCGTGTTAGCCGCTTGAAGAAGTTAACTTGAAGAAACATCAGATTTATTCTGAAGGAAGTGAATGATGATCCCAAAATTACTGCTCTAAAATTTGACGAAAACCTCGCAAACTCAGCAAGAAAGTATATCCGTCCAAGAACAATTCGAAGAGCTCTGAACGATAACGGTTTCCACAGTAGAACGCCACGTGAAAAGCCTCTTATTTCTGAAAAAAAAAATCGTCAATTTCGCTTGGAGTTCGCTAAAGCACATTTAGACAAGGAAATGGTTTTTTACCAACAGTGAAGCATGGTGGCGGCAACGTAATGGTTTGAGGAGCGGTTGAGGAATCTGGAGTTGGAAAGCTTGTTATTATTGAGGGTAATATGGATCGATTGAAATATAAGTCATTGTTGGAAGCTAATCTGAAGCCTTTGGTAGACAGTTGGGAGCTTAGCGCAGGCTGGATCTTTCAACAGGTTAACGATCCAAAGCAGCCGGCCCATATTGTTAAGGATTGGTTGTTTCTAGCTCAGCATTACCCAAAGAACATCTAATTGAAGCTTGGGACAGTATTACTTCCTCAGTCAGAATTGACAAATTTAGTAGCTTCGATGCTACGACGGCTTCAAGCTGTTTCTGATGCGAACGGTGGAACCACTAAATACTAAAAAGATCATGCTACCTGATATTAGCCAAAGGTTTTGCGCCAAGATAAGGTATGTACTTATATGTACTGTATGTAGACCTTTGTCAATGTTTTACGTTTTTTTTTTGTCATAGCTTTACTATTTTATGTAAAAAATGATTTTTTGTTTGTTTTTTATGATAAGGGAAAATATTTGAAATAAATTATATCGTTAAGTGTTCCAATCAAAATTTTGGACTTTCAATTCAACGAAAATGGGGGGTGTATGTCGACTTTTGTCCACCACTGTATGTACTTATGTCAGTGTATTTAAAGCAATAATGATGCCACAGAGAGAGCCAGCACCTAATCAACGACTACTTTACTGCGTAGACAGTTTTAGAAATAGTGTTTAATTGAGAAAAAATATTGTCTAATAATTAAAAAAAGACCAAAAAAGAAAATAAATGAAATTAATAAATTTTTATTAATTTAAAGATTTTCGTATTGTTTTTTATTTAAAATAATTTTAGATAAAATAATAAATGCAGGCAAATTTTAAAGTTCCTTTCGTTTGAAACAGTTTTTAAGCACTTTTGTAAAAAAAAATGTATATAATTTATCTTTGAAGAATTTGATTTAATGTTGCTTGTTTCTCTTAAACCAATTTATTTCTCAGAGAGAAGTTTATTTCTTTTTTTATTTGACAGAAAATAAACCTTAAAAATATATAGAATGTTTAACCCTGTATGCACCATTTTGTATGAGAACAACGTGTTTTGAAACATTTATGGAGAAACTAAATTTTTAAATTTTGTCTTTTTTTTAATGTAAGGTGTAATTCAAAAAAGACAAAATTTAGATTTTAATTTGTATATAATTCACTCCAAAAAAGAAGTTCAGTACACGAAAGGGTAAAATTTACTTTAAGATTTCTAAACTTAGAAATAAATTAAGTGAAAAAATATAACATTTTACAACGTAATATTTAAAAATACAATATTTTAAAGTGAAATATTTTACAAAAACAATTAATATTATATGATGTTTTGGTATTGTCAAACGAGTATAACTTTACAAACAGTCTAAAATTAAAAATTTTAAATAATTTACTATATAAATAAATTTTATTTGAGTAAAAAATCTAGTAAACAGAATAAAAATTAAAAAAAAAAAACAATAAAATAGCAAAAGATAATTTTTTTTTTTTTCAAAAAAATTTTAACCTAAAAATTCTATTATTACTACTATTTTCATTTACATAATTTTCAGGAATTTATAATAATCGGAACTTTTTTCTAAAAAAAATATTTTTTTATTTAGCTTGGAAAATGTTTAATATTGGATATAATAACCTCCGACCATTTTATACCAAAACCGCTTCTAGCAATAGAACAAACACAATCTCACATTTCACCCCACAGCTGCCATCGCCCTAAAACATAGAAACGCAAAAAATTCCATTTATTTATACACACGCACACGTACGTACACGTTTAAGTATATTTACTATAAACGGCCGCACAACTAGTTGTAACACACGTAGCTAGCTGCTTGCTGCTGCCCCAGCGCTGTTACTACAACCATTGTTGTTGTTGTTGTTGTTGCTGGTGTTGTTGTTGTTATTGGTGCTACTACCATTGCAATTGTATTATTGCACTCGCTGCGTTCGAGTTTGTTTTACAATTAATGAAATTCGATCTTTTTATTAAGCATTTATTTGAACGCATTGGAAGTGTGTATTGACAGTCGCACAGTGAGCGACGGCTCAACGAAAGTACGCTTACTAATGCATACATACTAAAAACCAATACTTTGTAATTCAAGCTATGATCAGATGCGAGGCAGTTGGCAAATACGCTTTGCTATTTACTAGCAGCGGCAGTATGTTTGCATGCTGCGCATGCGCCCAGCTACCATGCTGTTGCTGTGTGTGGCAGCCAAGGAAAAAGGCAGAAAAGAAATGTTGGTGTGGAATGAAGTGTTGGAAAAAATGGGAAAAAATACTATATTTAGTTATTTTATTGTTTTGAGTTTTTTGTTGCAATTTTCTTTTATATTTCGTTCACGTTTTCCATTTACGAGCTTTTGTTGTTGCCCCCATTGTGCGTGCTGTTGACAATTTTCTATTTACTCACGTCGCTTAGGCTCATATAGTCATACATATACATGTACATAAATACATATTTTGTTGCAACAACATGACGCGTCTAGCAGCGCGAGCGACCGAGCAGACGTCCCACAGGCGACAACAACAACATATTAGCTGTAGGAATTGTCGCATTTGTGGTGACTGTTGCATGCCACGCATCATGTTGCCGTCAAGATGTAAACGAATATTTGTATGCCACTGCATGAGTCGCATTCAATGAACTCTCGAAGTCAGTCGTCGGCGTTGCTACAGCCAACTAGTGGCGTCTGCAACTTATTTGTACAAAAAAAATATTTAAAAAAAATAAAAAGTAAAATAAAAACATATAGAAAAATAATATATAATGAAAGCTAATAACAAAAACTGTTTGTCGTCAATTGGTGCATGCTGCGTTTTACCTCGCGTTGCTCCTCCATATATGTATGCAGCTTTAACAATTTGCGGCAGCTGTTGTCGTAGCTGCTGCCACATACAAGATCAATTGACTTTTCGTCTTCAAATGCTTGTTTGCAAATAGTTGCAACTTTAACAACAACAACAGATAGTCAGCCAGTCAGTCAGCCAGTCAGGCAGCATACCAGCAGCAAAGGCGCGTTGTGGTGGCAACAAATGTTGACTTTATTGTTATGCGTATGCGTATGAATGTCTGAATGCATAGTATGTGTGCATGTATATTTGTGTATAAATATTTTGCCATTTCTTGACTTTTGCGATTCACGACTTTTCACTCATTTCACTTAATAGTTAAGTTGGCCGCCGAATTGATTGGGGTGGCAATTGAATGTCCATTGAGCCCCATTAACCTTGATAAACTAATGGTTATTACGTACAAATACTCATAAATATTGTATTTAGCTTGTGTGCGTGACATGTTGAAAGCGTTGACACTCGAGTGGAAATTTTATTTTTATTTTAATTTATTTTATTTTTATTAATTTTACTAATTTTATTTAATTTTATTTCATTTAAATTAATTTAATTTTATTTAACTTAATTTTGTTTAATTATTATTTGTCTTTTATTTTTTGATTTTTAATTTATTTTGTTTTAATTTGTTTATTTTTCTTTTTTTTCCAGACAGACTTTGGTCTGCCCCCCTTTAATACTGGCAACATTATAACTGTCATGCTTTAAAACGATGAAAACTGGAATAACGTGAAAGACTACATAGAAAACGTACTCCAGTTAAAAAAACGGGGCCTGAACGCAGGTAATGGCATGTAATTATTAAGGCGAGAAATATGGAACGTCACCTCTGAAATAATGCGAAAGTGGTCTTAGGGTGGGCGACGGTCCCTCTGAGGAGAGCTCCGTAGTGACCTGAAAGTGCCACATACCATTGCTGTGACGACGGATTGATGATGCGGCAGGCATTTTTCTATCCTCCTCCCGTAAAAAAAAATAAAATATTTTAATTTAATATTTTTAATTTAATTTCATTTATTTTTTAATTTTTTCTTTTTTTATTTTTTTATTCTTTTTTCATTGCAATTCATTTTAAGTTATTTTTTTTTTGCTTTGTTGAATTTTTTTTCTTAAATTTATTTTATTTTATATTTTGCTTTGCGCAATTTCTTCCGTATGTTCCAATGAAATAAAATTAAATATAATTTCAAATAATTATGGTAAGGAGAGGTTGTTCAACCGACTCTACCTGCCTGCTATTTAAAATAGCTGCCAGTGGATTTGCTTAAGAGGTTGAATTGTATTTACCTACAGAATACAAATTATTCTTACGAACTGAGTATAACAACGATCACTGGTACATAAGACTGGTCCGCAAAAAAAAATTTTTTTTTTCTCCTTATTGTTTTCGTGCAAGAATTTATTTTAAATTATTCATCTTGTGCTCTAAACAAGGAATTTAACATACGAATAAGTGTAGCACATAGATTTTTTATTATAAGGTCCATTTAATTAAAAAATTACATTATTATTAAAATAACAAAAATAAAAAATAAAAGTGAAAGATAATTACGATCCAAGTTTTACAGTGAAAAATTGTAATTTTACAATCACAAATACTAGAAATATCAGTAAATTATCGTATCATGGTGAAAAGTTTAAAGTTACTAGGTCGTTTTTTTCTTCTCATTGTTTCTATTGGAGTTTCTCGGTGAATCGACCAACAGAAATCAGCAAGCATTGCTGCTGACCATTTCCCATTGTAGCGTTTTTCAAATTGCATAATATCCTGATGAAACCTTTTACCATGCTCATCTGATACAGTACCAAAATTTTCAGGAAAGAAATCTACGTGCTAGTCCAAACAATGAATTTTGAGCGACATAAAGCTTTATAAGCAGAAATAAGCTCTCGGATGATTTGTCGGTAGTTTTCAGCTTTTGTATTCCCGAGATTACACACTTTTACAAAAGCCACCCAAGCTTTTTTTCTGCTTTGTTTAACTTGAAATCAAATGCTTCATCTGTCATAAGCTCGCGTATCTGTTGACCTAAAAAAGTTCCTTCTTTCAATTTCGCGTCATTGATTCGAGGAAATTTCGGTTTGAGATATTGAAAGCTTGCACCTTCCTTATTCATAGCTTTCACAAAATTTTCCATCAGTCCCAACTTTATGTGAAGTGGTGGCACAAAAAATTTTATCATTTGGTACTAAAGATTTTTTAGACACATTTTTAAGACCAGGAGTCAAGCTCTTTGTTAGTATCCAAGTTCATTTGGTGTTTTAACAATATCTATGATGGCACTTCATTGTACTTTTAGAGTAATCGCACCACAAATGTAGAAAAAACTGTCCGTAGAATTTTTACAAGCTCGCGGCATTCTTTAACCTTAAATTAAGTAAAAAAAATTTTTTTGGAAAATTTTTAAATTTTTAAATTATATTTATTGGCTCCGTCTATAAAAAAAAAATACATAAACTACACATAAAATACTCAATACAAATAAAGAGAACATGAACCTTATGCAAAACTTACCAAAATATTTTATGTAGAATGTAGATAATTGAAAGAACAGTTTGCAACTAACTGTTGTAAACTCACAACGGGTACTGCCCATGCGCATTCGTACTACTATAAAAATCGGTAAAACTTATTTTTTATGTATATATGTATAAGGTTCTTGATGTTGACAAATAAAAAAATTGAAAAAAATTTATGAAATTAAAAGAAATTCATATCGAAAAATCTAGACGTGATAGGAAAAGTCGGCCCACGTGAATAGATTTAGAACATTAAAATCTTCATATTTAAAGCATCATTTTTTAATGGATTATTTTAATGCAGACCAGTGTAATCATATATACTTTGCTCGTGGGCTTTAAAGCTGCCACCAAATGCTGATTTAATAGCTACGATCCACATACCATATTTTTGTACTGATTCCATATGTAACAAACTTTACTTGGTAGGAAATAATTTTAATTATTAACCAAAACAAAAAAAAAAAAAAGTATTAAGAATCATGAAATCTATGCAACATAACCTTTTATATTTTTTCCGTAATGCATTCATTGTACTAAAAATTTTTTTTTGAATTATTACAAATAAATATTTCACAAGTTTATATAATTCCACAGCAAATTCGCCGACGGTTCTATAAATCGTGGGGGTTGGCATTTTAAGCTCGCTGAATACATGTACTTATTTCTCTGTCAAAAAGGTAATAAAACAAAAACACAGATAAGCGGCGCTAAAATTATATTTTTTATTTATTTTAATACGTATAATATTTCAATTTTATTTTTATTTTTTATTTTCCCCTGTACTTTATACCCTGAAGCCGGGTTACTAGGTCACATCAAAAAATGTATTTATTTATTACCTTTTCAGCTTAGAATTATATTAAGATTTATTAATACGCTCAAAAGGTGAATGAACCGCGAAGTGAGAAAAATTAATCGCATACATATAAACGTACAAAAGGGAGCAAAAACTTTGATAAACTTAATTTAAATAGCTTTCGTATGAAACAGAGCGAGAAGAAGCAGAGATATAAGGGAAAAGTTGCTGCCGCCGTTTTAATCAGTCACCGACTTATTTATTTTTCATCTACCGGCCCACTGATAACTTTGAAAGGATCTATCACCTAACTCTTCTAAGATCCACCAGTATGCCTCCATACAACTTATTCAGTCAGTGAGCTGAATATCTTATGTTATTTAAGCTCAAATGAAGAAAATCCTATTTTTGAGAAGGCTTGTGTTTTTAAACCTCATAGTCTGTAAGTTTATAATGTTGAGTATTAAAGCTGTAAAAAAACTAAAAGGCAAAACAACTTCATCTGTGAAAAAGTAGACGCTTTCAATGACATATCGAGTTGCTATAAATCTGATTAGTTTGCATTGGCTGGCTTTGCACCCTACGCATGCGACGCATTTGTCACTTTTACAGATTAAAATTAACCAGTCTTTGCTGCTTCCTCTTTCGCCTAGCTTGTCTTTAACTGCTTTTCTATTCTCATCGCCTCTCATCTTTGGCATTTGGAGCTTTATTGGAGTGGTTGAGAAATAATGAATTATTTGTATAGCAGCAGTGGCACCATAATGAAGAGTGAGGCGTCACAGCCCACTAGCGTCTGCTAAGGATAAATATGTATTAAATGATATATGTAAGCATGTAAGCATATATATTTGTGGTTTCTCAACCCACACGCTTGTGTTGTGTCAATCCGTTTGGCTGGGGACGCACGCACATATGTGCGTTTAAAGTGGGCATATGCATGTACATAAGTAAAGGTACGAAGATCTATTTGCTTACTTGTATGTATATTCTTAGATATGATGAGGCATGAGCTTTGGCACGATTCTCTTTGTCCGCCGATGCTTCTATTATCTGCATATGTGACAGCTCTCTTTGCGCCTCTGTGTGAGGTGTTTATTTTTAAAGATGGCAGCTTTATCTCGTTGGCTGACAAATCAATATCTCAAACGAGCGGCGATGAGTAGGCAGGTCTCTAAAGCAACAACAAGTAGTAATTTGCTTTTGCAGTTCAGTGCGTCATGAGTTGAATGAGGCGAGGTGCTGACTCCTCTAATGCCCATAATTTTTATTTTTTTAAAATTAATTTTTATAAAATAATTTAAAATTTTTAATTTTAATTTTTAATGTTTAATATTTAATTTTTAACTTTTGATTTCTAATTTTTAACTTTTGATTTTTAATTTTTTATTTTTAACTTTTAATTTTTAATTTTTAATTTTTAATTAACTTTTAATTTTTAATTTTTAATTTTTTATTTTTAATTTTTAATTTTTAATATTTTATTTTTAATTTTTAATTTTTAATTTTTAATTTTTAATTTTTAATTTTTAATTTTTAATTTCTAATTTTTAATTTTTAATTTTTAATTTTTAATTTTTAAGTTTTCATTTTTAATATTTAATTTTTAATTTTTAATTTTTAATTTTTAATTTTTAATTATTAATTTTTATTTTTTAATTTTTAATTTTTATTTTTTAATTTTTAATTTTTAATTTTTAAGTTTTAATATTTAATTTTTAATTATTAATTTTTAATTTTTAATTTTTAATATTTAATGTTTAAGTATTAATTTTTAATTTTTAATTTTTAATTTTTAATTTTTAATTTTTAATTTTTAATTTTTAATTTTTAATTTTTAATTTTTAATTTTTAACTTTAAATTTTTAATTTAATTTTTAATTTTTAAATTTAATTTCTAATTTTTAATTTATAATTTTTTATTTTTAATTTTTAGTTTTTAATTTTTAATATTTATTTCTTAGTTTTATTTTTAAATTTTAATTTGTATATTTTAATTTATAATTTTTGAGTTTTAATTTTTAGTTTTTAATTTTAGTTTTAGTTTTTAATTTATATTTTTTAATTTTTAATTTTTAATTTTTAATATTTAATTTATAATTTTTAATTTTTATTTTTTAATTTTTAATTTTTAATTTTTAATTTTTAATTTTTAATTTTTAATTTTTAATTTTTAATTTTTAATTTTTAATTTTTAATTTTTAATTTTAATTTTTAATTTTTAATTTCTAATTTTTAATTTTTAATTTTTAATTTTTAATTTTTAATTTTTAATTTTTAATTTTTAATTTTTAATTTTTAATTTCTATTTTTAATTTTTAGTTTTTCAGTTGTTATATTTATATTTAATTTTTAATTTTTAATCATTAATATTTTATTTTTAATTCTTATTCATTAATCTTTAATTTTTAATTTTTAATTATTAATTATTAATTTTACTTTTATTTTTTTTATTTTTTTTCAATCATTATGTATAGGTAAATTTATTTTTTATTTTTTAGTTATCTGATCCAATTATTGATAACAATAGGAACAAATCCGGAACTAGTTCTTTTTAAACTGTTTCATTGAAGTTCACTACTCATTTCAAATAACGTTTAAATAAATAAATCAAATCTATATATTCTGAATTTATCTTGATCTCACGTTGATGATATTTCGCCTGTCATTAGTTGTTTTGTTTAACATGAGATCACTACTCTCGTTGATGCTATACTCGCATACACTTATAATAATAATATGTTTGTATACTGAGTTGTTGTTGCTTGTCACAATGTCTATTTTTAAATTATTTATTTTTTTATTTTACACATAAATAATATATATATATATATATTATATATATAAAATTATGTGTTTTTGTCATATCTATGCTATAATGATTTGGTCAAGGTTGTCACTGAGGTCGAGGCCATTTAGTTTATAGATAGGGAAATGTGTCGCACAATTAAAGAAATTTTTAGACAAATAGAAAAAAAATATATATATATATATATATATATATATATATATATATTTTCTGTTATATTTAATTTTCATTTTTTTTTATTTTTTTTTTTTTTGTAGTCGAGTTTTTTTTAGAGTCGAGCTCCTGGGGATAGTAGAAAACTGCATAAGAAGATTTTGTATACGGCAAAAACTATAGTATTGAAATTTCGATGTGGAGATGGAATATATACAAAATAATACTTGACAAGTAACATTTCGAATTTATTATTAATTAAGAAGTAATACTTGTTTAACAATTTCTTTTTTTTCCTTTTTTTGTATTATATTTTCTTAGTTAAATTAATTTTTCGAAAATTTTTTCAAATTTCAATTTGTTTATGGTACAAATTGAACTATAGTTTATATTGCTGCCAACATGCACTCAATGCTTGATTGTAATTGAGAAAGCCGCCACTCGTTTACCGTTTTCACACATACTTCTAATTGACCCAATTTTTTGTTAAAATGTTTACTTAGAAAACATAAAATTTTTTCATGTCATTCTCATCACTACTTTTTTATTTCTGCCTTTTCACTTTAATTGAGCGCACTTATGTGCCTTCAATTTTTTTTCCATATTTAATTATAAATTTTCTATCATTGCATGCAGCGCCTCCTCTATGCATATTGTTACTCCATCAAAGCTAGCATCAACATAATTAACATTACAACGTACTTTATGTACCATCAAAAAGGAAAAAAGGAAAAACATTTTTAATAATAATAAATAAAGTAAAGAAACGCTGTGCATAACAAATAACTGCTTTCCAAATTTTCATGCAATAAAAAGTCCAACCCTTCAAACAATTGCTGCTGTTTGCCATCATTGTAATGTGTGAGCAATGCTGCCGCCAATAAAAATAATAACAATAAACAAAAGGCAAAAAAAAAGGAGTTTAATTAAAATTTATGCGGTCACCCATCAATGCGGCAATCATAATTATAATCAACAATTATTTTACGAAAATATTCCGCACGAAGGGTTTGGTGGTAGGCAGCATCAGCATGGCATACACGGGCAGCATCAATAAATTTCATCAAAAAAACAGTGCGCAAGCGCATTATTGCATGCAACATTTTGCTGGTTGAAGAGAGGTAGCTTCCATTTCAGTATTGCTTTTGAGGGGGTACAATTATAAATTGTTGTTATTATTGTAAATTTTTTTTTCTTTTTTTTTTTTTTTGTTAATGTAAAATTACAAATAATTCGTATTTTCTTTTCTTTTCATTCCTTCTCTACCGTTATTGTTGCTTAAGTAATTGGAGCGATTTTGTCTGCCTGATAACCATTGATTCAACTTAGGCAGCATGAGAATGCTGTTATGTTTTAAAAGCTTTTAGTTTTTGTTTATAAAATTAAATTGTGTCACGTGTATGCATTTTTTTATGATTTCAAAGCCCTGTCTTTTATATTTTGAAAACTATGGCGCCTGCAATTAAGTTATCTTTTTTACTAGACACACCCAGTAATCTTGCTCACGGTCACTATATGAGATTTGTTATCACAGAAGAAAAAAATTAAATATTTTATAAAAAAATAATTCAGATATAAAACAATAAGGCAAAAAACTTGGAATATATTACTTTATTTATAATATTTAATTTAATTTAATATTTCTTAATTATTTTTTGTTTGTTTTATATTACATATATTTTATTGTTTTATTTAATATAATCTAATTTAATATTTTTTTTTCATTTTTATTTTTTTTTTTCCTTTTTTTATTATTTTTTATTCTTTTATATTTTTCTTTTATTTCTTTTAATTTTAAATTGTTTTATGTTATCTAATTTAATATTATTTTATTTCATTTTATTTTACTTTTTAATTTTTTATTTTTTTATTTAATTTTTTAATTTTATTCTGTTCTATTTTTTTTTTTTGTTAATTTTTAATTTTTTGTTTTTTTTTGTTTTTTATTTTATATATTTTTTATTTATTTTTTATTTCATTATATTTTTTCATTTTATTTTATTATTTTATTTTCATATATGATATTTTTTTATTTATATTTTATTGTTTAATTTAATATAATTTAATTTAATATTTTTTGAAATTTTTTTTGTTCCATTTTTTTAATGTATATTTTGTATTTATATATAATAATATTTTAATGAATAAAATTTTTTAATTACAGCAAATAATTGTGTAGAATCGTGTAGCATGGATTGATAGTATAGATAAATTAAATATATATATATACTTACGGACATAAGTATATACATCTCATATTTTTTTTGAATCGCACAACCCACTCGTCAACACCAAATTCGGTGCATTACCAAATGTGGCATATTCAATTTATTTTCCTCATCAACTTCAAATTTTGATTAAAGCAATGTGGCCAACACTTGTAATTAAGCAGCTTATCAAACAAGTTTTCTATAAAAAAAAGCTCTAATGGCAGCTGCGGCAAATTTCAATTTTGATGTAATTTTTTTTTTTACATTTACCACGAGTCTAAACTATTAAGTTTTCCTTTTTTACTTTTGTTCTTTAGGAAAATGATTTTTCCAAACTAATACTCTACGCATGCTGGCAGGCGGTCGGTGATCGTCTCGTTGAAATTCTAACGCACTGAATCCGAGTGCGAGCCTAATGCTGCAGCTGTGAGTCGGCGTTACGACTTTGAGCCAATTGAAATGCGCAAGGCAATCAAAAAACCATTTTTCTTCACCTGTCATATTGTACTGTGGCATCAAACGAGTTTTGTGACTGTGACAAACATGCATACATATGTACTACATGCTTAACTACAAAGCTTAGAGTTGATTGTTAGTAGGCGACGTTCAAGGTGCTTACCATCCTAATCTTTTTTTATAGTTATAAATGTGCTAAGATACGCATTTTATATATATTTAGAGTTCGGAACCTTCAGCTCACAGCTTTAGAATACGTTTCTAACGCTGATAGGAAGAGACGAAGATGCGGCAGCCTGCTATTTGGTATTCTTGCACTATGAACAGTAATCAACAACAGTAATATATCAAGAGCCATATAATTCACGTTTTAAGTTCCCACTGACTTCTTCATTAATATTTCAATCGCTGCTTTGACTACTAATATGTTTAATTTAAATTTATATAAATATATTTTTCCCTTGTTTCATTTTACTTTATTTTACTTTGTTGTATTTCGTTATATTTTAGTTAATATTTTATTTTTTTTCGCTTTATTATTTTATTTCTATTTTATTTTATTTGTTTTTTACTTAATTAAATTTAATTCTATTTTATTTTATTTCACTTTATTTTATTTTATTTATTTATTTTTTTTTAATTTTATTTTATTCTGTTTTATTTTATTTTATTTTATTTAATTTTATTTTATATTAAATTATATTATTATTATTTTTTTTTTTTTTATTTTTATTTATTTAATTTTTGTATTTTTTTTATTTATTTGTTTATTTATTTTTTATTTTTATTTTATCTTACTTTATCTTATTTTATTTTATTTTATTTTATTTTATTTTGTTTTATTATATTTCATTTTATTATATTTTCTTTTATTCTATTTCACTTTTAGTTTATTTTATTTTATTTTAGTTTATTTTATTTCCTTTATACTAGTTAATATTATTTTGTTTTAATTTCAATAGTAAATTTTTCTTAATAATTAATATTTTAATCTCATTTGCAAACAAAAAATGTTTCTCATTTATTCTTTTCTGCTTGAGAAGAAATGTGGCAACAAGTGGTTTGAGCAAGCAGTTTCATAATATAACGTAAGCGCAACAAAAACAAAAATCAACTGAGGCCATTAGTCAATCTAACCAAAGAAAGCTAATAAAGACTTAGAGATCAAAGATGCCACATTATATCCAACAAATGAGTAGTCTAATAAATAAATGAGAAGGAAAAAAACAAATAACAGTTTATCGTGTTTTTGACGTGAAAGCCTTTCATTCAAGCAATTCATTCAGCGAACTCCGACACTCCCGTCACTTAGCTCCAGCAGCTGTTGGGGCATAACAAAAGACTTCGCGGTAAGTGGCAAGTCGGTATGCATAGCATAATTTTTTATGTTCATACATATTCCCTTATTAAACGTTACATATACACATATGTACATACGTGCTTACATTCATACTTGCATGTATGTGATTAGTTTTCTGGCAACCTCAGTGGAGTCCATTGAACTGAGCTACCACCGCTCACACTTCCACTCTGTCATCCAATATAAAGGCTTCAGTTTAAGCAGCAATAAACCAAAGAAAGCCATAAAAAAGTAAAAAAGTCAACGAACCAACACGCAAAAAGCATTGGTATAAGAATAAGAAGACCAAAAACACTTCTTTCTTTTTCTTTTGTTATGTCAAACTTTCGTAGGAACGCTTCAAGAACTTGTGATTTAAAAATATTTTTCAAGAATTCCAAAAAGAGAGCAGGGAATGAAGTCAATATGAGCAAAAAAAAAAAAACTGGAAAATATATTTTGCAATTTCTACTGCTATTGCTGTTGTCGCCTGCTAAGCAGCCCGTGCGCAAGCGTAATGCGACACCTTTATCGAAGGCGCCGGACATCGCTTTGCTTGCATCAAAAGTAGCAGGTGTTTGGGTAAATTGTTGTGGTTTTTTTCTCTTTTTATGCAATTTAGTATTTTCGCAACACCAAAAAAAAAATTATTGAAGAAAAAACTGTTTTCAAACTGGGTTAAAATATGCGGCATGTAACATAAAAAAAAAACACAATGTTAATTTCATGTGCAACATAAATTTTAGTATATAAAAAATTTAGCAAATATATATATACAGGTATATATATTTCTTATACAAGTTTTTTGTTTTTATGAAACTGGCTAAAAATGCTGTATTACCTACCTTTTCTGTAAACTCTTGGCTAAAAATCGTAATGGAAATAATTATTCTCTCACTTACATTTTTTAAATATACTAAGTATTTAATAAATTAAAAATATTTTAAACTATTTTGAAAATAATTATACTCTTAAATAATGTTTTATTAGTTTTAGAGGATTTTTTGCGTTCATTTTTCAGTGTTATGAAAAACGTTTCAAGAATTTAGACGATTACTTTCAAAGCCATTTTTTCCAAATTTTTTCTTTCTTCAAAAGCATATATATTTTTAATTCCGAATATTAAGGGAGCCCACGATGCTAAATGGGAATTTGCTCGAGCATCATAGAGACCTATAGAGTTGCGAAGCTTAGATAACAGAAAGAAAAAAAATGCTATATGATGTATACCTTTTCATCGGGGGAGGGAGCGGCTATAAGTTTTCAAAAATCTAAAAAAAAAAAAACTATTGCATGGAAATGCTTGAGCGCGTCAGAAAATTGCCATTTTGAAATACTCAAGCGTGTCAGATTAAGATATATATGGTTCGTCTTTATGTCCTAGACGTGCTGTCTTATAATCTGACGATTATCTGGAGCGATTCGCCTAATCTGATAATTAAAAAAAAAATTCTTTTTTTAATCATTGAACTTAAATGATTGAGATGTATCAGCAGCCACAGTAGATGTGGAATCAACAGTAGCATGTGTTTCGGAGCACTCTCCAGAAACAGGAGCAAGTGATTTGGAGCCATTACCAGAAGCTTCTGATGCGTTGCCACGTTCCACTACACTTTGCTGTATATACTGTATGTAATATAATCCATTTAACGATGATTCTATGGAAAGTTCAAGATTATCGTATGTTGTTCGGGATTTTCGGAGAACCGGTTTTTGTAATGTTTCTATTGTAAATTTAATTGTTTTTTGCAAAGTAGTTTCACCACAAAATCCACACTTTATGTTAATATCACTCATAGTTAATATTTTTAAAGTTTGAACTTCACATAAATTATATTTAAATAACAAAATAAGCCAGAAAGTTAAAAAATCGTTCTAAATAATATAAAGCCACGAATGAGCTGTGTGATGATGTCATGGCAACAGAAACCAGAATGGGAGCGGAGTTAGAGAGTAATAAATGGAGGAAAAGTGAGAGAGGAATAGAAACGCGGAGAGGAGAATATAGGCATCACGCAGCTGCACGTTTTAAAGTTTATCAACTAATTTTTGTTATTTCGGCTTGTAGAAATCGTCAGATTATATATTTTTCGTTACCCTTGAATTATTTTCTTCAAAATAAAAGAAAATTCAGCCACACTCGAGAAGGTCAACATGACGTTTTTTTTTTAAACCACTTTTGCAGCCCACCACTTTCTTTACGTCACTTGCAAATTGTCAGATTAGTGGAATATACACTTTTTAGCATGTAATTAATTTACCCTCCCTTAATGACGCCCTCGAGAATTTCTGATGATAATTTTTTTTTACTAAACTGATACTTTATCCTTGACGTACGGCCATATATATATAGGGCTCATATTTTATGGAGGTACTTAACCGGGTACAAGGTATCCGCCTGAATATTAATTTGACACGCCTCAGTAAATCCTGAAATCCCCGCTTGACCTCCCCTACTAGAAAGCGTACCAACGAAACGTTTCAAGCAAATACGCCGTTCAAGAATTAACATTTTAATTCATAGAATATTCAATTTCATTGATTTTAGTAAACAAACTATTTAAAGACTTTAAATAATTTTAATCTTAATTTTGTTGCCTTTGTTATGTACATTTGCAACGAATTCTTGGCGAATTTTAATTATTTTAAATATAAAATGTTTCTTATTTAAAAATATTCCAAAATTTTTAGAATTAATTAATGGACATATTTTTAAATGAATTTAAAATATTTTCGATGTATTTTTAAATAATGTTCAGTTATTTTGATGTTATTATTTTTTTTAATTTTTTTAATTTTTTTCTTCTTGTAATACATATGTACGTCCTAATTAGGTTTAATATTTTTTACAAAATTCCAGTTTAATAATTCTTAAAAAACTTGCCATAGCAGGTGCTTAAAATAATGCAAAAAGAATTTGATTTTGGAATTTTCTGAATTTAAATAATTTTGTGATAAAAAAATCAAATTTTAACCAAATATTTGAAGCAAGAAAATTTCCTTTTTACGAATTAAAAAAAATACAAAAGAATTAAAAAATAATAGCATTTATATAAAAATATGAGCACTCAAGATCAAAATAAATGCATTTTTGAGAACGATCAACGACACTGAAGATGGCAGAACGCCGAAACCGGTTTGTCTCAAAACCAAATTTGAAAAGGGACGACGGGAACTCGTTCCAATATTCATCAGCATTTTTAAACTTAACACGACATTCAAAGAAAATATTTGGCTACAAGAATTAAAGAAAAATTTAGAAAAAAACATTTTTAATTGAAAAATGAACACAAAAACCAAAAAAATTGCAAAAACACACCAGTAAAACATCGCCTATCGTGCAGTCTTAATTAGTTAAACAAATATTGGCATTTCGTTTACGCTGCATAACTTCGTTAATGCACTTATGTAATTGCAGCCAAATGCAATGGCTATGGACACACACATGCATATGTACATAAAAAATAAACTAAAGAAATAAGGCAATTCACGCGCGAAAAATCAATAGTACAACTACTGACATATATATTTTTATTACTTGTTGTTGTTATTGCTTTTCTTACAAATTCTTCGTTCCCGTCCACTGAAACAGGCTAGTGAGCAGGCAGTGAGCATTAGTTTTTATTGAACATAAAAAGCGCACATGTATAGAAACAGCAACAACAACAACACATTTTTAACAGCATTATTACAGGTCGGTATGCAATATAACAAATAAATGTACAAAAATGTATCTGCATGTAGACTTGTAGGGGACATGAGTTGCATGCGACAGGGTGACGACACCCGTCGACAACTTTTTCACGCTTATCCCACCAGCTGCAGCAACCGCACACATTTGCTTACTCCCCTACCCAGGCACTTGTCTCGGAGCGCTCCTCTTATTGGAAAAAAATTGTATAAACGCCGTACTTTTGGACTATATTGAACATTTTAAATAAATATTTTTGCAATTGAAGAATATAAATAAAAGTTATAGATTATATATACATAACAAAGAATGAATGGTGGGTAAGTGAGCTTATAAATTAAGCAGTTGTTCAATAAGAAAGTATTAAATTTGCTAATAAAACTCCTTAGCTATCTGAAGAAACTAGTCTGCTGCTGCACTTAGAATTGATATATATATATATATATATATATATAGCATTACTTCTTTTTATTTAATATAAATTTTTGTTTAAAAGGTATTTATTTAAAGTACAATTTTTTTTATAAAAAAAATTCTGATCCCGATTTGTTTTCAATATTTATCTATTTTGCTCTGACTAGGTTAACGAATTGACCATTTAAATAAATTAATTAAATTTCCCACTAGTTAAATCTATGGCAGCAGTGATAAATATTACTCTCAAATCAATTACCTTGACAATTCTATACATTTGAACGCTATAAAGTTGCAATCAATTAAAGCGAAAACTGTTTTATATAAGCTATGCAATTGTTTGTAGAAAAATGGCCTCATCAATATAAAAGCAACAACAGCAGCGAAAAAAAAATTTAATAAAAATATAAATTCAAATTGGATTGTGTCATATTCAATCTATATAAGGCAAACATACATACATGCACACACAGGAACTGCTGTAAATAAATGTAAACAGTTTTGTATGTATATCTGTATGCGACTGTTGCAATGCTAACTGCAAGAGTCAACAGATACTTGTCTGCATTTATACACTCGGCTACTAAATTAGTATAAGCACTCATACATACATACGTACACACATTGTACTATGTCTACATACGTATTGTATATACAAATAGTCATGCATAGGTTGCATATATGTACGTTTAAATAGTGTATTATAAGCTGGTTATGAACTGAATTGGGTCAACGAGGAATTAACGCGCCAAAGTCACTGAGTATTCATGGCATTTTTTATTCGCTGGAATCTTTATGTTTTATACCCTGCTGGTATTAAAAGTTTTATTATAAATATTTTAACATTTTTATTTTTATTTCATTTCATTTATTTAATCTAATTTTATTTAAATTAATTATTTTATTTTATTTAATTCAATTATTTTAAATTTAAGTAAAATAAAGTCGATTTTATTTTATTTCATTTTTTATTGATTTACATTTTTTTTTAATTTCTTTTTTTTTTAATTGGTTCGTTGCTATTTAATTTAATTTTTTTTATATTTTGTTATATTTTAGATACTTTTTTATTATATTTTAATTAATTTTATTTATTTATTTTATTTCATTTTATTTTCTTTTACTTTTTTATTATTATTTTTTATTACTTTTTTTATTTTACTTTAACTTATTTTGATTTCTATTCTTTACGTTTTTATTTATTTTTTGTTTTATTTTATTTTTATTGTATGTTATTTCACTTACTTAATTAAATTTTAATAATGAAAATTAAATTTTTTATATATCTTTTTAATTTTCGTTACTTTATTTATTTTTTTTTGTTTTTTATTATTTTATTTTATTAATTTATTTATTATATGTTTGGATTTTTTTACATAATTCAATTTTTTTTTTAATTTGATATTGTTTATCTTTCTTTTTTGGTTTTTTTAAATTTTTAATTTCTGTTAATTTCATTACATTTTATTATTTTTTATTTTATATCGGTTTTTTTTTAATATTATTATATTATATTTTATTTGCTTTTATTTTAATTTATTTATTTAAGATTTTAACGTTATTAAAAAAAACTTATTTTAATTTTGTGGCATGTTTTTATTTATTCTTTTCTTGTTTTATTTTGTTTTAATTTTAATTTTAATTTTAATTTTTTTGTTTAAAATTTTTTTCATTTTAATTTTTTTTTTAATTATAATTTTTTTAATTATAATATCATATTATATTTTATATTATTCAATAACTAGTTTTTTAGTATATTTTATTGTCTTTACTTTATTTTATTTAATTTAAATTATTCATCCAAAACTAAAACCAAAAAGTATAAATTACGGTGTAAAACGAATTTAGCGCTTCCTTGCTTGAATTGTTTATACAACTTGCACCTGTATTTGTGTTTTGTCTTGTTTTTGTTGTTGCTTGCGCACGTTTTTCTTCGCAGTGATTTATTTATTCCCTTGTTTGTGTTTTATTTGATTTCTTATGTTGCCTATTTGGTATTTGCTTTTCCAATATTGGCAATTTTGTCTCTTTTTCTGGTTGTTTCATGATTTTTTTTTATCCAGCGTAAAATAGTTTATAATTTTTTCTTAGATTTGTCGAACTTTTTGCTAGTAAGAACACCAACGCGAAAAAAATATTTTCTATAGTATTTTTTAATACCAGTTCGAAGGCAAACTATATTTTCATAATTGAATTGATTTTTCTCTTGTTTAGGGGTAATTTTTTCTTAGTTTGAGCAGAAATAAGTATTTTCAACTATAATATTATTATCAGCCAGATAATATAGCAACAACTATATGTTAGCTACAATGACGTATAGCATTTTATGTTTTGTGGGCATAAATTTTTTTCTTATTTTTCTAACAGAGCCGGCATGGCCCCACCAAGGTCATCAAGCAAACTCAAAAGAGGTTATGAACGCTTTAAATATCAAATAAAAATTGAAATATAGTAGTAAATAAAATAAAGCAGTAGACACAATCAAAGACTCCAGTCAGCATAGAATGCTGTTTTAGAGAGAATTGACTTTGAACGAGGAGTGAATGCGGAGCGTAGACTTGTTGATGGTAGGTGTGCAAGGCAATATGTGATGTCGTGTCTCGGTTTGAGTCGCCAGGTGAGTTTCAAGCTTGTACTGTTGTTGCCATATCAGCGAATAGCAAGGTGTACAATGGCAGTCGCAAACAAAAAATTGAGTTTATCAAAAAATATGTATACAATTGTGAGAGGGGGGGTGGCGGAGTTGTCAGCCACGTGTTGCCTTCGTATGACATTTTTCGGCTGCGAGAAATATTTGTACCACGCCTACAAAAATTCTGCAAAAAAAAAATCTTTTTGCACCTACCTTCGGTGTCAATTGAAATTTAACGGTGTTGTACATTTCAAGAAAAGAAAACTTGTTGTGCTGATTTTTTTTCCTTTTTTGTTAACAATTTTTATTTTTTCTCTTCGTTCTTTTATTAACTAATTTCTTTAAATTAAATTAATTAATTTAAATTTATTTATTTATTTTTTATATTTTCATTATTTCTCACTTTTTTATTACAATTCTTTGAGCCATTAAAACTGCATGATTCAATCGGCCTGCGCCACTGCTGTTTTATCAGCTAAACCCAGCCGGATCACCAGCTATCGCCGAGACTCTCTCTCCATCGCTGTCATTGCGTCTTTGTTCGCTTGGGGCGATATACAATAAGCAAGGTGTTTGAAAATTTATTGCCATCTTTGATTGGCGTACACAGCAAGTAACATATGCCAGAACATGGATGTGCAAATTGCAGCTACATGCAGCAGACGCAGCAGTAGCAGCAACAGGCAGCACCTACACAGCAAACGACCAGCAACTGAATGTTACCGCAACATTTGCTGAAAATCGGCAAATTTATCAAATTCTTTTTGCTACTTTTATTTTCAGTATTTAATCTTGTTACTGTAGTTGTGCTGTTTCACTTGTTGGCAACTTGTTACACCAGCAACCATTTACAGCGATAGCGGCAGCCGTGCGAAGTTTAGTGATAGAGTTGGAGCAGTCGAGCGACAGCAGCATTCCTGTTCCGCATACCGATTTGTCGAATTAATAAATAAATTCTCATATATGTCAAACGAGTTTAAAGCAACAACAGCAACAGCTCTATAGAAGAGAAGAGGTGGAAGGCAGGTCAGAGCAGTGTTGAACAACTCATACGTACTTGCCACAGCCGCATGAATCGGTTTGATAGCAAAACTGAAACTAGAAGTTGTTGCGCGTTTTATACTTGTAAATACTTTTGTTGCTTTTTCTATTTGTAAAACAGCAACAAAGAAGCTAAAGAAAAAAAATTATTAAAAAAAAATGTGGATCTGTTGTTAGCGATAACAAGAATTTTCATTTTTAATTTGTCTGCGCACTTTTATCGCTCATCTTTGGCACACGTACAAGCGCAACTACATATGTTTTGCACATACGAGTACGTAAGTGGTAAACACTCGTATGTACTCGTATGTCATAATGTATTGTGTCAAGTCAAACCAATTAATGGTGAAATGCATTTTGGTATTGGATGACAAAATATTGCCTGGTGGCAGATTTTGAGATTAATATTGCATATAAAAATAAATAAAAATAAGAATTTATTGCTTTATGTGACATATGTGTATGTATATATTAATGTAGTTTAGTTTAGCTAATAAAAAAATAAAAAACAAAACACATTATATTTACTGCGGTTCACTTTATGCCAATATTACAAAGTTTGAGGAGCTCAAGGAATACTTTTTTCATTTTTCATAGTTTCTTATTAGAAAGTTTGTAATCTCATAGTGTTCTACCTTTAGCCCTGTAAATATCTAATTCTTACATCAACTTTCACTCAGATTCTGATTTTGACTTTGACTTTGACTCATTATTTTTTTCTTGGAAAAATAATAGTTTCCTATAATCATCCAACTCAAATTCTAACTCTAAATCGGATTATGAACTTGAATTTAGATTTGACTCTGTTTCGGGCACTAAAACTGATTCTCACTCTGACTCTTACTCCAAATCTAAATTTAATTTTATATCTGACTTCAACTCTGACTTAAGCTCCTTGACTCTGACTCTGATTTTGACTCTCAACTTGACTCTAACTCTCACCTTGAATCTAACTTTGACACTGAGTCTGATTCTGAGTGATGATTCTGATTTAGACTCTCTTTAACTCTAACGCTGGCCCTGACACTGACTGTGGCTATGACGTTGACGATGACTTTATATTTGATTCTGATTGTGACACTAATTCTGACTCTGACTATGACTCTGACTCTGACTCTGACTTTGGGTCTGAGACTGATTCTGACTCTGACTTTGGCTCTGACTCTGACTCTGACTCTGACTCTGACTTTGACTTTAACTTTGGCCCTGACTCTGACTGTGACTTTAACTCGGACTCTTACTTTGATTATAACTTTAACTCTGAGTTTGAATCTGATTCTGAAGCTGACTCTAACTCTGACCCTAACTCTGACTTTGACTGTGACGCGACGCTGACTGTGATTTGATTATGATTCTGATTCTGATTCTGATTCTGATTCTGATTCTGATTCTGACTCTGGCTCTGACTCTGACTCTGACTCTGACTCGTAACTCCGACTCTGACTCTAACTCTAACTATGACGCGACGCTGACTGTGACTCTGATTCTGATTCTGACTCTGGCTCTGACTCTGTATGTGACTTTGACTTTGACTATGACTTTGAATCTGACTCTGCCGCTAACTCTCACCATGAGTCTGATCCTTATTTTGATACTGACTCTGACTTTAACTCGGATTCTGACTTTGACCATAACTCTAACTCTGTCTTTGAATTTACCTCTGATTCTGACTCTGACTCTAACGCTGACTCTGACTCTGGCCCCAACTCTGACTTCGACTCTGTCTTTGAATATGACTCTGATTCTGACTCTAACTCTGTTTTTGAATCTGACTCAGATTCTGTCTCTGACTCTGACTCTGAGTCTGACTCTGACTTTGACTCTGACTCTGATTACGACGCGACGCTGACTGTGATTTTTGTTATGATTCTGATTCTGATTCTGATTCTGATTCTGATTCTGATTCTGATTCTGATTCTGACTCTGACTCTGACTCCAACTCTGATATCTACTCAACTAATTCTGGGTTTGAATCTCACTCTGAGTCTAATTTTAACTATATTCATAAGAAATAACTCTAAAACTAACTTTACTATCTAAAACTATCTTTGAAATTTAGAACAATTAACCACCAAAAATGTTTTTTAAGCAAAAAGTATACCTTCAGGTTATGTTCTCTTGAGGGCCTTATATTTTTCTGCGGCTACAGATATAGTTTTGAAGATTTTTGGCTTGTATATTATTTTAGTTTTTTTTCTAATGGTTCTAAAATCTTAGAGTATTTTAGAAAAAATTTTCTTGTAAATATTTGAATTTTTTACATCCGTTGTAAAATAAAACTTGCATATTTTACTAATTTTGTTGTTCTATTTTACCATCTATCAATCAATAACACCGATAAAAAATCAGTAATTAATTGCATTTAGTTAATTAAAAAGGACTTAGGGCTATGCTTTATATAAAATAGATATAAGTGAACATGAATATTAATTTATCACAGGCATGGCTATTGAATTATTACATTGCCACATACATTTGCATATATATATATGTATATATATTTATTTATTTATTCAATATACAGCATTGTAGTAGCAAGCAATGCGACGATGTATATAACGTATTAATATATGATTACATTATACCAGCATAAAAGAGCGTTGAAACTAATAAAGTTAGTGCCGCAGAAATACTTAAAAATACAAATCATTTCTTTATCTTGCGCTTGTGTGTTTTTATGTTTAATAATGGAATTTGTAATATGTAAATTTTGTAATTAACAAAAGTTCAGACAAATAACAAAATTTACAAAATCTTAATCAATTTAACAATGTAAAAAATTTATGTAAATGTTGGTAGATAAGTAAAACGATAAGAAAAGTTTAATTTTTCCTAAACCAAACGTGAATAAAAATTTTGAAAATGAGAGAGATATTCGTTAAAAAAAGTTTCTTTTCTTAATTGTCAAGGTTAAAGCATATAAATTGTTTAGTTATTTATAATAGCTTTAAAAAATTGCTTCGTTCAGTGGTTTATACTCAATAACTGTATTTTGAATTCGCACAAGTGTTATTAAAAAATCATTAGAGTTATGCCAAAGTGCGTAGTTTTTGGTACTAATTTCTATGTGCTTGTAGGTATATATCAAACTTGTTTATCACTACCGCGCCCTCTCTCTCTCTCTCTCTCTCTGTAGCTCTAATCAAATGTGCGGTATTTCGGTTACGCTAGTAACGAATGATATCATTTTTGAGGTAAACGTCACTTGTTTACTTTAGGTTATATTAAAGTGCTGTTGTCAGCGGATAAGCATGCAAAGCTAATGATTATTTATGATTTTTATTAATATTTTTGCATATATTTTTAGTGAGGAGGAAAGTCATAAAAACATTAAAATAAAAAGAATAAAAACTTTGAAGAAATTGGTTAAAAAAAAAAAAATTTTTTTTTTTTTAAATTAACTCTGAATTGCTTTATTTTCATTATTATCTTCTTTTATTAAAGTACTCAAAGTAGGACAAAAGCATACACACCTACATACATATATGCAAGTCTACTCATCTATATTGAAATTTTCTCATTCGAATTGAAATAAAAAATACTAATTACATTATTTCACGCTAATTAGAGTGCCATTGTTTGCTAATAAAGTTCGCTTTTAAGATATTCAATTGGATTAATGCCACCACCCGCGTGGCGAAGTGAGCCTTTCACCTGTGCCAAAAAAAAATGATACCGCACAGCGGGTAATTGAAAAAGAGGCATTTTTCTCTACAAAATCGACAAAGTGAAATCACAAAGAAAATTTAAAAGTGTAATAAAAATATTGAAATTAAACTTACCTTAATTAAGAAGTTGTTGTCGTTGTTGTTGTTAATGTCCAAACTCAGTTGGGTGCCAAATGCTGAATGTTGCAATTGGGCACCACTACTTGCACTTAATTTCTTTATTTAAACACAAACATAAGCAGTAAATTGATTTCTTAGTTCCTTTTTTCACTTCTTTTTTTTACACAAACACAGAGCGAGCGAATAGAATTACTTGAATGGAGGAATTGTGGTAGATAAGTGCAATAAAACACACTAAAGTGAGCGGAATCTGCAAAGAAAGGAAAGGAAAATTTGTTTAAATAAGGAAGAAATACAAAAATTTAAATTAAATTAAACTAATTTATAAAATTTAATTAACAATAATATATTTTAAAACAAAATTAAATTAATTAAGTAAAATAAAAATAAAATTTAAAAAAAAATTTAAATAAAATTAAAAGAAAAAAAATTTAAATAACATAATACCAAAGAAAATTGAATATAATAAAAGAAGTTGGATTAAATTAAAATAAATTAAAGAAAATTTTATTAAATTA
Organism: Neoceratitis asiatica; assembly: GCA_030068015.2. NCBI lineage: Eukaryota > Metazoa > Arthropoda > Insecta > Diptera > Tephritidae > Neoceratitis > Neoceratitis asiatica. The sequence goes on from CM061528.1 coordinate 27,285,625, forward strand.
AATTAACTTAAATAAAATAAAAATATAAAAATAAATTCACCAAAATATAAGAATAAAATAAAACAAAATATATTGACAAAATTTAATTATCATAAAACAAAATAAAATAAAGTGAAATAACATTAAATAACATATATAAAGTAAAAAAAAATAAAAAATAAATAAATTAAAAAAAAATCAACAAAACAAAATTATTAAAAAAAAAAATTTATGTATATAATAAAATAAATAAATTTAACAAAATGAAATGAAATAAAATAAAATAAAATAAAATAAAAACAAATAAAAAAATAAAATAACATAAAATAAAATAATATAAAAAAAAATAATATATACTAAAATAAAATTAAAATAAATTAAAAAAATAAAATGAAATAAAATGTATTAAATAAATAAAAAATTAAAAAAAATAAAATAAAATGAAATAAATAAAAATTTAAATAAATGTTAAAAAATATAACTAAAACAAAATAACACAAAAGAAAATAAAATAAAATCAAATCAAATTAAATAATATTAAATAACATAAACTCAATTAAATATTCATATTTCAAAAGAAATTAAACAAAAATTAATAATAAAACACAAAAAAAAATTAAATTAAAAATAATATAAAAACATAAAAGAAAATGAATGAAATAATATTAAAAATTAATAATAACAAATGAAAAATAGAAAACTTGAAACAAAAAATAAATAATACAAAATAAATAAAAACAGTAATTAAATAACAAAAAATAAAACAGTATAAAATAAAATAAAATATATACAATGGATTGAAATATAATAAAAATGCATTAAACCAAAAGAATAAAATATTGAAAACTGAAGCGTTGAAAGGAAATAAAACTAAAAAAATTAAATTATATTAAATAAAATATAATAAATTAATTAAAATAAAACAAACTAACGTTGAATTAAATTAATTAAAAAAAAAAAAAAGTAACAAAATAAAATAATATGAAGCAATAAAAAATAAAATAAAACAAAGTAAAATGAAATTAAATTATACTATGAAATAGTATAAAAGATAATTAAAAAAATTAAAGAAAATTTATTTAATTAAAAAAAGAAGCGAATTAAACATTATAAGATAAACTTTCAAAAAAATTCGAAAGTCATATTTAAGTAAAAATAAGTACGTAGGAGCTTAGTTAACACATAACTCAAAACGCTGCTTCATAGACAAATAATTACCTACTGTGGACTTTTACCATTCTTTGTTCTTATAACTGTATACAGTAAAAATTGCTTGCGATGTATGATCGAACTGCATCAGTATGCAGCGTGAGAAATTAAATACCCTGAATTGGGTTTGCGAAATTCCTTACAATTTTTTTTTTTTTTTTGCTGAAAATATTGTTATTTTGCCAAATGTTTTATATGCGAATAATTTATTGTATTTATTGACACTCAGTTAGCTACCAGTCAAGTTTATCAAATTACTGGCGTGTTTCGTTTCGCTTTGCTCCAATTCTACCATTGCATTTCATTGTAAGGTGAGCATACAATACACAAATATATATATATATATGTATATGCATAATAAATATATTTTTTTCAACAATGTAGCCTTCACGTACACTCACACACACACACACAAACACACATACGACAGCAACACTTTCACTTGTCATTGTATTAATCATATTTATTTTATTAGTTCGCCACACAATTTTTCTATGCTTCGGAGTAAGTGTATCTAACAATTGCAACCAATTGTTAATTTAGCCGCTTAACTGTTTTTTACTCAGTTATCTTATCTCGTCTATAAATATATGTATGTATGTGGCAGCTAAGACGTTATTGCAGCGATAAAATGCTTCGGCAGCGCTCACTTTTATTGAAGTTTATTAGGGTAAAATTGTGTTTTTCTATTTTTTATTACATTTTACTCTCGTTTTCTCTCTACTGAACTCTGTGGTGCTTCTCTACATATAACATTAACCGTGTATAGAAGTTGGTTGATATTTGAGCAGTTAATTAGCTCCCGCTTTGTATTGCAATGACGTCAGTTGATAACTCGTGCATAGTTGTCAGCCATTGAGTGTATACATAAAGAAATATTTTTTTTTAATTTTAATCAAGAAATTCTTTGATATATAAAATTTAGGCAAACGAATTTTCACAGAAAAACTTAAAAATATAAGTTTTTAAATAATTATTTAAATGTCTTAGCTTTTAGATAATTTTACGAGGTGTGTTCAAAAGAAAAGGCAAATTTTGAATTTTTTTGAAAAGTACTTATTTATTCATCAATATTCAGTTTGTCCCCTTCAAAGTAATCTTCTGCCAACGCTTTTTCCAATCCTCGAAGCACTTTTGAAATGCGCTCTTCGGTATGGCCAGGTCAACAGCTATTTCTTCGATTCTGACTTGATCTCATCAATTGTGTCAAAACGCTTTTCTTTAAATAGTTTCTTTAGTTTTGGGAATAACAACAACTCACAGGGAGCCAAATACGGTGGTTGAGGCATTATTACGATTTTGTTTTTGGCCAAATAATCACGAATAAGCATTGGTGTGTGAGCTGGTGCATTATCGTAATACAGAAGTCACAATTCCGATCGTTTGAGCCGTATTGCTTCGGGCAAACGTTGCATAACTTCCGTGTAGTATTCCTTATTAACTGTACGACCTTTTGGCAGGAACTCATGATGCACCACACCATTGTAATCAAAGAAACCAGTGACCGTAACCTTCACCTTTTCCTTGAACATACATAATTTGAAAATTTCATCAATAAATTTTTAATTTCACGTAATCGCTAATAGCTAGCTGAGGCAGCTGTTTAATATAATAAGCTGAAGAGAAATTATAGAAAATAATTTCAAATTCAAAAATAATAGAAAAATGCTTTTTAAATTAAAAATTAAAATTTTCAGAAAAAATATAAAAAACATTTTTTTTGCCTTTTGTTATTTTATGACTGAAAATTTTCGTAAGCTCTAATCAAGGCGAATTCACACACGCTACTACCATAGGTATACAAAAAAAAGCCTATGTCAAGGCGAATTTATAGAGGCGAGAGCATGAAAACAAATGCAACAATTCCCGTCTACTTTGCTCTTGCTTTTGAGTAGTAGTTGTCGAAATCATGGACAATTTTTTGCTTTTTAAAACTGCACAAACTCTCTGCTGTTCCACTCTTTTTTCGCACAAATCATTATCAAAAAATTCCATTTCTCAAGATTTTCGACTTACAAATAGAACATCAAATCAAATTCAATCAAATAAAACATGAACTTAAAAATAATTTTGACAAACTCGGTGTTGCGTGAATGAAAAAAATTGAATTCGCTGCCATAGTAACTTCACCTTGTTAAATTCGCTTTAGCTTTTGTATTTTGTTTATGTAAAATAACTTTCGAAATGGCGAAAGATCAATTCGCTCCATTTTGCCTGTGTGAAGTGGGCAAAGAGAACATATACTATTCATATGTTACTGCATTACACAAAGCATTATTTTGTTGATGCATACCTAAATAATTTCAATTATTTAATTATTTAAAAAAATAACAACATTAAAAAATAATTTCCCATTTATTTGAAATGTAAAAAAACACTTGTATTAATTTCTTTCAAAAAATCTGTTGCGACACAAAAATAAAAATATTTTAAGAAATAGTTTTTTCAAAAAAAAAATATTTTTTTTTTATAAAAACCTGCTAGTTTGAGCACTTATCTTATCTAAATATTATGTACAATATAATAAACGATAAAATATATATAAAATGAGATAAAGTATATATACATAATTACATGTAAAACATTTAAATATTACTGCTTTTAATATTATTATTTTTTCATATTCAAACAACAATATTCCAGAACTAATTGTATTACTATGAAACAAAATCTGCTACCTCTGTAAATTAGCAATGTTTCCCTTTACCGCTTTCTTCAAACACACAAAATTCTAAAAAAGGAAATAAGGAAACAGCGATACCATTATATAAATATATTTATTTATTTATTTATTTATTTATTTATTTATTTATTTTTTTATTTTTTATTTCAGAAACAATATACATAAATAAAAGATATATGTATGTATATGCACAAAATCAGCAAGCATGAAATAAAATACAAAAAAAAATGCTAAGAAAGAAAACAATAAGAATTTGTGCAAAATAGAGGAAAAATAGAAGTAGACAAATGTATATATACAGACGCGGACAAAAGTCTACAAACACCACCTGTATACGTTGTGTAGAAAGTACTATCACTTTGCTGAAAAATGTAGTTATAAAGTCTTATTTCAAATCCTTTTCTAATTACATGTATTAAAACAAATCTATTCTCTGACATAAAATAAAACAATTATGGTGAAAAAACCCCTTGAAAAAACCTACACACACCACGGGTTTACTAGCAGTTATGTCGATATGCCGTGTTGTTTTGGCGATTAGGTACCCTTTTTTACTATTTTTTTTTTTTTTTTTGAAATTATATTTTCTAATTTGCTAGTATTGAATTTAGATGTGGCTTTAACGTATTAGCATCAACAATGTCTCCGCGAAAAGAAATATCCATTGACGTACGGATCTTGGTTATTCAGAACAGAAAAGAAAAGAAATCGTATGGTGAAATTTAAAAAAATTTATACTTAAGACCACCAAAGGTACAGACCATAGTAAAAAAAACATTGAAAAAAAAATATGGATCCACCGAAGAAACTAACTGCAAGAGACATCAGCTTTATTCTGAAGGAAGTGAATGATTATCCTAAAGTTACTGCTCCAAAATTTGACGAAAACCTCGCAAACTCATCAAGAAAGTCTGTCCTTCCAAGAAAAATTCGAAGAGCTCTGAACGATAACGTTTTCCACAGTAGAACGCCACGTAAAAAAGCTCTTATTTCTAAAAAAAACATCGTAAACTTAGCTTGGAGTTCGCTAAGCACATTTAGCCTGTCTCGTTTACAGACAAATCGAAGTTCAATATATTCGGCAGAGGTGGTAGAGCAAAAATTTAGAGAAAAAAACACTGCACTTAACGCCAAAAATATAGAACCAACAATGAAGCATGGTGGCGGCAACGTAATAGTTTGGGGAGGGATTGCGACATTTGGAGTTGGAAAGCTTGTTCTTATTAAGGGCAATGTGGATCGGTTGAAATATAAGTCATTGTGGGAAGCTAATCTGAAGCCTTCGGTAGACAGTTAGGAGCTTGGCGAAGACTGGATCTTTGAACAGTATAACGATCCAAAGCACGCGGCCCATATTGCTAAGGATTGGTTGCTTTAGCATACTCCAAGCAACTATACACAACACCTCAAAACCCAGATTTGAATGTTATTTAATATGTCTGCGAGATTTTTGAGCGAAAAAATAGAGAAAATCGGATTTCCAGATCAGCATTACTCAAAGAAAGTCTTATTGAAGCTTGGGACAGTATTACTGCCTCAGAATTGACAAATTTTGTAGCTTCGATGCCCCAACGGCTTCAAGCTGTTATTGATACGAATGGTGGACCAACTAAATACTAAAAAGATCATGTTACCTGATATTAACCAAAGTCTTTGCGCTTAGATAAATTATGTATGTACTGTATGTAGACTTGTGTCAATGTTGGATATATGTTTTTTTTTGTCATAGTTTTACCCTTTTATGTTAAAAAAAGGATTTTTGTTTTGTTTTTTAAGATAAGGGAAAATAGTTGAAAAAAACTGTATCGTTAATATTTAGAATAAACCTTCTGGACTTTCAATTTAACGAAAACAGGGGGTGTGTGTAGACTTTTGTCCACCACTGTATATATAGGAGTATATATGTATATGAATATAATATTGAAGACGACATAGAAAAAAATGCAACAAAGCGCAACGCCCGAGAGACCCTATGCGCGCGTCACAGCAACACACTGTTGTAACCGGAGCAACATCAGCGTGTAATGTGAAACGCTAAAAATACCAGGCCAACTGTAACAAATGCGCACAAATAAACCTTGACTTAATTAGACAATCCGAGCGTGATGATGAGTGCAATTTCACTTCGCTGAGTGGCAGCTGATTTGCAACAAAAAATTGAAAAAATTAAAAGAAAATATTAAAAAGAAAATTTACTGTGCCACAAGAAAATGTTTATGCATGCACAATGCAAAAGCTGCTGCAATAGTGTGGAAAACATTTCAATTAACTGACGATTGATTGAAAAGAAAATTTAAAATATATATATATATATATACAAACAGCAAAACTGCAAATCTCAACGCTGTCAACGCCGAGCCGACTCTGCAATTACACAAACAAGGAAATCTTTGTTGAGAAAAAAAAATACGCGAAAATTGCAAATTCAATCAAACTGTTATCAATCTTATTATCACGTTTATCTAGCAGATGCCAAAACACGCCGCATGTCGATTGCGCCAAAAGATAACAAAACAACAACAACAACAACAACAGCTACTAGCTGTGCAAATAACAACTTGATGCTGTTGTTGTGATGCTGTGTTGCTGTAGTTTTTTGTTGTTGTGAAATTGAAGTTGGCAAGTCATTCGTACAACATCATTTTGTTGCATGTGCAACATCATCGATCGTTTGCTGTTGCCTACAATAAGCAGTAGTTGTTTTCGAGTTGAATTGAGTGCCAATGAAGAGGTTGCGCCGCTGCGCTGCAAATGATGAAGATGAATAACATGCTGCAGTCGGTCTGTCTGGTTGATTTCAAAGTTGTTTGTTGCCTGTTTGATTGCCTGCCCGATTGCGCTTTGCATTTGATAGACGAGCGGTATAAGCAATCAGCTGGTTGGCTTTAATAGTTTGGCGAATTTGATATACAAATGAATACAAATCGATCGACAGCGATTGTTGTCAGTTTTTGTTTCAACGCTGCGATTTTGTTTGGCTAATTAAAAAAACTTAAAAATTTGTTGTTGCTAAGGAAATGAAGAAATTCTGTGAACTCTTCTCTATATTCCACTATATTAAAAACATTAAAAAATCGATTTTTATTCATTTAATTTTTTAACTCGGAGTTTTTTAATAAAAAAAAAAGTTTTAAAAAATCAAAACTTAAATCAAATATTTCAAGTTTTCACTGCATATGAACAAAACTGTTAAAAAATAAAAAACTTTATTTTTCTAAATGTTCAGAAAAATACTTTTATTTTGAATTACGTCAAATGCGTAATAAAATATGCATTTTCAGAATTTTATTCTTAAATGTCCTGTTCAAAAATTTTGAAACATGTTAAGTGGGCTAAATATATGAATGCTTTGAAATTTAATATTATTATTTAACCAATTGTCATGAGTAAAAAAACATTAAAATAATTTTATAAGCTTTTTAAAAAATCGGATATTTTTTTTATTTTTTTTCCAATTTGTGTGAAGATTTTCTAACGCCAAAAAACTATTGCAACTTTAAATATATATTCTTTTACTTAATGTTATTTCAAATAAAAATATTTTCTACCGAGTTGGACACGCACAAGAAATTTAAAAATCCGTTTACTTTTTTTCTGGTACTCTTTATCTCTCCCTCCTTGTGATTCTTGCAGCTCCCACAGCATCCTCTCTTAGAAGCCTCTAACATCCCCTGCGGGTTAATGGTTCAATAATTTAACCGCGGTAAGACATGCCTGTCGTATGAGGCGACTAAAATGTAATAGTTTCCGCGACAGTTGGGTTTTTATACCCGGATTTTTATTCGGACTCCTGCAGTATTCCCCGAATACCGATTTGGGAACATTTTCTGCGGTTACAACAACAACAGGTGCCTCTAGCTTTCTGCATGTTGTTCTGTTAAGTCAATATGCCATCAGGACTCTAGCGACCTATGAGATGTCCTAATTTTTCAGAAAATATAAGCCATTCAACCTTCTCTGGCCATATTTCAGCGACTTGCGACAGCTTAAGTTCTGTTCTCACCTTAACGCCTGTCTGTGTGTTCTCCATGTGGAAGAATCTACTAGGTTGCGCCTTGCGTAGCAAGTTCAACTGCCATCTTCTAAAGATATCTGCAACAGTAGTAAACGATTCCGGAGCTTATAGAGCCCAGAGCTTTTATTTCTGCCTAACCATCACTGAAAATTAATATATCTCTTCCCGAGTATTTGTTTTCAATGTGTTTAGCCGCTTCGATCATAGCAGAGAATTTTTCCCAGAACAAATTGCAATGATCTACTACCGTGAATGAGAGTGAGAGAATAGGGTGTTACGTGGGAAAGCACTTCCTTCCACTTTACCATCAAGTTTTCAACCTTCTGCGTAAACTTCAATACGCTCAACGGGAGTATAATATTTGTTTGCCCATTTTTTTCTGCCGGGAGCCAGTGCCATAAATTTGAATCGAATATCAAAAAGGGAGGCGCAGCGGCCTGTTTCTGTACTCTTAAGCGAAGAGCCTACAATGATGTCATCTATTGTGTAACTAATTCTATAGGCCGGATGGCAAAAACTATATTTAGAAGCTTTAAATTTGGACTGGTTCTAAGCGCATCACTAATGCATAGCAACGCTGTACTTTCAATCTTACCAAAAAAGTGTACGTTTCTTTTTTTTCACTCATACTACTACACCTTATAAGAGTATTAGCCTTACCACGGCACGGCAGATTGTAGGGCTTAAGCACAATTCGGCGGAGTTCTTATCATTTCTCTGAGTAATAACATATGTTGTTGCTAGCAAAGTTTTCTGACCAGAATAACTCCAAAAGATTTAGCCTTAGTTCTCAGACTTAAGCGAGCTGGTGGACTAATTGATGGGATTTTATATTTCCAAAAATATTTCCAAAATCCACCTTATTAGAGTTAGCACAGAGTCCACAACAACTAGCAACTGGAAAACAACAAAGGGTAGCTTAGCTTTGTCCGCATTAGATCACATAAGGTTAAGTTTGAATACCTCTTTTGAGAGATAGTTGCCTATGAGCGTGGTTAGTGTCTTAAGGGGTTAGGTGGATTTGAAAGTTTGAAAAATCGAATTTTTTTCTTGTCTTACTAAATTGTAAAATATGTTTAAAATATTCTCCTAAAATTTCAAATCGATCAGAGTAAGAGATAGACCCTTTGGAAATTCCGCTCATCTGGCCATGTCTGTCTCAATTTGAAACTTTAAACGCGTTTATCTCAAAACTCTATTTTTTAAGTTGGTGGATACGATTTCTCGAAAAGTTTTAAAGAGATTTTGTTGAATTTTGGCACACATTTTGGAATAATGTTATCTAGTCATTGAATGGAGGATTTTTTTTTTATTACAACTAATTTTTTCGAGCGAAAATTTGATCAAAAAAGTGTTTCTTTGTTCAAGGTCTGTCAAAAATTCAAATTTTCATTTTTTTTCCTTCGCTCAATAACGAGATTAATCTATATACTAACGAAATATTTTAGATTTTTTGATTTTAGATGACCCAATAATAAGTTATGCTATCCACGGCGCGAGCATTTTCTTTTGAGACGTCAAGGGAGATGGGGTACCAACGGCTGAGTTTTCGGAGTTTTTGAATAAAAATTTCTCAAAACAATATTTAAATATTTGTCTTTGATATGGTAAACTGTTTGAATAAAATATATGATTGCATATATATAAAAAAAATTGTGAAAAATCCTTTTTTTAACCTCTAAAACCCACTTAACAACTTAAGCGTAGAAAATTATAGACTTAAAGGGAGAACCTTTGTGCGCAGGCTTTCCGGTTTTAGGAACAAATATCACTGACACTTGTTTGCATGGCTACCCTACTCACTAACTCTTTAAGTTATTTTTTGTTTTTTTTTTTATAAATTTTAACTATAAATAATTAGAAAGTTTCAAAAAACTGAACAATGGAAACCTTACTAAAGGAAAATATTATGAATTTGATTTTGTATTTTTTAATTGTATATTAAAAAAACAAATTTTAAATAACTCTTATTATTAAAAAATATAAAAAAACATCTGCTAGCAAAGTAATTTATAATTTTTGTGCATTTTCTGAGCCACACAAAGTTCAATTTAATTTATTCAATAAATTTCACTATCAAAGACTAAAAAAAATTTTTTTATGGCGCAGTTTCAAATAAATTTACTTATCTTGCCATCAAATAGATATAAATTAAAATAGATTTTCGGAACAGCAGCATAGAAAAAGTTCAAATAAGGCGCGCGAGAGTGAAGTCACCTTCACTTTATTAGTTTTTTAGGCTTTCAATTTTCATATATGAATTTTCAATTACTTATTGTTATGCCACCAGCGGAACAACGTTGTGTACACATACATTCAAAAGTGAGTATGTTTCTCTGTGTGTGGCTGTATACGATCGCCGCTTGCCACGCTTGCCACCGCAGTTTTCGTCTATTAATATGCATAAAACATTTCAAAGGCGTTACCCAGTTCCAGTATAAACAATAGCCTTTAGGCTCAAAACATTTTCCAACACACTTTTGCGCCTTTATTGTAACACATGCATAAATACATTAAAATGCACATGTGAATGTATTGATACTAGCAAGCCTTTGCATATGTATATGAATGCATGACTTTTCTGACTTCATTTTCTATGCCGCCAACAGCAAACGGCGTTGAGTTTTCAATTTTTGCTTGTCGCAACTTTTCGTTGGCGTTGGTAATACGTCAATAACCGTTTAGTATATAATTTTAAATATTTTAGCTGTTCGTCGAAGAGGGGAGGAATAGAGAGCGATAGGGAGAGAGGGAGAGAGTGAGAGGGCGAAAGAGAAAAAACTAAAATAAAAGAAATTCGAAAAAAGGCAAGTCAAATGAAAAACGTATTTGCTAGTGCTGATGATATTGTTGTTGGCGCTGATATTGGTATTGGTGGCAAAATAGTTGCTTTAAACGGTAATTGCGGTTATGGAGGCGGTAGCAGCGGTGGCAAGCCTCAACAGCGGCATACCAAAGTCGCCCGATCTAAGTAGGCGAAATTGCAAACCGTTTGTACATCTGCATTAGAATATGTGTGAGTGTGAGTGTGTGCGATTGTAAAAGGCGTTAATAAAAAGTAGCAAAACAAATGTGTGGCATAGAATATGTAAGGGGCACTCCACGCCGAAGGGTAGAACATTCGATTTTTGAATTTTAGATTTCGAAAAAAATGCAATTTTTGATTTTTTTTATGTGCGTTTCTGCAGATAAATCTTATAGAATAATTCTCAAAGCTTGCTGAATAAGTGACAATATATTTAAATGATATTGATATTTAAAAATCATTATTTAAAAAAAAACTGGATTTTTTTTAATATTCGAATATTTAAAATTTTTTCATATTCGAGTATTTGATATTTTTTAATAATCAAAATTTAGAATTTTTTAATTTTCGATTGTTTTCAGTTTTTTCTCATATTCGAAAATTTTCAATTTATCAATAATCCAAATTTTTGAATTTTTTTAATATCAGAAAATTTTAAGATTTTGAATAATCGAAAAATTTGAAAATTTTAATATTCGAAAACTTAAATTTTTTTAATTTCGAAAATTTTTAAGCTTTTAATTTTCGAAAATTTTTAAGTTTTTAATATTCGAAAATTTTAAATTTTTTAATAATCGAAAATTCTGAAATTTTTTAATTTTTTAATATTTATATTTTTTAAATTTTTCATATTCAGTTCTTTTTAAGTGTTTTAATATTCGAAAATTTCGAATATTTAACATTCGAAAATTTTCAATTTTTCTTTCTATTTTTTCATTTTAGATTTTCAGTCTCTATTTTATAACTATATCAACATAGGAACTGAATATTTTTCTTGAAATTTTTCGAATTTGATGAAAAATTCTACGCCTTAAAAATATTAAGATTAACTTGATAAAAATTAATTGACCAATTTTTTTCTTTTAAGTATCTCAAATTATTTGAAATTATTTTTTTAATCCAATAACTGTTTTTGGGTTACCGATTTAGCGCGGAATGCCCCATATATGTGTTTATATATAATAAAATGTGTATGAGGTTGCAGCTGCTGCTGACTTTTAAAGCTGCATGCCATTTTTGAAATGCACATACATATACACACATACACAAAAATGTTCAAATAGCTGCCGCTAAAGGCTCAAACCACTATTTGCCACCACAGCGAGTTACTTAAAACAGTCAACACAATGCAAGCAACTTAAACAGCGCTGCGTCGGCTGGTAGCGCCAACTTGTCTGTCAGTGAATTGTGTGGCATGCAGACTTCATCGCTTACTCACACATTAATAAATTACTAATACATACACAAATAAATTGTAAGCTGCCAGCATAACAAACACACCTTTTCTCATTCATTCATTCACTTGCTGGCGGAGCGATAAGACAGCTTAGGCACTCAAGCGTGCAATTTATCGATCAATCGATAATGATTCCAACGATCAATGTTTTTATTTTTCGCTGATACGTTTCTTTGCCTGACTATCGCTTCACACGCACACACTGTAATTGTGGTAGATCAAGGAAATTCGGAATTTTTTCGCAGACAGCAGCAATAACTTTATTGTTAGTTGCATGAAATTGTTTTTTCTGCCACATTTCTTTGAATGCTTTCAATACACTTTCCCATTTCTATTTTTTTACAGTTGGTGTGACGAATTTCGCCAAACATAATTCAAGTGCTTATCGCCCGCAGAGTGTTGCAAGCTTAATTTTTTCTTCCTGCTACCTGTTGCTGCTGAGTGTGTTCCTGTAGAGCGATAATTATCCACATTACGGTAACTACAATTATTATTTAAATATTATGTTTATTTTTGTTGCTTTGTTAGTGTGGAAATCGCTACTGTTGAATTTAACAATGATTAAATATTGATTTATTTCATTGAAGAAAGTGATTTTTCGCCAGTTACTGGTGATGACGAAATAATTTGAAAATTTTGTGGAAAGTAAACTAAATTAAAAAGGTATCAATTTTGTAGTGAAAGTGTACAACATTTGAAGTATAAAAAATTAATATTTAAAGCCATATAGAAAAATTTGAAAATTTATCATGAAAAATATTTATATATAAATACTATTTAATTGCAATATTGAAGAAATGTATTTAGGCAAAAATAAAAAATAAAATCTTAAAAGTATTTGCATTTCAAAATTAAGCAATTAAAATGAAAATTCAATAAAATCCAAGAAATTTTTAAAATTGATGAGTCGTCCACAAAATAAATTTTAAACTTTTATAATGTCTGAAAAATCATACCCAAAGTATTTTAAGAGCATAGGGAATTTTTCAGAATTTATTTAAAAACTAACAAACAATAGTAGTCCGAATTTAAAAAAAAATTACATAAATAAAGAATAAGGAAACTTTTCAAAATTGCTTGTGTTATTTAAAATATACTCTGCCCGTATTATCACTTAAGTGTCGCGTTTCAAAAATAAAAAAATAAAATAAAACATTTTTAATCTTATACGTATTATTCTTGCTGATCGCTTTTTATGACGAAAAATCTAAATAATATTTTTTGTTGCCTACATTTTGGCGCAATGTTGAAAATATAACTAAGCTGAGGCAGAAAAAAGACAAATTAATTAACAAAAAATTTAAAGTCCACATTCCCCAAGCTATTGCGAAGGGAATAATAATAATTAATAATAATTAAATATATTTTATACTTTACAAATAATGCAATTTCTTAGTTCTGCTTCGCTTACCTCTCTTTTATTCTATTTTATTTTTCATTTGAGTTAAGTCTTAAGAACTTGAATCTTCAGAAATGCAAGTAAAAGTATAGCGATTTTTTGAAAGTTCTCTTATGAGAAAAATAAACCAAAACTATACTGTTTGTTGCCTACATTTTGGCGCAATGCTAAAAGCCCACCTCCTAAGGCAGAAAAGGCCAAATGGGATATAGAAAATTAAGAATCCAACCCGTGTCAAAAAAATGTTAGCAAAAAAAGTCTAAAAAATGTTCTTCTTTACAAACAATCTTTTTCGCTTTAGTTCTGCTTCGTTTGCTTCTCTTCCATTATATGTTATTATATATATTTTTTATTGAAGTGAAATCCAAAGAACCTAAAACAGCAAAGCAGCCAAGCAAACGTACATATGTAAGTATGACGGCAGTTCAAACGCGTGGGACCGCAAAGCGATTTATTTCATTCTCAAACCGCTTTTAATTTCTTTTATGACAGAGTTTCATTCATTCATATTTGCGCTGTTGAACTTTTGGCAACACTTGCCTCAGCGCTTCATACAAAGAGCTTTTTATTTGGCGTTGCTGCTTTAGCAACGCTTCCAGAACGGATATGAGGCTCATAATTCATTTGATATTGCTTCTTGCTAGTTGCACAATATGGTTGCTTGTCTGCTCGCTTGGCTGGGCGTGAAAAAATCACCAAAAGAGACGCAAATGCATGAGGAACAAATTGCAAAAAAAAAAAAAATGGAAAAATACGTCAACAAAATTTTGAACTAAAAATCTTGCGCAAAAGTTACGCTTCCTTTACATACAAACACATAGTATATACATATGTGTACCCACTAGCGCATACACTCATTCGTCGCCACGCTGATCTGTTCTAATGATCGCTCGCTGGAGTGCGCAAAGCTTTGAATTATGGGATCTTTAGAGAGCTTTATTCTTTGCAGTTGTATTCTTTCCACTTTTTCTTGTGCTATTTATTTTTATCTTTTATTATTTATTTTATTTTTTATTTTTGCCTTTATTTGCGACCCCCAAGGTAGAGTGTTAGAATAAGTCACAGCCTTAAAGGATTACATTTAGCTCTTGTTTGTACAAGTAGTTCTCATATAGTCTTATATTCAGCTACATATACATTCAATTGTGTTTTATGGTTATATATGTATGACTTCTGCACTGATTTATGAGTCTACATTACGGTATCTCACAAGCTTAATTTTCATGCTGAAGGGCATGCATACGTACATATACGGGTATAATAGGACTTTATGTTGTTTGCCAGGCGATAAATGGTGGGAACCAATGCACCGTTTTGTGAACAAGATTTGGTCTGTTGCTCATAACAAGCAGATTAAAGTGCTTCGCGGAAGTCTTACAATGTATAAATTAAGGAAAAAGATAAAATTACCATATCAAAATTTTAATTATACAAAATTTCTGTTAAAAAACATTTAAAATTAAAATTTTTAAAAACTTTTTATGTTTTTTTTTTTAGTTTTAACCGAAAATTCGTCTGATATATAAATGAAACAAAAAATAAATTAAAAAAATTATAAAAAAGTTCAATTAAATTTTAAAAGAATAACAAATTTAACTGTAAAAATTTGTAAAAAAAATTGAATTCTAAAAATTTCATTAAAAATTTTATTTTATTTAATTTTTCAAAAAATCTTATTTTGGATAATTTTTTTTTAAATTATGGAATGTATTGGGTGTTAAAAATTTATTTCGGTCCGTTCTCAAAAGATGACCACATGCATTTGTGGCCGATTTTGGCAGCAATCAGCCATATAATTGGAAAGTTTTTAAGTCTGTTAAAAATAATTTTTGTATATCAGCGTCTGTTACCGACAAAAACATTGTTTTTAACTCTTCCAAAATGTCCGGATTTGTGTTAAAGAAATAGCATTTGCGGGAAGTTTTGATCTTCTATTTTAATTCGAAGAAAAGTGCGGCGTGAAGCCACTCGAATGCATGTGGAAGTTTATGGTGAATCTGCGCCGACTGGTTTGTCATGCGGTGAGCAGTTTCGACGCTTCAAAACCAATGATTTTAGCGTCGTAAACAAAGAGCGTCCTGGCGGACCAAACAAGTTTGAAGATAAGAATTGAAGACTGTACTGGATCAAGATCCGTGTCAAATGCAAACTGAATTCGATATCGACTACAAATAATACATTGGAACCGTGCATTGCAACCGCATGACAATTTGGTTTTCGAACATGAAAACGCCACGCCCCACATAGTTGTAACGGTCAAGAACTACCAGGAATAGCTGAATTGGAGGTCTCGCTCCACCCGTCGCATTCTCCACACTTTGCTCCTTCTGACTACTGGATTTTTCGACAGATGAAAAACGGTTTTTTTGGAGACATCGGTTCGGGTCTTTCGAAGATATCGAAGAATGGCTTAAAGATTGGATCGAGAACAAAGAGGGATAATATTTAGAGATGGTATTCGAAGGGAGAGAGGTGAGAAAAATAATCTATCCCAGCGGACAATACGATAAAGAACAATCTTTTTAACGAGCTTTTTAATCGTATCCTTAAAGATTTAACAAATAATAAAACCAAAATATTTTTTTCCAAAATATTTTACTGAATCTTTCTTTCTAAAAACCAAAATTTTTTTTACAAATTTTTTTCAAGAGAGAATAATAACACTAACTAACTAACTAATTCACCCACACAAACAAACTTTTAATCCAAAAATTTTAAAGAATCATAAATAAAGTATTAGAAAATTCTTCAAATTTGCTTAGTATAGCAGACATTGTTCGTAAAGTTAAAGCTAAGCGGCAAACCTTAATTTTCACCGACTTTCGGCTGAGCATCCAGCACACTTTTCATAATGCTCCTTAAAAAGATTTCGATATATCCTATAACATGGTTAGAACTATTTACAATACATAGGTGGCGCATTCTCCACTGAAGAATTTTTTTTATATTCTCCCACTTTCGGACATTATAATAACAAACAATCAAGGCCAAAGAGAGTTAGGAGAGACCTCAACAATGAAAAACCATGTCTCAATAATTTTCAAAACACTTTAAAGCATAAGCCCGCAGCCAAAGATTATAATTAAGTAAAAAAAAAAAAGGAATTTAGAAACTAAAAAAATATTTTCTCTCAAGAGTACCACAATCAGCTGCATAAACGTTTTAACTCGAACAAAATACTGAGCTAATGCTTACAAAGTGGTCAATAATTCGATATGTGCATGCATAGATACTCCTCCTACACTACTGTGGAATTTGTGACGGTATGTAAAACCACGTAGGAAATTAAGAACGCAAAAATATCATTTTTCTTACTCAAACAACTCATATGGAGCAAAAAGAAAAATGTAAAGAACTTAGTTTTTGATTTTCTTATATCAACTCAGCTTGGCAATCGTAATTTTTTCATACTTCTTTAGCCACATTAAGAGTGCTCTTCCAAAAGAGTGGCCTAAAACCTTCAGCCAATTAATAATCTACTCGAATTTCCTGCCTTCAACTATTAAATGGCTTCTATTTTAGCATTGATTAGCAGTAAGAGTGTATCTTAGTTGAAATAGAAGTGTATATATGTATATATATATATATATATATATATGTACGCACACATCCCTCCACATAGCGGCCACTTGAGACGCAATCAACGCGCTGGCAGCGGTAC
Organism: Neoceratitis asiatica; assembly: GCA_030068015.2. NCBI lineage: Eukaryota > Metazoa > Arthropoda > Insecta > Diptera > Tephritidae > Neoceratitis > Neoceratitis asiatica. The sequence goes on from CM061528.1 coordinate 27,302,833, forward strand.
TTAGTAGAAGCAAAATTGCAGCGACTTCGTTAGAAAAATATGTTGCTTTGGTCATTTCTGCCGGCAACTCTCGACTCGCGGCGTAGCTATTGGCTTTTAGAGCCACAACAAGTTTTGTTCTCCCCAGAGCTGATTGCAAAATTTATTTAATTACTCTTTATTGTATACTCTAAGTGTATATGTATGTATGTATGCGCGAGTTTTTGTGCCCGTTCGACTAAGAAGCAATATGTGTAAATTTTTATTTCTTTGATTTTCTTTTCGCTCACTTTTCGTACAGGAATTTAGAAGGTGAAAAGTTGCAGTAAACGGCAATATCTCCAAATTGTTATGGCTGCAAAAATTTGTTCGACACGATAAACGCAATTGCCCATATGTATTGGGTTGACAGGCGGCACAATTATCGAAATAGTAAGGATAGAGAGGAGAAGAGTATTGAAAAGTGCAGAAGAGTTGCCAAAGCGCTTAGTGCGCGGTATTAAAGCGAACGCATGTCATTAGAAATGGTTTTTATGATAATGCTTTTAGCTTAGCCAAGTTGACATTTGCTGCTTGTTGCTGTGTTCTAGCAAACATATTTTTCCTATTCTCATTTATATACATATATATTTTGTTTTGTAACTTTTAGAAAGTGCATGATAGTGTGACCTGTGTATAATATTTGTGTGAAATAAGAAAAAAGAAAACAAATAACAAAAAAAGCGATTTATTTAGAATTTTTTAACATTTAGCTTGGATAGCTACGCAAAAGCAGCCGCAAAGTGTTGATTAGCACAGAATTTAATCTGAAAAGTGATTTGAAAGAAAACTAGTAAAAAAATATTTAGGTCAGCAGTTTGAGCCAATTACTTTGAAGTTGTTTAAATGAAAACAATGAAAACGATGCTGACCTGACTATCCAAGTGCCGATACGGCTTGATTGTATGTATACATGTGAAGTATATTACAAGCAAACAGTATATTTGACGAACAGCGTTATTGTCTATAAAAATTTTTTTTAATTAATATTTTTTTAAGATTAATTAGTTTTTTCGAGCTGTATCACACCATATTTTGTTTTTGGGTAAAGTGAAAAAATCAAATCACAACAACAGTCTGAGCGGTAGAAGTTATAGCTATTTCAGAAACCACGTCCCCTCATCAGACTTCTTTCCAGACACTCACCTTTGAATTGGATTCGAACTTGGTATGTCCACAGCACGAACCAATGGTCAAACCATTAGGCTAAGTGTGTGTCGCGTTGACTCATTTTTTAACTTTTTGTTTTTTCATTTATAACAAAAAATATATAAAATTTTTTATTTGTTTGTCACTTTTAAAATATGCTCAATAAAAAGTTAAATACAATCTTACCAAAAAAAAAAAAAAAAGCTGTGACAATAAAAGGATTTATAACTTTTTCAGAATTCTTCCAGCTTAAATCAATATTTAAAAAATCTCGCTTATTTTTTCAAATCTATGTAACAAATATGCGGTTTCCACCAGACCAAAACCCACATCACTGTCAATTTAGGTGAACGTAGTGATTGTTCACGAAAAATTTGTGGATTTTCCTCGCACCAGAATCGGTAGTTTTGTTTATTTACCGCACCACTCAGATGAAAGTATGCCTCATCGCAGAAGATGATTTTCTTAAAAAAATCGTTTACGTTTTCAAGTTGTTCCAATGCAAAATCAGCAAATTCACGATGTTTATGGTGGTTCGTGGATGAAATTGTAAACATTACGGAATACAGTGAAAAAAAAGACACCTCGTATGGGTAGAGCCTAGGCATGCCGCTCACCACCCTTTAAGCTCAAGATGGAGAATTCTGAATTATTACAACGTGACTACGATAATGTGGGCGACTTCGAACAAAAGAAGGACGAGAGAGCTAATCTCACTAGAAAAAAAAAGAATTATCCATGATAAAAGGTATTCTTAACGGGCATCTTTTTTAAGCAGGCACGCAGAGATGCTGGGCGCACCATCAAATGAATTCTGCAGAAGTTGTAGAGAAGAAAAAGAGTCTGAGAACTTAAGACACTTTCTTTGCGAATGCTTCGCACTCTGGGAGGAGTATGCTGAAGTCTTTAGAAGCGGCAACCTTTAGAGACTTGAGCGAAATAGCAAATGTAAATATTTGTTGATTGTTCAGTTTTGCTAACTCCACATAGTGATTTGACTAGCTGGAGGGGGATACTAGTATTTATAGCCGCACTATAATGTGCCCGCTTGATGGCCTAAGTGTGCTGACGCCTGGCAAGCAATTCAACTTAACCTAATCTACTCAAATTCAATACCAATAATAAATATTTTGTATCAAAAAACTTTGAAAAATTTTTAAAGCTTTGAAATAATCATTTTTATTGAAAATTTATGTGCAGATGTATATATTCAAAAAAATTTATAAAATCTTTGCGGGTTCTTTAAGTCTACTAGAATTTTTAACGTATAATTTTTTACATATTTTAGAAAGTTCTATGACATTTTCTGAAAATCTGAAACAGATAAATTTAGGTTTATTTAAATCTGCTCTCCATTGTTATGTTTTACGTTACTATTAATTATATTTTTAATGCAATTTTTAAAGAAATTTTCATATTTTTTAATATATTCTTTAGAGCGTTATTTATTTATTTTTTCCATTATTAATACTGTGAATTAAAATATATATTTTTCGCATTCCCTTTATATGGAGTAATGAATTTTGTATGTATAATAAAATAAATTGCTTAACTTATCAAAATTTTCCGTATAAGCGTACGCGTTCATTCTAAAGACTTAAGCTGCGAACTTGCTACATAAACAAACTAACGCATGTGCATAAGTACAAGTACAAAATCAGGACAAATATTTGATATGAATACTTCTGTATTTAAAAGTAAAGTCATATTTTCATAAAAAAATATTTAGATATGAAAGTTAAATAAATATTAAAAAAAAAACAATATTAACACGCGATTTCTGTCTAAGCTGACGGAAGGTTATGCTAATAGAAAAAATTTCATTCGTACGTATGTCGAAAAATAAACACAGCACATATACCATACGGACGTGCATAAATTCCCAAATATGTATGTATACACGAGCATGTGCATAAATCTATTAAAATTCCGCTAAGTAGCTTTTCTAGCACAGTTATTATCAAATATGTTTGACAAGTGCGTCATTTGTCTGTTTTTTGTTTGTTTACATGCTTTCAATTTATTTTCAAGTATTTATTTTATTTTATTTTTGTGTGTGTGCAGCTTTTTCGTATAATAAATTGAATTAATTACAATTAATATCTGCTAACTAACTTTGAATGCACAGCGGGAGGGAGGCCTTTATACATACATACATGTAGACAAATCAAAGTGTTTTTATTAATTAATTTTTTTTTTTTTTTTGTGAATTTCCGTAAACCAAAGTGTTGAGTTGTGTGCGTAAGAGGAAACAAAAATTCGAGACGTTTATGATAATTTGTAAAACAAACACACGCACATAAACACATATGCAAATATATAACTTTTAAGGCATAGCTAAATACTGTATATATAAGCTTGCCTGTGAAGTGGCTACTACTTAGCCTATTGAGCCTGGCAATCATTATGTATTTATGTATGAAATTTCGTATGCCATACGCAGTTGTCAAATAAAATGTGAAGTTTATGTGACAGTCTAATGACAAAAAATTGGTAATAAAATCACATGAAATATCAGACGCAAGAAATGAAAAAAGAAGGCGATCAAAAAGCGAAAATTGAAAAAAGGATGAAAAAAAATGATAATAATAAAATAGTAGTAGTAGGTGAGCAGCATATGCAAAGCAGGTGCGTGTAAACAAAATGGGGTTTTCCACGCATTTCTCTAGGTGCACCACAGCAACGGTTGTTCACAACTTCAACGTATCGTTAAGAAAATATTTAAATAGAAATTAATTGTGATTTAAACCAAATAAACTATAACTTAAACGCTTCATTATCACAATGCACCGTTACTGTCGTTACTGTGCGTTTTGAAGTGCCGTTTGGTAGTGAAAGTGTTTTTCATTTTTTATTCATTTCGCTCTTCAGTTTCATATATTTTGAAAAATGTCAAATTGAAATTAGCCAGTTTGTAGTAAGTGGTTATGCGCGTTTGTAAGCCGAGATGAGTTAAATGCTAAAATTAGCATTTTAATAATACGGATTACGTCAATGCTTATGAGCTCAGCTCAACTGTAGCTGCATACGAATTCATAGATTTCGTAGGCGCTTTTTTTTTTTTTTTGTATATGTGAGACAATAAAGTGATTTTTTCTGTTTTGTTGTTTGTTTGTTTGTTTTGCTTCTGATTTGTAAGCGTTTAATGAGGAACGCTTTAGTCAGCGGTAAGCTATTGATTTTTTAATAAAATGCCGACCACAACAAATACATTGGAATAAAGCGTGGAGAAAAGTAAAAAAATAGATATTTATATGCATTTTTATACAAGGGGGTGTCTGTTTTCGTTATAATCCGTGGGTAGCAAGCAATTGCAACCGGAAATTTTCTAATAATTTATGCAAAATAATTTAGATTAGTTGAATTTGATTTGATTTAATTTAATTTCACTAAGGATTTTCCATTTTAAACATATCCAGAAATGCTGATTTTCTGCGTGATGGTCCTCGATTTCGCTAAAATTTAGCACATAATTTAATTTTATGTTAAAAATGACAGCAATTGATACGAAATAATTTTAAAAAAGTTTTCCTTATAGTTACTGGCGTGATAAAACCATTTAACATCCAGAGGGTAGCTCTATAAAGTACACCATAAAATGGCTAAGCGACTTTGAAAAATTGAATATCACTAGAAAGGTAATATATTGAACTTTATTATATATTGTATCAATTTTAAAATATATGAAATACTTTATTAAACAAATATTTTTTTTTTGACCAAACAATATTCAGAGAGCTCTTTTAACATCCAATGTTCAAAGAGAAAAATTAGAATTTGACTATGTGTGTGTTTAAACTTAAGATTTTCAGATCCTCGAATATTGAATATAAAACTTTAGAGGTTCGAGAACGAAACCAAACACTGAAGATGGCGGTTTGCCGAAACCGGTGTGTTACTAAACCAAAATTGACAAGGGATGACGGAAATTCGTTCCGATATAAATCTACTATCTACTAATATAAATATCAATACCATAGTAAAAATTCTAATTGCAAGCGAATAAAGTCCGACTACTAACTAAAATTTGAATTGGGACAATTGAAGCTATTACTAATGTTTTTAATTATTTTATTCTACTTTATTTTATTTTATTTATTTTATTTTATTTTTTCTTTATTTTTTATGTTATTTTATTTTAATTTTTTTATATTTTTATTTTTTTTTTTGGTTTTTTTTTTAATTGTTTTTTAATTTAATTTAATTTTAAATTTAATTTTTTATTTTATTTCGTTTTAGTTTACTTTATTTTTTTTTTAATTATTTTACTTTTTTTAAATTATTTTATTTTATTTTTTATTCTATTTTTAATTATTTTTATTTATTTTATTTTATTTTATATTATCTTATTTTATTTTATTTTATTTTTTTTACATTATTTTATTTTATTTTATTTTAGTTTATTTTATTATTTTAATTTTATTTTTTTATTTCTTTTTAATTTTTTTCTTTTTTTATATTTTATTTATTTTTTAAATTAATTTTATTTTAATTTAAATTATTTTAATTAAATTTGGTTTTTTTAATTTATTTATTGATTTTGTATTTTTTTTTTTGTGTTTTTTTTTTTAAATTTTATTTCATTTTATTTAAATATATTATTAGTATTTTTTGTGTGTTATAAATTCTTTAGAAGTACTTATGTATGTATAGTTGCTCCAACCTTTGTTGGTTTTGTTGATTACATCCTAATAGCATTTGCTTTCTTAAAGCAATGTTTATTTTCTTTTCTAGTTACAATACTTTGTTTGTTTTTGTGTTTGATTATCAACGCTCTTCTGAAATTTCGTTGTTTTCCATACTTTGTTAACTCTTTCGGTTTTACTACTTTTGCTATATGTTTCTTTATGATAGCATGCTTGGTGATTTAAGTTCGCCATAAGTTGTTGTCATTGCATGTCATCGCTGACATTTTGCATTTGTATCGCTTCATTATTGCACTGACCGACTTACGAGCTGACCAAGTCAGTCGCCTGTCTGGACAAGCAACGTTTGGGTATACCTGTCTGCATAAAAACTCTACTTTCAGCTCTTAAATACAAATGTACATGTATATAAAAATGGATGTTAGTTAAGCTGTTCTCATTTGTATATTCTCTTATTTTCACTCTACAAAAAGTTAGTCATTTCGACCACCTACAACTTTTTCGAAAGTCATTCCATAGAATGCGCTTCAAGTGTGGATACTTCAATCTGTGTTGTTTAGCAATATAAACAGGCTGCGCAACACCTTGATTGCTTATTGTCATCTCATATGTGTATTTATGCTATATTTGTTAAGCTTTAACATTAAATTGAGGCCGTTTGCGAAAAATTCAAGTTCGAATGATAACCAAAATTTTTTACAAAATCGTAACAAAAAAACGTAAATAAAAAAATTTTTAAACTAAAATATAATATTATCAAATGAAATAAATAAAATAATTCAAAATTCAAATAAAAAAAATTTAAACGAAATAAAATGAAACAAATAAATAAATAAAAAGTACTGAAAAAAAAAATTAAATTAAACTAAAATTAAAATAAAATAAAATAAAAAATAAAATAAAATAACATAAATGCAAATAAATAAACAATAAAAATAAAATAAAAAATTAAGTAAATTAAAAAAAAATAAAATAAAATAATATAATAGCATAAAATAAAACAAATAAAGTAATTTAAAATTCAAATAAAATAAACTTAAACAAAATAATATGAAAAGAACAAAATAAATAAAACAAGAGAATAAAATCAAAAAAATAAAATAGGTTTATTTAAAATAAAAAAAGATTAAAAAATAAATAAACAAAATAAAATAAAATAAAATAATATAAAATAATATAAATTAAAAAAATAAAATATTTAAAATTTAAGTAAATTAATTAGACCTACATTAATCTAAAAAGGTGAGGCGTAATAAAATAAACTAAAAATAAAATAAAGTAATATAAATTATTAAAGTAAAATAAAAAATAAAATAAAATAAAATAAAATAAAATAAAATGTAATAAAACAAATTATATAATAAAATATAATAAAAATAATTATTATAAAATTATTAATTTATATTTAAAAAAAATAAAACTAAATTCAGAGAAACAGTAAATATAAAAAAAGCAATTATATATAAAATAACAACATAAAATATAACATATTAAAAATTAAAAATTATTAATTAAGAAATAAATAAAATACTATAAATTAAAATAAAATAAAATAACAAACAATAATATAAAATTTAAAAAAAATAAATTTAAAATAAACATAATTTAAAAAAAATACAAATAAAAAATAAAATATAAAAATATATAAAATAAAATAATATAAAAGAAAATTAATAAAAACACAGTTAATTTAATATAAATTTAATGAAAAATATAAAATTAATTAGAATATAAAAAAATGTGTTAATTTATATTAAATAAAATTAAAAAAACTTAAATTTAAATTCAATAAAAAGTAAATAAAGTTAAAATAAATAATAAAAATAAATAAAAATGAAAAAAATATATAAAATTAATTAAAATAAGGTGAAAGAAAATAACACAGAATAAAATAAAACAAACAAAAGAATAAAAAAAAAATTAAAAAAAATTAAATAAATAAAATTAAATTAAATATATTAACATTAAATATAAATATATTTACAGTAAATTAAATTAAATTAAGCAAACATTTACTCATAAGTGAATAAAAAATTTTAAATTTCCAATTTTTCCTTCAATTTACTTTAGAGTATGTACTTCATTTGCCTCAACAGTTAATTTTCATGTCTTCTCTGCTGTTTTTAGTAAACAAGATGAACAATTTTGATTAACCGAACACAACAAATACATATATCCACAAAAAGCAGTATTTTCCTTACAAAAAAAAAACCAATTTTTTTTTATCGCAATCAACAATTTAATTGTTCATTTGCATTTGCAACAACAATAGCAAAAGGAATAGCAACAGCAAAATTAAAACCACTTTTGTCAACAATCCCCGAGTAAAGAGCCACTGGCCCGGTCTTTCTTTGCCACAGGAAAAACCAACCGTTTGTGGTTTCAATCATTGAATAAATTTTTATTTTCTTCTCTTTCTATTTCAATTGCCTTTTAATGTAACTCCATATGCGAGTTTAGTTTCTGTGGATCTGGACATTCAACTCGTGAACGATTAGTTACGGCATTTTACTGTTGATTTCTTAATTGCCATTAAATATGCGACTGCTACACGAAGTGCACACACAACAATCAAACACAGCACAAGACAATCAATCGATCGGCAATTTAGCGAGCTCGAGCAGCAAGAAACTAAAAACTATTCATTCATTCAATTATTTTGACAATTAAAGAAAACAGTTGAAGTTAATCGAGAGTGACATTCCCTATATACTTTGGCGTATTTCATTTTCTTTGACCCTTTGTGGAGTGTTGTATTGTGTTGTTGGGTTGCTTTGGATTGTCTTTCTGTGGTGGCGAGTAAAAGGAAAATTAGAGCTATTCTAGTGAAGTGGTGGTTGATTAACTGTTTAAAAGTGCACATACATATGTGCCTGTGTGGAAAATTGAAGCCTCAGAAAAACTTATTTAACTCTAAATTTCTAAATATTGCGAGTATGAAAAGTCGTTATGTTTCAATTGGTTTTTACCTGAAATATGCCAAAAGCGTCAAGCTTTTTATTAAAACTTAGCTAAAATTATTTCGAAAAACTAGATTTTGGGAACTAGTTGCCGACTAGTTACAAATAAACATAGCTAGTAAACAGTTCACCACAAGAAGCAGCAAAATTTATTATTTTATGAATCAATTTTACAAAGTACAATATTATTGCGTATTGTTTTGTTAGTTGTTATTGTGTAAATGTATACGTACATATGTATGTATGTATGTATTTGTGAAAGGCACACATCTCTTGCCGCTGCCATTCCCTATTTACGTTACTTAAGTACTTACTTTATTACTTTTATTACTCTTCGCTTTTCGACAAATATATCTCTCTGCTTGCGTTGAAATAACACTTTTAATTATTTTCAATTTATAATTTTTTTTCTGATTTTTTTTTTAATGCATTAACACTTGGAAGGGGTTGTCGAACATGCCTGCATACATTTTATGTTTGTATACAATGGAAACTCTTTTTATTAATACCCTTAAGTGATGCCATTAAGGTTGTTTGCATTTTCTTCATTACACAAGGAACTATACAAACTCTGATATATATATATATATATATTTATATATATATATATATATATATATATGTGTGTGTTTTTGTTCAGCTTGTGGGAAAGTGTGAAGGAAATTTCGCTGAGTTCTTCATTGAAAATTCATTTTGCGTTGCAGTCAAATGTCAAAAGGTCATTGCTACCAATTTCCTTTACATACTTACACATACATACATACACAGTGTGTGTACGTCAACATGAGTATTGGTGTTGAAATTTTCCTGTCGGCAAATTGTGGGAAATTGATATGCTAACTATGCTAATGGTGGCGAAGTTGAGCATGTGAGGTCAACCAACAGCACTGAATTTTCCAGAGAAATTTTTAAATAATGTGAGAATTCTTTGTGCTTGATGAGGATGTGAGTACGTGATTCATTAAAAGGTTTTCGTTGCGGGAGGAACTTCATGGAGCGCAATGAAATGAATTGATTTTTTCAGCGATAAATTTGAAATATATATAGTATTAAAAGAATTTGAATTAATTTTTTTTTTTCAAAATGACTTAAAATATATTATTTTTCTCTTCTCAACTGCGTACCTGTTCCGATTCTAGCAACGAAAATAAAAAAATTAAAGCAATAAATGAAAAGTAATAAAATAAAATAAACTAAAACAATATCAAACTGAATTAAATTAATTTAAATAACAGGACAAATAGACGGCTCTACTAGAATCAAATCCATAAGATTTTTAATTAACCCTAACCTTCAAAAGAAGCGTGTTCCAGATCATTAGTTTGTGAATTATAGTATTTTGAGTGAATCAACTTTTGTTATTGTGAAAAAAGTGGATCAAAAGGAATTTCGGGTGTTGATAAAATATTGCTTTTTGAAAGGAAAAAACAGGTGAAGCCAAAACATAACTTGATGTCGAATTTCCGGTCTCCGCCCAAGGAAAATCAACCATCAAGGATTGGAATGCAAAGTTAAGACGTGGTGAAATAAGCACCGAAGACGATGAACGCCGTGGACGCCCAAAAGAGATTGTTACCGACGAAAACACTCAAAAAATCCACATGATTTTGAATGATCGTAAATTCAAATTTAATGAAATATCAGGTACTCTAAAGATAACAACTGATCGTGTACTTCATATCATTTACACATGTGCCGCGCGAGCTCTCTTTTGACCAAAAACAACGACGAGTTGATGATTCGGAGCAGTGTTGGGAGATGTTCAACCTGAGTTTTTGTGTCGATATGTGATAATAGATGAAATATGGCTCTATAATTTCTCTCCGAAGTCTAATCGGCAGTCGATCGACCGAGTGGACTGCACACGATGAACACTCTCCAAAAGCGTGGGAAAATGTAACAGTCGGCTTGCAAGGTTATGGCGTCTGTATTATGGAGTGCGCATGGAATAATTTTCATTGACTACCTTGAAAAAGGAAGAACCATCAAAAAAGCGACTATTACATAGCGTTACTTTGGACCGTTTGCAGTGCGAAATCTCCGAAAAACGGCCGCTTTTAAAGAAAAAGAAAGTTCCGTTTCACCCAGACAATGCCCGGTGTCACAAGTCAGTGAAATGGATGGCAAAGATCCATGAATTGGGCTTCGAATTGCTTCCGTATCTATCGTATTCTCCAGATCTGGTCGCCAGCGACTATTTCCTGCTCTTAGATCTCAAAAGAATGCACGCTGGGAAGAAATTTTTTGTCGAATGAAAAGGTGATTGCCGAAAGTGAATTCTATTTTGAAGCAAAATGCAAATCGTATTACAAAAAGAATATAGAAAAGTTGGAGAATCGCTATAATCAGTGTATCAACCTTGAAGGGTTGACATGTTAAAATATAAAAAAAAAAAAAATACAAAACAACAAATTAAAATAATTTGAAATGAAAATTAAATTAAAACAAAAAATAACAATAGCAAATATTATATAACGCAAAAAATAAAATGAAATTAATAAAAAATATGTATTATAAAATAAAATAGCATTAAAAAAAATAAATAAATTAAAACAGTAAAAAATAACTAAAAAAATAAAAATATAAAAAGAATAAAATAAGGGAAATGAAATCAATTAAAATAAATTAGAATAAAAAATATAAAGTGAGACAAATAATAATAATTTAATAATAAATTAATAATTAATAAATTAAATAATTCATTTAAAAAAATTAATATAAAATTAAATAATATAGAATTAAATAAGTCAAATTAAATTAAAATAAAAAAATAAAATTTGCAACGTTGTATTTTTTTTTATATTTTTTTTTTTTTTTTTTTATATACTAGTGAAGAATGTAACCAGAGCTTATGTTTGATTATTAGTAGAAATAAGAAATTCCAAACTTACTTAACTAACAAAATTATAAAATTTATTTACTTGTTTGCAAATAAAAATTTTATGTATGAAAAGTGGCAACGCTCTACACGAAAATTTTTAGTTAGTCAATTAAATTAAAAAAGTAAATTTAGTTATTTATCAAACAGTTATTTAACGCCGCTTGGATATATTTTTGGGCATAATTCTTGATAAAAATAAGTTTCTTCAAAACCTTGTTATTTGCTTCGGTTTTCTAAGTAGTTTACTCTAAAATTGGTCCAAACGCTGTTCGTAATATTTGAATTTGAATTCTTCAGTCCGATAACAAAACAACAATTAATTCTGAATCAATATACATACACAGCGAAACCCCATCTGATTTAAACACTTTCATATTTTATATAAAAATAATATATTTTTTGTATAAGTATGTATACACATAGATATGCATAGATTTATGGAAAAAGTCAATTCTGAAGAATCTTATCAAATTTCTCCACATTTTCGCTGATTACACATTGGAAAAATATATTTTATTTATTATTTCCCTCCAATTTCCTGCTGCTTTAGTTTACATATTCTTATCAAAATATTTAAATCACTTAAAAAGCTGGACTTTGTGGTCACCAAAGAACAACGCACACTATAAACATACATACATTCATATATGTTACAACATATATGGGTCCCCCTAATATATGTATTGGGTTTGAGTATTTTGAGCTACTGATTTATCAGTCAAATGAAACGCCGCAGGCGGTCTCCTTCTTCTTGGCTAGACGACCAGTCGTACGCTTGGTCACACGCTTTCAATAATACACATTTCGTTTTCATTTCCATTGCAATACAGTATTTTCTATATTTCTTTTAGGTTTTTTGTATTGAAATTCTATCTAAACGTTGCACTTAATTCACTCACACGAATAGTCAATAGTGACCACAGGAGGCCAGAGGCTTGTCCCCTTTGGGAATATTTGAGTGTAGAGGTCATACACGCATGTGACCGCAGCATTATGCATACATATGTATGTACATATGTATGTTTGTACACGTAATGTGTTGGCAATTTGGGCAACCCATATAGACGGGTGTGTCACCTAATAAAATATCAAAATACTACTTTTATAAAAGCGGGATATTGTGAGAGCGATAAAGATATGCATGTGGAGTGTAACATATGCAATACGTGTGTGTGTGTGTGTGTGTGTGTGTGTGTGGTTATGTGTGCGCGGAAAATCGATAAATGATATATGAATTGGCTGGAAAAGTCAACAGACCTTATGAAATCTAATACTGGTGCTATGAAGCTGTTGTAAAAGAGTAAAAAAAAATGGCAACGGGATCGATTACGTTTATTTTCTGCGATATTATGCTGTTAGTGATATATTAATGCGCATGCGTTGTCAAATTGCAACAAAGCTTATGAAGTAAATATGCAACTTTGGTGTGATAAAATACGCGCTAGACGGTTTAATGTGTTGCAAGTTGGCCTAAAAGTAGTTTTGGTCTGACATATATATAACGAAATTGCATATCATACACATACTCGTACATACATATGTAAATATGTTCGTTTGCTCCATCACTGAAACTTATCCCGCGCGTATTTTATCTATTGCATAAATTAAACGCCACACTCGTGTGTAAACAGATACATGTAAACGTATATACGAGTATATATATATTCTCGTTTATGTGTAAATTTGTCTAATATACACCGTTTACTGAAGCGACTGATTTTCAATTTTCCAATTTATTTATTTATTTCTATAGCAACATATGTATGTGTATACATAAAAATAATTTTTTGGCCTTTCAAGTGATTACTAAGTAGTTTGACCAGCTGTTACTGCTGCTATTGCAGTTGGCCACATGGTAGCCTGGACGTCACTGCACACTGTTAACCTCATTGCAATTGCTGTTGTTATTGTATGTATTGTATTTATTTCTATGTTTTTGTGTGTGTGTGCGCGCAAATTTACCTATTTGCTTACTTGCTTGTGCACTTTATTTCCTTCTTAAGTTGTTAACTTTAGATTTTTTTTCTTAATTTTGCAATTTAATTTTTTATTGCATTGTTTTTAAGTTTTTTTTTTTTTTTTGCTGTTAAATAGCTAACATGCACACAAGTGTAATTTAGTTGTTAAAACGGCTTCGACCAGTTGAAGTTGGAATTTTAAGCACTTTTTCATTTTGAGCACTCAACGACATCAGTGCCAGGAGGTCGAGAAGTTTGTTGGGCACTTGGTCATTAAGGCGCAAACGAGCTTAAATAGCTACATGACACAGTAGCGTTCAAACAAAATGGAATAAACTTAATAAAATAAAATATATTAAAAAAAAAGTAAAATAAAATTGTATTAAATAAAATAAAAATTAAAATAATTTAAATAAAATAAAAATAGAATTTAATAAATAAAAAAATTAATTTAAAAAAAATTAAAATAACGTAATATAAAATTACATCAAATTAAAATAAATAAAAATAAATAACTTAATATAAAATTAAATTAAATAAAAATAAAAAACATTAAAAAATGTAAAATAAAATAAAATTAACTAAAAAAAAATTAAACAAATAAAATAAAAGAAAACATATAATATGAAGTAAAATAAAATAAAATAAAGTAAAATAAAATAAAGTAAAATAAAACAAAATAAAATAAAATAAAATAATATAATATAATATAAAATAAATTAAAATAAAATAAAATAAAATGAAATAAAATAAAATAAAATCAAATAAAATATTATAAAAAAAAATTTTAAAAAATTAATAAAGTATAATAAAAAATAAAAATTAGATTAAATTAAAAAGTAATAAAATTTAAAAAATTTAAATTAATTTAAAAAAATTTAAATAACATAATATAATATAAAATAAAATTAAATTAAAATAAACAAAATAATTAAATATAAATCAATTTAAAAAAATAAAACAATCAAAAATAAAATAAAATAAAAATAGAATAAAATCAACCGGCATGAAAATACCATAAAATGAATTATTTAAAAAAAATATATTAAAGTAAAAGATAAAAAAATAAAAATAAAATTAAATAAAATAAAATAGGTAAAATAAACCAACATAAAAATAATAATAAACTTAAACTAAAAAAAATCAAAAAAATAAAATATAAAATTAAATTATATAAAGTGAAATGAAATAAAATAATAAATAGATCAATATACAAAAAGATTAATTTAATTTCATATAAGCATCGCACAATGAAAATTGGAAGCATTGCCAGCTGATCTTACTGACTTACTTACTATTGAAAAATTTGAAAAAGCAATTATGATTATGATTGTTTAGAAATATGAAACTACAAATTATAAAATGAAAACAGCACATTCACCATGAAAATTGGCAACGTTGTTCACTATTAATTTTATTTGGGATAAAAGAGTACATATAAATTGGTTTGAGGGGAAATTTTACTTGCTTAAAAGTATAAAAAGATACATATATATAGCAACTAAATTTTTACACTACAATATCACATGAATACTAAAAGTTTTAATTTACATATACGCGCAATAGTCGAGTTGCTAGCAGTGCATACTACCATACGGAAAGCCGTTGTTCGAGTGTTGGTCCAACACACATACATATACTATAGAAAATTAATTTTTCGGATTGCGGTCGACATCGACAAGGAATTTCAAGCGCTCCGAGTGTATTTCTGATATGAAATAAAAAACTCTTAATAAAAATGCATCGGTATTAAGGAGGCGTCCGTCACTTTGCCACAGTCTTAATATCAACAAACATTACAGCTTCTTTGTTAGTCACTAAAATGAGCATTTTTAATTATAGCTAAGGATAAATTTAATTTTAAAGAAAGTATGAAGAAATACTGCTATTTTTCACCGAAAAACTGTATGGTCTCTTTGTTAGTGTCTTTGGCAATTTAAGTGCGTATAAATTTAGCTGCTGTGGCACTAACTCTCAGTGGGTTAAAGTGATTTCTTCACAATTTATCTCATGCTACTTCAGGACTTTTTAAATATTTTTTTTATTTGTTTATTTTGGTTTGTTTTTTTATTTATTTATTTTTAGTCTATGTTTTGAATATTTTTTTCTTCTTTTCCTTTTTTAAGATTCTTATTAACGTCTATGATTACAACCTCACCAATACTTTTCACATTCATTTTTTATTCTAGAAATCCTGCCTTTATTTGCTTGCATTGCTGCTACTTATTTTCTTCGCCTTTATTTTGTGGCAATTCACCAACTGCCTATTGACATCGTGTTGACATGTACAAATTGAAATTTTACTCGTAAATTTACTTGCTTTTTGCGTCATTTAGCGCGGCGATGCGGTGCCGCTTAAGGATTTACGAGTCCAGTGTTGTTTGGTTTGCATGTGTAATGCTATTTTTTTTTTAATACTACTTCTTCTGTGTGTAGTAGGTTTGTGTGTCGGTCGTGTCTACCGCATTCAAGTTAAAATAGATAACTTACTAGCGTTTGACTTGTGGTTCAACTCGTTGTTGCGCAATGCATTTGGCAAATAGTATCCGTACTTGTTGGACATACTTACATATATACATACATATACGTATATGTGTGTTTGTCTGTATGCGATTGGTCAAATAAATTAACTAATTTATATGGTAATTGCACTGATATCGATAAACGTGGCTTGACATATCTATGTACTTAGAGGAAATACTACTTTCTGTGTGTATGTGTGTGTGTGTGTGTGTGTATTGTCTAAGGGGACGATACATAAAATTGAACATGGACTGGTTCATCAGCGTGGTAGGTGTGGCATTAGCGTATTGATCAATAAGAACTGGTTGTACCTTGAGGCAAATCATGATGGCAGGGAGGGAAGTAGGAAATTTGTTAGTTTTTCAGGAACAGAAAATTTGTGTAGAATTCGATTACATATTATTTTCATTTATACATTTTCGAATTGCATATTTTTATTTATGTTTTTTTTTTAATTTAATATTTTATTATTATTATATTCTCTTTCCTAAAAACTTTGATTGCGTTCATTTTATATACTTATATATTGTTTATTTTTCATACACGAGAGTTTTTCAATTTTATTAAACTGAGTCTTCTTCTTTAAACCACACTCTTTAATTTTTTTTTTTTTTTTTTGGTTATTCTAGTAATCAAACCAAGGCTACAGCGTTCACTGCTCGCCAAAAATTTAAAAAATATAAATAAAATTCAAATTTATATACCTAATTTTCCATATCATTTCCCAAAGGAAACCCATAGTTTTTTTTCTTTTCTCTGTACACATAAATAATCTGCATATCTCTCAAAAAAGGACATTTCCCTTCACTAAGGTTATCGACTTATACACAGCACAAAAAGTTATTCTTCTCCTTCTGCTTCTTAGCACTTTATCAGCTGACTTCCGCCACATTATGCAGTCGCACAGCTGACAAGCTAAGTCGCACTTGCACATACATAAATGTAAAAACAGATGCCATTAAAATAGCAAAAAAAAAAACAATGAAATATTATTGAAGTGCGAGGGTGTTCCGCAACAACGTTCTTGGCATTTGCCATTGAATGGAGCGAAGTCGTCAAACTTTCTCAGGGCAAATTCATTAACAGAGGCATTGTACGAAAAGCGAAAATATAAAACAAAGAAGGTGTAAAAAAGTAAAAAAAAACTAAAAAAAAAACTCACACCTTATTCTTGCAGGGAAGTCGGTGTGGCATCAGCAGCGGAGGAGCTTCGTCATCAACCGGCGAACTTTATCACTTCAAACCAAAGTCAAACGAAAACAAAAGAAACTATTTTTTGAACCTTAAAACAAACATAATATATTTTTTTTTTAATGTTAAGGTATATGAGGAAACCCAGCAATAAATTTTTGAAGCACTTCATATGGCTACTACACATTTAATGAAGAAATGAAGACTTACTTTAGCTTTTACCCGAGCGACAGACGGGAATGCCCCTAAGTATCACTCACTTTTTTAAATTATTAGCTTGGAAGGTGAATCGAAATCATATTAAGAAGAAGAACAAATTGGATGTCATGAAGAGATAACTTTCCACTTTTCGTTCTAGTAAAATACGCATTACTCTCTGTCTTCCCGGGCAGTGCATTAGGGAAGTGAAAAAGCATATGCCTTCGAGATAGCAGACTTTATATGAATGAGAAGATTTCCCATCCCAAATATGCATTAACGCTGACAATCGATTGTTATAATTCGCTTTTTGCTGGGTTATTACTCCAACAAGTACAAGTGACTAGTAAATAAATAATGTGCTGTTGGAAGGAAACTCCAAGCGCCAAACTATACAAGAAAATGTTGAATACAGAATGGTTGGTGTTGTATTAGCTTCACGATATTGTTGTCTCAAGTACACACAATGCGATCGTGTATAATACAAATAACACCCTGATGAGCTGCTGAACGCTGATGAGGTAGAAAGGAACTTGTCTCACAGGCTTTTAAGAATTTATTTCACTATTCTATTCATTATTTTTTAACTTCAACACTGAACCTAAACAGTTTTAACAACAACAACAAGAAGTAGAAGAACACAAAAGTAAAAAAAACAGCAAGAACATGCAACGGCACGGCGATGTTGACTGATTTGAATGCCTTTTGGAACCACCAACGCATCTTTGACTGGAACAAATAAATAAACAATTGCTCATATAAACAACAAACAACAGCAAATAACAGCAATACGAGTAAACGATGATACGACCAACCAAGCGAACAAGCAAAGGGTGCAGAGAATAAACTACTCACAGAGCAAGTGAAGTGAAAGAATTGAATGGAGTTCATGTTGCTCCAACGAAATCCATAAGATCGGGGTAAAGAACATTATTTCGTAAAAGAAAAACAAATCATTTGGAAGTCGAATTATATGAATGACAAAACATAAACAATAAAAGAGAAGGAAAAAGCGAAAAAATAAAATAAAAATCAACACGTAACATGGGCCCGTCATGGCGTGGCGTTGATCCATGATGCAGACATGTAAGAACTAATGTTTTTCTAGCGACTAGACAGAAATCTAGTCTAATGCATGCTCACACAGCTTTTCATACATATGTACATATACGTATGTGTACACATACGATGCGCCGCGCTGTTTCTTAACTCTTTTGTAACGGACCAAGTAAGCCAATCGATCAAAGAGAATTGAAGCTTTTGTTAATCACAGAAAGATATGAATTAAGTGGAAAATAAAGCAACAAGTCACGCTTGAAATGTCTAGGGATATGGATAAGAAAGGAAGAATCGCTGAGGGGTGTGACATGCAATAAGAATATACAGATAATTATGTCTCAAGACTTGAAACACTTTTGGGAAACGGCAAAAAAATGTTATTTCATCATTTTGCAACAAAAGGGAAGCAACCCCCAGGAGATGAACTCATTATAGATATATTAATTTTACTTTAAGTTCATTCAAATAAAAATAAAAATAAAAATAAAATAATGCAAAAAAATAGTTCAGTATAAATAAAAAAGCAAAATAAGTGAAGTAAAACTAAGTAAAACATAATAAAATAAATAAAATAAAATCAAATAAAATATAATAATATAAAACAAAATATAATAATATCAAATAAGATAAGATAAAAATAAAAATAAAAAGATAAAAAAAATAATAAAACTTAAACAAAAAATTTAAAAAAAAATTTAGAAAAATAAAATTAAAAAAATAAAAAATTAAATTATTTAAAAAATTATTATTAAAAATAACAAAATAAAATATATAAAATAAAATTAAATAAAATAAAATAGAATCAAATAACGTAAAAGAGAGTAAAATAAAATAAAGTAAAAATTAAAATAAAAAAATAAAGCAAAATAAAATAAAGTAAAATAAAATAAATAAATTAAAATAAACTTAAATTAAATTAAAATAAAATAAAATAAATATAAACTAAAATAAAATATATTAAAATAAAATAGAATAAAATAACGTAAAATAGATTAAAATAAAATAAAATACAATAAAGTAAAAATTGAAATTAAAATTAAATAAAGCAAAATAAAATGAAATAAAATAAATAAAATTAAATTAATATAAAAAAATAAAATTAAAATTAAAAAAATAAAATCAAATAAAATAAAATAAATTTAAAAAAAATTAACAAAATAAAATAAAATAACATAAAATAGAGTAAAATAAAATAAAATAACACAAAATAGAGTAAAATAAAATAAAATAAAATAATAATAAAAATTAAACTAATATAAATTAAAATAAAATAAAATATAATAAAATAAAATACAATGAAATACAATAATAATAAAATTTATTTAATATAAATTAAAATAAAATGAAATAAAATAAAATAATATACAATAAAATACAATAATAATACAAATTAAATTAATATAAATTAAAATAAAATAAAATATAATAAAAAATACAATAAAATAAAATAAAATTAAATTAAATCAAATAAAATATAAAATAAAACAAAATATAATAAAATAAAATAAAATAAAATAAAGTAAATTAAAATGAAAAAAATAAAATTAAATTAACTTATATTAAATGAAATTTAAATATATTAAATTAAATTATATTAAATTAAATTAATTTAAATTCCATTCAATTCAATGCAATTCAATTCAAATCAATTAAAGTAATAACATAAAATAAAATTAAAATAAAAAATAATGAAATAAAATAAAGTAAAATTAAAGAAATAAAAAAATAAAAAATGTAATTAAATACAATAATAAAAATATGAAAATATTATTAAAATAGTTCAATTAAATTTCAAAAAAAAAATTAGTGAAGCTTAGTAAATCAAATAACCTTAAATACAATAACAGAAATTAATTAAAATTAAACTGACTTTACTATGTTAAGGGAAAAAGCTTCGGTGGGAGGAGATTTTTCAAAAGTAACTTCCTTCTAATTTCCTTTCTGGTCTATTTGTATGAGCTATGTATGTGTCCGTTGCAGTTCAATGTACTCGAGAACATTTTTGTTAATATTACAAACATATGATTATTGCAGATTCCACATATTCCACATGTGTATCTTCACATACATACATATGTGTATATTTTCCTGCGAATTCATTCTAGCGCCACCACCGCTCGTGGTTAGTCTTCTAACGAATAGATGCACTTCATTGAAAAATAATTGAAATTCTTCCAGCAAAACGCTGCAGAGTACTTCCGCAATTAGACACACGTGGCGGTTGGAAGTGTACCAGCTGTACAGATACAAACATTTACGCCAATTAATTTTGCAATAAACTTTGCTTCTATACAAACATACGAAAATTACTTAAGAGTGGCTTTGCCTTATGTTGTATTTATTGTTTTTATTTCTATTTTTGTTTTATTTTTTTTCTTTGCATAGCATATGTGTGCTCTGCTTTAAATATCCGCCCACCGCTTTGGTGCGCTGACGCTTGGTCGTTTGCTTTAATGGTTATTCTAAAGTAAATTGCACTCAAATTTAGTATCATCCACTTGAAATTGCCAAACGTTTTGTGGTCAAGCGATGGCAGAGCTCATATGAGAATATAAATTTGTATGCGCATACAAATATATACATATTTATTAGGGTTGTAAGAACAGCTGGTGAAGTAACTGAATGTAAATTGTTAGTTTGCTTAATGGTTGCCTCAGGAGGAATATTGCTATGTGCCGTTACAACAAACGATCCTTCTACTAAATATATGAAACTGTGTGATGTAAAAAATTAAATTTTGTCCAATTCGGGGAAGTCGGTGGTAAGGATTCAACTCTGCTTTGGAATTTGCTAAAAAAAAATACTATAATTTACTTTTCTTTTCTTCATCTGTCATGAACTTTTCCTCTAAGGAATCCATTATGTAATTTGACAGAAAATCAATCTAAAAAGATTTAAGGTTCAAGTCATTGTTTCTACCTGAACTTAGGTTATCAGAGGAACTAATTAGAGAATTTATCGTTTATTATTTACTTTTCGGAGAAACATGTACAGTCAATACAAAGCAAGCTTGGATATAATCTTTACATCTAAACCCGCAGATTAAAAATCCCTCAATTAGTGAGATCCTCTTCATAATCACATTTTCATTTCCACCATCCCACTGTAAAGCTCCAATCACTTGACAAAATAACATATTCCCTGAACGCTTCCAGTTTACCACAACACATCACATACTTATACAAAAAACGAACGGTATTTGCTTCCACGCAAATAAATTTACACAAACCAATCGACCGCCTGCCCTTTGCCTGCCACCACTAACGTAGCGTAGACAATACCTGCACGACTTGCCGCGACGTCTCACAGATTTCGCACATTCCCAATAACCGCGCACGTAACGGGGCTTTATATGGAGTCCCTTTTCTGCGGTTGCATTCATTAAAAAGCCATACACTCAACGAACAAGCTAGAAGCTAGCACAAACAGAGCATTAGATGCGCCACAACAGTCACTCTGTGACGCACAGCTGGAGCACTTATTGGCATACATTACATTTGCACAGCTCAGTACACTTTAGAACGATAGACTTCTAGACGAGAACCGTTCAGGCTAGAGCTAGAAGCTGTTATGAGAGACGGGAGCAGACGCGCTGGAACGGCAGATGAGAAAAAGCACTCATGTGACGCAGCAAGACAAGACACGGCGAACTCGGTTGAGATGAAATGAGACCGTCAGTCAGTCCGTCAGTCTGTCACTCGTTCACTTCGCCTCATTTTTTTTTCTTTATTTTTTTGTAACCATACTAATGTACTCGTACTCGTACATGTAGCTACCTTTTAGGTATTTGCTTGCTGCTAGCAATTTACTATTTCCAATATTTTTATTTTTATTTTTTGGCAAGCAGCGAGGCAGCTGCTTCCTGGATGCCTCAATTGCCTAGATAGGCTTGTACTAGGTTAATGGCTGGATAGCTGGATCGCTGGTTGACTGGTTGGCTGCTTGACTGGATGAATGGCTCGATTGTTGATGAGCGCAGAATAGCTGCTTCATCGTTGCTTGCTTGTTGCTGGTGCGGCTGGCTGGCTGTGGCTGACAGGCCGGTTCCCCCGTGTGCTATTCATACACGTCGCTGCTTTGTTTGTAAGACAGCTGGTTGCCTGCTTGCCTACAAACTGCCTAGTGAACTATATATGAGTAGCAGCATTATTGGCTTGATTAGTATGCAGTTTGGGTGCATGTGAGCCACAAAAAAGACAGGGATGATGGTGAGTTTGGTATTGGAAGTGGTGGCGATCGCAGAGTAGAGCAGCGTATAGTGGGTGAGGAAGGGAAGAAGTGATTGAAACATCTCAATGTTGATATGCGGAAATGAATGAAGGTAAATGAATTACTAACATATGTTATTGAAGACAGATAGAAGATTCGAAAGACACAAGCGATCAGTGATAAACAAACAAAAAATTAAAGATCTCGTTTGGTGGAAATTTGTAATTAATTAAAAAAAAAAACAATTCAAGGCATACAAAACTGACTTTAATAGGTTCTAGAAACGTGTACACGTGTAGTATCCCAACTACATTTGCGGTAATGTATAGGTATAACTGTCAAGCATCAGCGGGTGGTGATTCGGATTACTTGTTACTGATAAATTCCTTAGTAAACTGTCATTGTCATGCACATAAGTACTCATTTGTTGTTGTCATACTGCTTTTTTTGGTGTTTATGCACAACACTAATGTTCACAATTAATAGTAAAATATTTCTCATTTTCCTCATGCGCTCTATGGCATGCTCTCGTATGTTCATTAATGTCGTTCGCAGGCACTTAATTACTCATTTAAATAAATGTTTGTGAAAAAGGTCACTTGCTTTTAATATTACAATTGCATTTCCGCTATGTGATGTGGAAAATTACGCTTCATTATATTTTTAAATATTTTTTTTAAATTTTCTTAATAGCACAGGGTCACTGCAATTGCGCTGGAGAGTCGCGCAGCCATGTTAAAAAATAAATATATTATCATTACTTTCATAGCTAAAACAAATGCAACAAGTATATCGATAAAGTTTATGTGGAACACTTACATAGGCGCAAGCTAAAGGAGTTCAAGCTATATTTCGACTTGAAACAAAAGTAAATTTCTTACAAGCCGTGACCTAGTGCAATCTGTTTAATTAGTTAAGAAGCTCACTTGGTAGGGCAGCATTCCATAATCCCGACTTTCAAAATCCTGCGCCTTGATTTTTTTCAAAAAAATTGACCTATAGTTTGTTCTAAGCTGCCTCCAGAACGGAACATCTTACATTGATTTTAAGAAAAAAGTTTTTTATTACGCACAATTGCCGAGCAAAATATTTTAAAATTTTGTCTATGGAAATAAAAGCTTACTTTTTAATTTTTCGAAGTAATCTCCAAGAAAATTAGGACAACAGCTCTTAAGCATCGTTTAAAAAAAATTAATTTCACATAAATTTTTAACTTTTCCATTGAAAAAATATATACAATCCATTCTTGGTTAGTATGTTAACACATTTACAACACATATCTACGCATCTTGTATGCATATTTTTTGAGTGGAAAACAAACCATATATAAAATTTAGACGAAGTATAAAAATAATAAAAAGGATTGCGAGATTTTTTTAAAATAATTTTTATACTTTTTTTTTGATTGTGTTGTATATGGATTTGGTCATCTTATGTTTCGGTATTATGTATTTCGGGATTTTGTGTGACGGGATTTAAGGTGACGAGATTTTATTATAGGCCAGAAGTAAAGCTACCGAAATCTCCAGATTAATAAATTTTATTAAAGTCCTTTTACATTCAATCACCAGGCGAACTTACAGATTGAAAATCATAATAAATCATCACTACTGTCGGAACCTCTAATGGGGTTGGATTCACTATAATCCATTTATACTGTTCTAGAACTGATATGATTCAAAGCGGTCAGCTTCACTCAGTTATTCGAAATATTTCAATAACACGTCGCAAAAGTAGAGCCGATGAGAGTAATATAGTGGGCACGTAAAAGCTTTAAAAACCGCCATACTACTATTGTAAAAGACCATAATACCGAAGCTGAAAAAATGCGAACTACGCGCAGAAATGTTTTTCATCATAACTTTTTTTTAAGTTGGCTCGTTAACGAAAAGTCGACAAATGGACTCCACTCTCATCGAGTTAAGTACAGGGTTAAGAACAAGATACGTAATAAATAGCATTATCACCAGACGGTCCGATTTTCTGTTGCGGAGAGATAACTGTTTTCCATGGTGAGATTTTTCAAAGCTAATCCGATTTGGTGCTATATGGAAGTTTCTAAGATAGCTTAAGTAAAATAATACTCTTTTTAAAGCAAAATATTATGAAGTAAATTTCGAAAACAGGCAGGTAAGATTAGATAATTAACTAATCAGTGAATATTTTTGGATAATCAATATATTTAGGGTAATTTAAGTTGTTAATCACATTTGCGATTAATTAAAAATTAGCTGAATTGAATTGAACGCTTGGTTCCCATACTGTGAAGAAGAGGCTTCTGCTTGGCGGAATAATAGTTTTTAGCCAATTTTTTCCACTTCCGTTTTAAAAACTTGTTCTTAAAACTTGTCCCTTTCCAGACCAAAAATTAAAAGCTTTGGGTGCACAACTGGCCTCACAAATACATGAGTACATGCATATAAAAAACTTTAGAAAATGAATTTTTTCCATAAATGCTAGTCATGCGAGAATTTGATTGCGATAACAACCGGGAAAATAACAAAGTCACATAATAATAACAACACCAACAAAAAAATAATTAAAATGGTGATTATTCACATGTATAATAACATTAATAAACTGCAAATGACTGCAAGCATGCATATGTATGTATGTATGTATGTATGTATGTATGTACAAATACTTAATTTCCCTCATTTCGCTTCAAGTACATCCTTCAATTGAATAATAAAGTTAGTTGATGATAAAAACAATGCCATTTAATAGCGCATAGAGTATGATGCATACATACATAACTAGATAGAAAAGAAAAAATAGCTCGAAAAAAATAACAACAATGCTATTTGTGGCAACGGATATTAGATGTGAGAATGCCATGCATTGCACTGCGCGGTCAGCGAAATAAAAAAAATTAACGAACAACAGGAAGGCCAACGTCATCATGATCACCAACATCACCACTGCCGCCTTCGCGATTACCATTCGCGCTCAATTGTTTGTTGTGCACCCACAACAACTAGCCATTTATGAGATCATAGAGACACATCCAACGCTGCCACTGCACAGCCCAGCTGTGCCACATGCCGACAAAACTGTCAGCGCACGCTTGCATATAGCGTTCCGTGTGCATACTCGCTGATGTAGTATTGTGGTGAGCAATGAAGACCGACTAACCACCCACCCGTGAGTCAAGCGAGCTAGGCAGCTAGATAGGCAGATAGTCGGCCAGCCAGCCAGTCAGTCAGTCAGCCAGCCGGTGAGTGATCGTCGAGAATATACTTTTTCTCGTATAATTGTTTCCACAAAACTGCTACTGATACGCTCTGTTTGCGATGAACAACGAAAACAAATGATTAGATTGTTGTGAGTGAGGGCAGCAGTAGCAGCAGCAACAGAAGAAGCAGACGCAACAACAGCAGATGCGCGTGGTTGACCGAGCGGACAGAGTGATAGCGGACGGGCGCTAGGGCAGTCATTGCCTTTGAAGTACGCACATCTACACATATGTTCTTACACTTATTAATCTATGCTGTAATGTGCGTATTAAGTTATTTTCTGTTGTTGTTGTTTTTTTTTTTTTTGTCTTACGCACAAATGCAGTTGGTTCAGCGACAGATGTGTTCTAATGGAGTCTGGAAGCAATGAACGGACGGACTCAAATGCACATTGTGGAAAATTATGCTTAGAATGTCTTTGGAATTCAGAAAAATATTCAGTTGATTACAAAAAGTGGCTTATAATAATAGTATAAAACGTTAGGCATAACATGAACATATAGAATATGTGGAATAAATCACACCCAAGACAGTGTAGAATATAAATGCAAGCAGCTGAGGTTCGCCCCTCAGGCGGATCAATCAAAATTACGATTATTTTTTACTTAGGTTCTACCTTGAAGAGCTTACGGATTGCTCCCGTAAGGGTGAAATTAAATATACCCGAAGAAATATTTCTAAAACTTTTGATAAATAGATATGTAGCTCTCAAATTGTTATCCATTTGAGTTCAAGTTGAAAAATAACTTTTTCTCAACTTGAATAAAATCATCTTTGCTCTAGGAAACGTTCTTCTTTTGTTAAGAACATTATAATTCTCGATTAGGGGTATTTTTTAAAAATAACTTTGGAGATTTGAGACATACAATAGTTCTCAACTTAAGCTCAAACCTTAATGTTTATTTGAAAGAAGTTAGTTAGAGGGAAGAGAGCTGGAACCTTAAGTTAAACTCATCCATGAATAAACGTTAAAAATATTTTAAAAACCGCCTTCAACGAAATGGGTAACAGATAATATTTCCAAAAAATGGACTTTTTCAGATCAATCATATCAGACATATTTTCCTGTAGCTTGTGGTAAATTCAAAACAAATTCTTCCTCCTTTTTCATTAATACTTTCTCTACTTCTAGGCCTAAATGAGCCTCAAGTACAAAAGAACAAGGCTCCCCTTGCTCTTTCTTCTTCTTTTCAATTTGTTATTTGCATTCCTCGAGAAAAAAAAATTCTCTTTGTATGTGCCATTGTGATTTTTCTACAATAGATTTGTTGTAGATACAAAACACTACTGCTTACAATACAAATTTATTGTACTCATAAGCTTCTACTGACTGCTTGTATATATTTATGTAAGTATGCATGGTAATGTTAATATGCCTATCTGCCTTGAGATCACTTCAATGTGCGACTCGCTGCCAGCTTAATAGAATACAAGTACTTTATTTTGATGTCTTCCAGCATTAGCAATTTCCATTGCAATCACTTCATGCTTCATTTTACTTCATTTTTGCGGAAAACGAAAGTGGAATTTTTATATATCTTACAAACATACATACATATATATAATATGTATGTAAATACGTATATGCGAGTAATAGATAAGTGTTGAATGTATAACCGCACGAACGCCTCTTAATTACGCAAAAGACACTTGGACACTTGAAAGAATGGCTGTTACTTACAACAACCAGTAAAGGCTATTTACGCTCATGTGCCAGCGCTTGTGTAACAACAGACCCTCTCCAGAATGTGCGCGCAAATAGTTGAGTAGTGGAACAAGAAATTATAATTACATAGAATTCCTGCTTTCTTTGTTCTTTTTTTTTTTTTACTTTTCGTTTAAAGTGTTTTCAATTGATGGCTGCGCAGAAATGCTTAGTTGTTGTTATTGTTTCTGATGAAAAGTTAGCAGACTGACTGGCGATTGTTGAGTGGTGATAAAAAGGTAGATGGATTGATAAATGAAGAAAGTAATATGGGAAGTGTATGCGATGCGAGACTCGTAATTAATGCAAAATTCATTTAATAATACAAAAAAAAAAAAAAATCAACTAAAATTAATGTCTGTATACTATTAAAAAATCCTAAATTTCACTTAGTTTTTTGGTAATTATAAATTAATTTCAGAAACATTTTAAAAACTCCCACAAAATAGGTGTGCGACTACACTGCCTTATTTACGGAGGTGCGCCTAATAGTAGGCAACAATTTATTAGAATTTACTCAAAATAAGCTCATTGCTAGTTTCAGCAATTAAATTATTTTGCTTTTACAGGAACAATTTATATTAAAAATGATAAAAACTATTTTTCTGAAATTGTTCAAGTCCAAATAGTTCAAGAAAATGTCAACTTGAGTTAGCTAAATGTAAAAAGTTCGAGCGTAATCAACATTTCTCATACGGAATTTTAGTATAAAATATTATCAAAAATCACAGCCACTAAATTAACAGGATCTTTGACAAAAATTAAAAAAAAAAAAATATAAAGAAAACAAAAATAAAAATACGACAATAAATAAGGAATACATTATGAATCATCAATTGCAGGTGTAGAAATTACGAGAAGAGACAAAATCTGCCAATTTCTATCGCATCGCACATACCAGACGTGTGTATAAAATAATTAATCGCATAAATGATTCAATAATAGACAACAGTTGGCTGTATACACAGAGGTAAGAAAAAAAATTAATTTCTATTTAAAGTGCGACACTTCTATTAGGTAATATACAGATGTTTACGTCAGAACTCGTATTTGCACGAAATTTTGGCAAGCAATCAAGGATGACACATCGTAAGAGCAACCACTGGTCCAACGAACAGGTCGCATGAATAAGAACAGAAAATAATAAACAAAAACTTTATTAAGAAAAATATAATAAAATGAATGAATGAAATTGTGAAAAACATATACATACAAACGTACATAAATCACTAAAGTTTGGACGGGCAATCGCAATAAATTTGAATTAAAAAATATATAAATTAAACATAAAATATATAATAAAGTGAAATAAAATAAAATAATATAAAATTAAGGAGTTTAACAAAAATATAATGTAATAAAATGTAAGTAAAATAAAATAAATAATAAAAAAATTAAATAAATAAATAACATAAAATAAAATAAAATATAATATAATACACTGAACCTAATTAAGTATAATAAAGAAAGCATAAAAAAATAATAAAACAAATTAAAATAATATATTTAAAAAAATTAAATAAATGAATATAACATAAATTAAATTCAATTATTTATTTTAAATTAAATAAACACTAATTAAAATAATAATACAAAATAAATATAATATAAAATAAAACAAAAACATAATAAACATATATAGTAATGGTTATTATAATAAAATCAAATATGAAAATTATAAACCAAACAAAATAAAGTGAACAATTTAAAAAAATAATATAAAATGAAATAGAATGAAAATAAAAAATTAATAAAATATATAAGTTAATAATGTATATATAAGTAAAATATAACAATTAAAAAAATTTAAATATTATATAATGATATGAATTAAAATAAAATAAATCAAAGTAAAAAAAAATTAAATATTATAGCCTAAACCAAAATTCATAAATGAGAATACGATGCATTAAAATTTGATTTACATATATAATTTAATAAAGGTTGATCCATTTCGAGATTCCCTACTTTGAAAAAAAAAACACAAAATTCAAATTTAATGGGGAATGTTTATTATCATTCGAAAGAAGATTCTTTGGTATTTATTTTTTGAAGATTATCTCTTTCAAATGTTGGCCGTAGCTACGTTTCAGATGATCCATCCGTTGAGTCCAATTTCCGATGATTAGTTCGAGCATTTCGACTGATAAACTGGCGAATGCCACTCGTGATGTTTTGCTCCAAGCCTTGAATTGAAGCAGGATTGTCCGCATAGATTTTAGAATTTATATATTCCTTACCGGAAAAAGTCTAACGGTGTGATATCACACGATCTTGGTAGCCAATCGACCGGCCCAAAACGTGAAATTATCTGCTCACCGAAGTGTTCTCTCAATAAATCCATTGATTGATGCGATGTGCGGGAAGTGGCGCCATCTTGTTGAAATCAAATGTCGCTGAGATCACGAGCTTCGATTTCAGGCATCAAATAGTCGGTCGTCATGGTGTGATAATGGTCGCCATTGACGGTTACGTTCTCACCTGCATCATTTTTGAAGAAATATGGACCGCTGATTCCACCGGCCCACAAACCACACCAAACAGTTGTTTTTTCTGGATGAAATGGCAGCTCTTGAATCTCCTCAGGTTGCTCCTCATCCCAAATGCGGCAATTTTTCTTATTTACTTCCCCATTGAGCCAGAAATGGGCCTCATCGCTGAACAAAATTTGGCTCGAAAAAGTCGGATCTTCTTGGAACTTTTCAAAAACCCATGGAGCGAAGCGATGTCGCTTGGGAAGGTCGATCGGCTTCAGTTTTTGCACAAGCTGTATTTTGTACGCTTTCAATTTAATATCTCGACCTAAAATGCGCCAAGTCGTTTCATACGTCAGACCGAGTTGCTGCGAACAGCGCCGAATCGACTTTCCACGGTCTTCGTGTACACTCTCAGCTGCGGCCGCTATATTTTCTTCACTGCGTGCTGGACGTGGTCTATTCGGTCGAATAATATCCAATGAGGAATGCTGGGTCTTAAGATGGGTGACCGTGTTGCGAATAGCAGACTCAGTAGGCCGATTATGTTGGCCATAAGTTGAGCGAAGCGCGAGAAGTACATTCTTTTCAGAACGTAAATTTTCGTAATAAAGTTGAATGATTTGTAAACGCTGTTCAGGTGTAAGTCTTTCCATGATAAAATGCCAAAGAACACTGAACAAAAATAACATAACAGCTTAACACGACTCACGCGTGACCTGTCAAAAAAAGGCTTATGAAAAAACGTACCTCTACCTTAATCAGCCTTCATAAATTAAGTTTAAATAAAATTGAGAACCAAATAAATTAAACAATTTAAGTAAAAAAAGCTTACCCAAAAAAAAAGTTCTTAAAAAAGTAAATTTTAATAAATCAAGATTAAATTAAATTTAATAGAATAATATTAGGTAAAATTAAATTTAAGTTAAAATTAAAATCAATTAATTTCCATTAAATAAAATATAAAATTATCATATAATATATATAAATATATTAAGAATTATAGAAGCAGTTTTAAGATACATTAAACAAAAGTCATGTCAATGCGCTAAATATAGTGAGGACAACGTTGATAAGCAGTGTTCCGGTACAAAGAAAAGGAATATTATGTCTGAATGATGTGTTACAAATATATGTTTACGTCAATTGAGAAGACAAAAGCACATAAATTTTGAAAGCGAAACGCTTCAACGACAGACTAACAGCTGATAAGGCAAAAATAGAAGCGAGCGCTGTGCGACCGGCTCGGGTCATGTAGCCAAGCACACAAACAAAGCAAGCCAACTAACTACTAATTGACAATATACAAAGTGCATGCATACATACACATGTTAATATGTATAATATATTAATATTATTAATAAAAAAGCATAAAAAAGCACTTACAAGCGTATTATTAAGCTACAGCAACAAATATAAGCAATAAGTATATATGTATGTATATGTGTATGTTATAAATAACAATAGCAAAGGCGAGCAAGTGTGATCAACAGCAGCCGCAGCAGCAGCAGCAGCAACATGACTATCAACACGGATCTGAAAACAGCAGAACTTGTTTCTAGATAGATATATTATGTATGTAACATACATATGTAAATACAAAACAAGCTGAAAGGAAAGAAATATTGAAGCTAGAATTTATATATATATATATATACATACATATGTATGCGTATGCATGTATACGCGCGTATGAGGGAAGCTATTCGAAAAACCGGGTCTACGCTAAAAATATCAAACATCAAGATCTTCAAAAGTCGCTTTAGCTCGAGGCTGTCAAGTGTTAGAGGCGGCTAAGCAAGTACACACACATATGTATATATAAAAAATATATACATGTGTATATCAGCAAAGGTAATGCCAGACGCAAGCTTGTCGCTTTCAGCCACCAACCAACCTGTTCAACCTACTCTTCCACTAGCCAAACAGCCAGCCAACTAATTAACTCATAAACATGCCGAATATACTGTAAAAGAGACAAAAACAAATAATAAAAAAATTAGTAGTAGCAAACTAACCCCAACTCACCTAACCACTTTACACCAACTGTAAAGCGAAAAGCAACAATTTTACTATATATATGTAAGTGTGTATATATATATATATATATATTTGTATAAATATATATACCAGCAACATTAGTTAATTTAATTTTTCTAATAATTTTCTGTTTATCTACTCCCTACTTTTTTCTTTATACCACAGCACGCATGGAAGATCAGAAAAATATGCGATAACGATAAAAATTGTTAAAATATTATTTTGGTTAAGAATTTTTTCTATTAGTCGCTTATCAGCGTTTCTTTGGCGGGAAAGAAGGAAATCAGAGAAAATGAAAAAAAGCAAACAACAACACAACAAATTCTTAATCAACACGATTAGATTGCTGCAACATGTGGCAGTTTCTTACGTTAATAGAAGTGATCATACTTCATAATATTTATTGTGTGTTTGTGTTTGTTAGTATGTGTGTATACATAAGTCGAAACCAATCAGCGGCAAAGTGCCTGTAGAAAGATTATAAGCTTGTGGCAAGCATATCTATTGCCGCATCTGAATTATGTCGGCATATTTTGTGGCATATTATGGGACAATCGAGAGATAGTGATAGTGTAGGCTTTAATGATCGCATGCGAGAAGGCGGAAAAAGAACTTTTTACTCAACTACTATGACTGACAGGCATATAGAGTGGGACTAAAATATGGCGGCCACGATAGCCGAGTGGTTAGCATTGCGTACTAGCATTCGGAAGGCCTGGGTTCGAGCCCAGGTTCGAGCAACATCCAAAATTATAGAAAATAAATTTTCCTAATCGCGGTCGCCCCTCGGCAGGGAATGTCAAGCCCTCCGAGTGTATTTCTGGCATGATATAAAGCTCCTCATAAAAATCCATCAGCCGTTCGGAGGCGGCTTAGAATAAACTGTAGGTCCCTCCATTTGTTGGTAAAAACATCAAGACGCAAAACCACAAATTGGAGGAGGAGCTCGGCCGAAAATCGCTTCAGCGGTTACAAGCCGCCAAATATATATATATAAAATATGGATATTTGTTTTTATGCAGAATGCGTAGTACCAAGATGGGTTAGAATATGTGTAAATAGTGAGAAAATATGCACTCGTGAGAGGAAAACAGTTAATTACTTCAAAAAATATATGTGAATAAAAAATTATACATAGAAAGAATGCATATTTGAAATTTGACGAAAGTAAAAATTATTATTTTGTGAATTAATATTATATTTGAAGTTATTTGATTCTTCTTCTTTGAACTTCCAAATGTAGGTAAATAAAAAAGTTATTCATCGAAAGGATGAATTAATATTTTTTTCCCTTTTTACCAAATTTCTCATTTGAATAAACGAAGTTATTCGGTTATCTTTTTCATGCTTCCAAATGTATGTAATAAAAAATTATTCATCGAAAGGATTTACATTTGAAATCAAATTTCGATTTTGAATGTACGAAGTTATTCGGTTCTTCTTTTTTAAGCTTTCCAATGTATGTAAATTAAAAATTATTAATCGAAAGTATGTATACTTGAAATTCATTGAAAGGATGAATTAATATTTTCTTCGTTTCTTATGAAATTGTCCATTTGAATATGCGAAGTTATTCGGTTCTTTTTTTTTTTTAAATTCCAAATGAATGTAAATCAAAAATTATTCATCGAAAGGATGTATTTTTGAAATTCGTCGAAATTATGAATTATTATTTTCTTCCTTTTTTATGAAATTTCGCATTTGAATATATGTAGTTATTCGGTTCTTTTTCTTTGAAATTCCAAATGAATGTAAATAAAAAATTATTCATCGAAAGGATGTATATTTGAAATTCGTCGAAATGATTAATTAATATTTTCTTTCTTTTTTATGAAATTTCGCATTTGAATATATGTAGTTATTCGGTTCTTTTTCTTTGAAATTTCAAATGAATGTAAATAAAAAATTATTCATCGAAAGGATGTATATTTGAAATTCTTCGAAATGATGAATTAATATTTTCTTCCTTTTTATCAAATTTGGCATTTGAATATGCGAAGTTATTTAATTCTTTACTTAATTTCTATGAAATAATAATTTTTCTTTTGATGTATTTTTTAATTAGTAAAAAACTTGCGTATTTAGGATGAAGTGGATGGAGACTTAAAGAGGAGCAAAATTATTAATTTATGCATAGCTTTTATAATGAGCTGCTTGACGGGATCTTGTAAACGAAATTATTAAGTATATGATATTAGTTTAAAAAAAAATCGAACGTTCGGAGGCGGCTGAAAATAAGAAGTATTGGAGAAAGAGTTCTGCTTAAACTCGATTCGGCTGTTACAAAGGGAAATCTATTATTATATATGTGTTTGTATGAAATGCATTTGGATATTTTAAATACTTTGGTAAACGAAATTTTGTCACGTTATGATAAATAATTCATATGTAGGATGAATCCATTTAAGTGCAATTTTAAATTCATCAAATGTTAATTTTTATTACTGATTCTATATTATTGATAAAAATAAGAGTTGTATAGTTATGTAATGATTGGAAGTTAAACTTTCTCTTAATTTATGAATAAAAAATTCATTGAAATAATATTTTTTAATGGAAAATCATTTAGAAAACCATATTAAGAAAAATGTATGCACTCAAGTTAAAGGGGATTTTCATAAGTTAATATTTACTTACATCCTTTTGATGAACGTATTTTGAAGTAGACAAAAAATGCAAATTTTTTAC
This sequence comes from Neoceratitis asiatica, assembly GCA_030068015.2. Lineage (NCBI taxonomy): Eukaryota > Metazoa > Arthropoda > Insecta > Diptera > Tephritidae > Neoceratitis > Neoceratitis asiatica. The sequence continues at coordinate 27,337,768 of CM061528.1, forward strand.
CATCAATGCTTTCCAAAATTTATTTATGCAAAACAGCTAAAATTATTATTCATCCAAACGATGAATTGCTTGTTTTTAAATAAATTTGTAAATATATTTAAAAATAAATTGCACATGCTTCCTTCTTAGAAACTAAAATGACTACAAATTCCATAACCGCTGCATTCCTTTAGTTATAATTTACTAGAAAACATTAATTTTTTTGAAACTGAAACAGAAAACTGCATTCCACATTGCACACACAAACTACTGTCAAGTTCATATCAATTTTACGTAGAACAGCTGCATTATTTAATCTCAACGCTCTAAAACACGCAATCATAACTAACCGCGTCAGGCTTAGAGGCCAAGCAAAATGTCTGAGCATGAGATCACGCTTAAGTCACAAGCATAAAAATTCATAAACATGAACATAAAAACAACAATAATTATAAAAACAACTATAGTGTGTAAGTAATTTTTCTACGTTCTAAAATGCTCAGACTTCACATATTTGTAAACTTGTATGTACAATACTTTTAGAATGTTGAGATTTTGTTTTTGTTCCAAAACACGCTCAGCTCATTTATTTATTTCATCCAACATTTTTGACTTTTGCCTTTTCATAAGTTTTTATTTATTTTTTTATTTTCATTTTGTTTTAATTTGTGCTCTGAAATTAAAAATTCTAAGCCGCACATGTGCGCACCACATGTGTCTCATCATCAACAGCATCATCACCAACATCATCGTCGCGATCAAGCGAGTGGGTTTGGTGCGGCCGCTCAAGGGTAATGCCTCAAACTCAGAAAGCAAATATATACTCGTACACACATGCATATATGTACGAATGTATAGTAAAACAATAGCAGCTATTATAAGACCATAAATATTCGTTAGCTGATAGCGGTGCAGAGTAACTGGAAATTAGCCGAGATATATGGTGTAGATAATTCACTTAAGCTAACCAATTTTGCACGATATTAATTTTTATAGAAATTAATTGTTAAATTGTTTAAAAAAAATTCATAATTAAAATATAAAAAAAAAATTGCACGAAATCAGAAACATAAATATGTTGAAAGACGCCATACTACGCAATTGAATCAAACAGACCACGGTAAATGAAAAAAAAAATTAATGGAAATATAAATGGTGTGTTTTTGCTTATGGCTTAGCAGAAATGATAAAATTTAATTACTTAAGTACTTAATGGCATTCTAAAGGTGGATTTTTTTTTTGTAGGGTTTAAAGGTAACATGTGGTTGTGAACTCGTATGGTTTTGTAATAAAATTTTTCGTTGAAAATTGGCAACAATGCACTGAAATTACTGGAATCTTATTAGATACACAAAAACACTTTATTTGTTTTTCAATTGTGGGCCGAAGCGAAAGCCTCTTGAAAATTGGCAACATTGCCGCTACAACTGCAGGAGATCATTCTTATTACGGTCTCACTATATGCTTATCTTTAGGAAAAACACTAACCGCACTGTCTCAAATACAAGACAAATGTGTAAGTTTGAAGCACGTGGAAAATTGTAAACAGTTCAAAAACTGCAGCTTTGGCAGCAGTAAGGTGGTATACAAAATATAACTATTCTGGAAAATTGGCAACGTTGCTACAAAGCTTAGCCCAGCTTGAATTGCAAATGCGTCTAGTATGACAAATAATTTCAGAAACAATTATGAAATTCGACAACGGTATTATGAGTCAAAAACAATAATCTCTTAAGTTGTTTGAACATATTTCAGTGAATATAATTGAAATTGACACTAAAATATACATATGTATTTTTGCCTTGCAGTATTTACTAACATATTGAAAATTGGCAACAGTGCGCAGTGGTGTATGTTTTATGAATAATTATGTTTTGTGTATTTTTAATTACAATTTTCTTTCAGATTTCTAAATACTAATTAATTTATAATTAATTTATAATAATTACCATCACTTGTGGCTTAATATTGTTATTTTAGAAATAAAACAGCGCAGTTGAACTCACCTGAAAGAGAGGAAAAATTTGAGATTAAAATTTAAAATGAATATTAAATAGTTATATAATATAGTATTATAAAAATATTTATTAAAAGTCAGTTTTTTAAATATAAAGAAAACATTTCAAATTCAAATAATGTAATTTTTTATCTATTTTATACTCGTATCTACATATTATACTAAGTTGAGTTCATACATAAAAATATATTCGCTTGATTTTGGACTTTCAAAACTGAAACTATTATATTGCCTGAATAAATAAATACTTCATTTCTTATATGTATATCGGCATTTGGTATCTATACAACTGTTGTTGTCTAAATTATAGCAAATGGACATATAAGCAGTTGTATATATGTACATATGTATCGCAGTCAAATGAGTTAATTTAAATAAATTCGTTAGATAGTAGGAAACTTGTTCTACAAGTTGTGGGAATTTTTTCCTACTTCACATAACGTCAAAGCAACAGTAATATAAAGTAACATATACAAACATATGTATGTATGTATGTGGCGCTATATGAAGTATAAACTCGTGACTTCATACCGCTCGTAGAGTTTGCTTATTCTGCCGCCTAAATGGCTGTGTTGTTCTTGGGACCAATTACTAGCTCAATTTTTATACTATTTATTGCTGGAATTGCAAAAGCGTATACTCGCAAAACACATGTTTAACGCGTGTGGTAGGTAATATATATGTTATGCTACAAATACAAATGGCAGAAAAAATCTGCGTTCACACACTGTATTAAAGTATTGAACTAAAAAAATTAACCATTTTAAAACAACCACTATTTTATTTTCACTTATTTTGAATACAATTATTTGCTGTATGTTCGAGCAAAATTTTGTAGAATTTGAACTGCATCGTTCTGAGTTAACGGGATTGTAGTACCGCTACTTAAGTAAGTTGAACAGAAAAAGTGTACGTTCACTTTAAAAAGCAATGGTTTGCTGAATTGAAAATACAAATTATTTATGTTGAATTTAATTTTAAATGATACACGATAGTAACCGCTAAAAGGAAGAACCTAAATCGTATGTATATAAATATAGGAGAAACTCATTATTTTTTTGACTATGGACAGAAAGCGAAAATGTTAAAAGTTTTCGGGAAATCGCGAAAACTGTTGGGAGGCAGTACTCCTCTATCCAGAGAGTAATAAAAAACTACAAACAACCAAAATCTTATGAGTCTAAGCCACATTCTTGTTAAGTCCAAACCACGTCTAGCAGCAAGCCAACTTTTAAAAACATTGCATTAAAGTACCAAAAGAAATTATGTCCAGATACGGTACGAAAAATTCTGAAAAGAAACGAACTTCATGGCAGAGTCGCACGAAGAAGGCCCTTCATATCGAGAGTAAATCTTCTCAAGCGAATGACCTTTGCGAAGGAGCACTTAAACAAGCCTCCAGAGTTTTGGAATAAAGTTATTTTTTTTCAGATGAGAGTAAGTTTTGCATTTTTGGGACAAAAGGTCGTAAGATTATTTGGATGAAAAGCGGAACAGCACTGGAAAAGCAAAATCTTATACCCACGGTAAAGCACGGTGGTGGAGGTGCTATGATGTGGGGGTACAAGTGGCAAGTTCGGGTGTAGGAAAGTTTAAGTTTATTGAGTATATCATGAACAAGCATGATTATCTTAATATTTTGAAAACATATTTAAAGGAAAGTGCAGTAATACTGGCACCCGGTGAACAATTCTTTTTTCTAACAGAACAACGAAGCACACAGTAGAAATTGTTAAGCTTTAGGTACTGCACAATATTCCTAAGCAACTGCGTACACCCCGCAATCAGCAGATCTTAACCCTAAGGAGCACTTATGGGATGTACTAGAATGAAATATAAGGCAGCGTTCTATAACCAGCAAGGAAATGCTTAGAAGCTATAAGTCCAGAAGTGATAACTAAACTTCTGGAACCAATTATTGACTTAATATATATTTTTTTTAATTTTAGTCTTTTGTTTCATTATTCTTGAAGTGAACGCAGACTTTTTCTGTTTGGTTTGAGTGACCTTTTTGTTTATATACTTTTAATTAATTTATGTTAATTATTGATACCAAAGTTTGTGTAGTAGTTACTTTTTATTGAACTAAATAAAATAATGTAAAAAAATTTGATTAATTATTTACTATTTTCGACTTTTCATGGTGCGGGCAAAATAAACCTAGATGAACGCAGACTTTTTCTGCTATGTGTACACATGTTTGTAGTTTATTCCACAACTTCTCTGCGCCAAAATGCATAAATGCAAAAAATAAAATAAATACAAATAAAAACAGTACATAAAATAATGTGAAACAGAAAATTATAAAGCAAAATAATTTAAAAAAAATCAATAGCATAAAATAAATAAAATAAAATTGATAATGAAAAATTAAGAAAAGCAAAACAAAATAAAGTAAAGCGAAATAAATTGAAACAAAAGAAAAGGGATAAAATCAAATAAAATAAAATAATATAAAAAATTATAATAAAATAAAATAAAATTAAATTAATTTAAAGAAAATAAAATATAGTAGATTAAATTAAAATAAAGTAAAATGAACTAAACAAAATAAAATAAATCAAAGCAAATGAAAAAAAATCGATCTCGATGAATCTTATTTATTTGCACTTACGTGGGTAAAATACCAAATTGCAAACTATTACATATTTTTTTGACGGATTTTCGGTCCAGATCCTCATAACTGAATGATTCGGTTGTATGAAGGCTATAATGCTATACTCGTGAGCAGAATATAAAATTGCACACACCGACTTTTTACCCAATACCTTATATCTGAACAAATCGTTTCTATGGGGCTGTATGTTATAATCTTGCGATTTCGCTGACTTTTTATACCAATTACATATGCGTGGAGTGCTTAATTTCATGTTTTCATATGCTATATGGAAGTATTTATGACTCAAAATCGCATATCTGAACAAATCGGTTGTTTGGGAGCAATGTGATAAGCCTTGTTGAAATATCTCTAATACTAGTTTGAATTCAAATAGACGGAGGACAGACGGACAGACGGGCATGGCTAAATCCACTCAGCATGTCATTTTGATACGATCGGTATATATATTAGTTGGCCTATCTTTTCTTCTTCTTCTGGAACTCTAATACTTCGGACCAAAGTTAATATACCATTTCATTCATGTACGTGAAAGGTATAAAAATAATATGTAAAATAAAATAAAGTAAAATAATATAAACAAATTAAAATAAAATAAACAAAATGAATGAAATTATAATAAAATATAATAAATAAATATCTCTGTAATTTTACTCTATTTTTGGTGTTATTTTATTTTATAAGGTTATTTTATATATATTTTTTTATCAAATTACTGAATTTTATGCCAAGTTGAAACAAATGAACATACTATTAGTAATTAAATATTGCCCTATGCATTATTTTTATAGCTTTTCCTATAGGTTTTAAGAATTTTTAATCATTTACAATACTTTTTTATTCAATAAAGATTTTATACTTGGGAGTTAGTAGTAATCGATTTTTTTTTGTGGCGGAAGGCTGATTTATGTTAGTAGAATTTAAGTGATTTTTCGAAAAAAAAAAATACACAAATTTATTAAAATTATCGTATTAAAACGTCTCTTTTCGTACATCAAAACTTCAGTTAGTACTTTTTTTACTTAACTTTTATCTCATATTCACTCTTTGAAGAAACACTTAATCTCTTTTGTTTTTCTTTCTAATCACTAATTTCATTCTGAACTTTATCTCCAACGCGCTTATCTGTCAGTGCTCTTTACCAGCGTCTATTTACATATGTATGTATATGTACCTACTTCAACTGAATGTGGCCCCATTAGACGCAAAGCTCTACTATAATCAGCCAAACTCGTGCCATGTAACAAAACACTGTCAACTTACATACATACATAAAATTTATTTAAACACTTGTAATACATACAAATGTGAAGAGCTCGCTTTGCGGTGTTTAATTAAATTAATATTCCAACAACTTATCACTTAGCAAATAGTCAAAGCAAAAGCTTACGACTTTCCCGCACGCACTTGATGAATTGTGGATTTTGACAGCAACAGACAACCTCGTGGCAATAAGTATACGCCACCGTGTCGTCACCTCAGGGAGGGTTGTGGCCCATACATGAGTAGGAGAAACGACGAGTTAAAGGGGAAACCGAAACAAAGCAAGGGAGAGCTTATCAAATGTTGGATTTAACAAGAAATATAAATAAAAGTATTAAATAAAAATTATTTATAAAGAAACATACACGCATACATATTTACTAAAATATTCAAAATGTTTAAATATTTTTATCAATAATTTCCAGTAGCTTGTGGTTACTTCTAATTTCAATTTTATACTTAATTTTTATCCACAGCAAACAATCTGTACGCAGCTTGCGGTAAGCACACGGCATGTCAGCGAGATACCTGTATAAATTATGTATATATATATATGTTATATATATAATACATAAATGCTTGTGATTACTTCTAAAGTGACTAAGCCAGCACAAAATGTTATCGAAATATAAATTACAAGCATACAACCATATTCATATGTAACAACACATGTACTACAAGCATGAAAGAAAAATATAAACTCTTTCTTTGAAGTTACTAAATTTTTATGTAAATATGTATCACATAAGTAAGCTCGTATGTACATACCGGCTAAGTTACTTTCCTCAACAACAACATTATGACAGCTCGTCATTTATGAATGGCCAAGTTGTTGTTAGTATTTTGAATTTTTGAAATATTTTATATAAACATACTGACATTGATGGTATATACAATAAGAGAACGCTTGCACCGGTCAACGACCGGCTAAAATACATTAATAAACAAGAGAAATAAAAACTGAAACAAACGAGAGTGAGAAAAAGCACAGAAAATGACTTGACGAAAATTATGAAAATTGCCTTCTTAATTTATACTTATTTTTTAGTTCTCAACTTCTCATTTTACAAATCATTTTTCAAGTCAATTATTAATTTAAATTTTACAATTTTGAATATTACTTATAGATTCTGATTTTTTTTTTGTTAAAAATTTCTAGTTTTTTAATTTTTATTTCATCATCGCAATGATTATATGAGCTTTCTCAATAATCTAACAATTGTTTTTATTTAATTATTTTAATTTTGATTAATCCATTTGAATTTATTTCTTTTGGGTTTTCCAACATTTTAGTGTCTTTTCCACTTAATATTTTAAATATTTTTTCAACTCATTTTATTCGCATTTTTGTTTCACGAAGCGAAAGCAACTTGCATGTATATATTGATTTTTGACATGCACACACTAAAAATGTACCGATGCCGCTGATTCTCTTAGCTCGTCTTTCCTTATTTATTTTCAATTTTTCTCTTCAATGTCGTTGTTTTATTTATTGCCATCTTTAATGGTTCACCAGCTGGTTGATGAACCAAAATTGATGGCTGCAACATCAAAGGCATGGCAGTGACAGTGGAATCAGGAACTGTTTTGCTTAATGTTGGTTTACTAATGGCAAAGATACCAAATCACTGGTTTTTCTTTAGATACATACATACATATGCGTTTAATGCACGCAAAGAATTTATGTAAATTTTTGTCGGCAGTACTTCAGTATTCAAAAGGTGCACTAAAGAGAGTCGGAGTTGGTGGTAATTAATGCCTGTGTGTTTTACAAGAAAACAGAAAATCAAACCCATTCGAAATTAATAAAAGATCAACTGCAATGCTCAGCTGATTCATAATTTTTTCTTTTTTCTATGTCATTTTATTTTAATTAAATTTTTTTAATTATTTTTTTCTTTTTTTATATTGCATCTTGTTTCTTTTTTTTTTGTTATTGTAATTTATTTTTATTCCAATTATTGATTGATAATTGATATTATTTTTATTTCAGCCTAATGCCTATAGTTTCTATTGCTAATTAGCTAAATTATAATATTATATTGTAATATTAGCTTTTAAATAAATTAAATAAATAAATATTTTTATTTAATTTCAATTCAATTCGTTTTTTATTTTATTTTATTTCCTTTTAAATTTATTTTTCATTTTTTCTATATTTTTAATATTATTATTTTTAAGTATTTTATTTTCTTTTGTTTTTTTATTTATTTTTTTATTTCTTTATTTTTTATTTATTTTATTTTATTTTATTTTATTTTATTTTATTTTATTTTATTTTATTTTATTTTATTTTATTTTATTTTATTTTATTTTATTTTATTTTATTTTATTTTATTTTATTTTGTTTAAATTTTTTTTATTTATTTAATTTTTTTTTGTTTAATTTTATATTATTTTATTTTATTTTATATTATTTTATATTACTTTATTTTATTTTAATTATTTTTATTTTATTTTATTTTATTTTATTTTATTTTATTTTATTTCATTTTATTTTATGTTATTTTATTTTATTTTAATGTATTTTATTTTTCTGTACTTTATTTAATTTAGTTTAATTGCATTTAATTTAATTTCATATATTTTAATTTAATTTAATTTAATTTACATAATTTAAATACGTCTCATTTCAGTTCAATTCTTTTATTGTATTTTAGTTTATATAATTTTTTTATTTTATTGTATTTTACATTATGTTATTTAGCATAGTTAATTTTTTCTTGCATTTTTTATATTTATTTTATCTGATTTTATTCACCTTAATTTCATGTTGAGTTTTATTTATTATTATTTTATTTTATTTTTAATTTTTTTATTTATTTTTATATAATTTTATTTTTTTTATTTTTTTTTGGTTGAAATATTATATTTTATTTTATATATAAATATATATATATTGTTAATGTTGCGTTTTTTTTTATAAATATTGATGCGACAAAAGTATTTTTGGGTACAAAATGTTTCCTTAGTAAAAGCATAGAGACCTCTGCTAAATAATCTGTTGAAATATTTCATTCTAGGCGAGGCCATAAGTAATTTAGATGCTATAATTTTTAAGAAATTTTTCTACGAATTCAGTAATGAGCAATTTCTTAATAAATTTTGTTTATAAATTTGACGATAATTGATTTAAAATGACTAAAATGCAATATTGCATGCGTCACACCACATAAATCAATAAGCAGTATAAAAATTTACAGATCAAAAAAAAAAAAAAAAGGAAAATGATAAATTTTCAATTGAAATTTTGCTGAAAAATATATTCACCACCACTCCTCTTACCGCTAATTGAATTCACATTTCCATTAACGTTTCCATAATTTTTAATAATAACTCAGAAAATAATTGCCAACATTAAGGCAAACAGATACAACTGAAGTAGAAATAGACAAAAAACAACAACAAAAAGCGATTGCGAAAAATCATGAATAAATCAACAACGTCTCAGACAGAAAAGACAAAGCAGACAGAGTCGATAGATAAGATTTATGTCAATCACGACGGCTGTTGAACATTAATTAAATATATTCGTTATTATTAAGGCAATTACTGCCTGCAAAAACAATGCTGAAAATATTTAATAAAAATATATTAAAAATAAAAATTTATTATAAAATCAATTTTTTTTTATAGCAAGAACGTAAAATCCAAAACGTTCTTAACAAGAGGTGCGACGAAAAAAAAAACATTTTTTGTTATTATTTATTTTTCATTCATTTAAACTCACCATAATTTCCATAATTGTATGTCGTAAAAAAATATTTTATTATTATTTAAATACAGGCGCCAATGCGACAATCAACTAATCAACTCAAAATTCATTCATTCATACCGAGTGCAAGGGTACCTAAACAGCGCCGCCTGAGCGCTACCTGACCATTGACGTTGAGGTTAGGCAAATAAAAGAGTATATGTATGAAATAATTTGAGTCACAGAGCCAAAAGCATTCAAGCAAGGTGAGCGTGCAAAATATCGCAAGAAGAGGTAAATACGAATATATAAGAAGGTAAGTGGCGAGCAAGCGAAAAGGCGCGACTGCGTAATTGTGGCGTAGCAAGCGCAATTAGCCAGCTTAGTTAGCAGAGAGAGTGAGTACTCCTCATAATTGTGTCTCACTGATTGACTTATAGTACTTGTACTTGCGAGTACATACATGTCAATATATAAAACTCTTGCGAATCACTCTGCGTTCAAGGTAAATCGAAGCGATTAATATAATAAACATTGTTTTTTTATTCTGCACATTTTTATGTACGTATGTTTGTATGTATATCAAGTCAGAGAATGAATGACTCAACTAAAGGGCATGAACTTAATGAATTTTGCAGCGCTGTCGTAAATAAATATTCATTGAAAGCGAATATGTGTACAAAGAAGTATATACATATGTACATACATATATATTTATAGAGCAATAAATTCATTAGAGTATACATATATTTATGTGTTGTATGCAAAGCGGCCCACCAACGGTTGAATACGAGCATTCTGCTGAAATAAAATTTTATGATATTTATGAATATGTTTGCAAAGAGCTTATCACAAGACTCATTTAGATAACAAAGTGTTGGCTAAATTTATTAAATTTTCTTTTTTTGCGAATGACAGATAAAAAATAGCTGCTGAAGCCATCTTTATATTTTTTAGCATGCTTAATTATTAATATAGAATAAGCTAAGTCAAAATTAAATTAAATTTTTATTTAAATTAAATTGTTTTATAGCTGATTGAAAAAATGAAACCAAAAGTTATTTTAGTTTTTTCGAATAATTTAGACATATGTATGTTTCGTTCAAATCCAAACTAAAGTGATGTAATCTAATAATTTTTGAACACACACAAGACAAGTTGTTTATGATTTTTATTTTTCGTAAAAAAAAACTTTCAGCTGAATATGTAGTGATCTCAATAAAGTAATAAATTTTGATATATAAACGTTATTGCATGTTTAAAAAAAAAAATTAAAAAAAAGTATATGTTCAAAATGAAGAAAAAACAAGAAAGACGGGTGTCTTCGGTCATGCCGAAAACTGTATACCATTCATGAACATAACAAGTTTATTGCAAATTGCCAAATTCGATTTTGATATTTCTCAGCGTCAATATGAACTTGAATTTACGTCTGTAGAATACCAAATTTCACGCCCTTAGGTGCCTTTTAATGGATTTTTTTTTAAAGAAAAACCTCATATCTGAATAAATCGGTTGTAGGAGGCCATATTGTGTAGGATTCCGATTTCGATGATTCTCACAACATGCAATTTATAAAGCATGATCCAAGTAGAGGTACTTTTTTCAATAGCCTTTCCTTGACAGATCACGCGTGAGTCGTATCAATTTGTTATATTATTTTTGTTTAGTATTGTTTGTCATTTCATTATGGAAAGACTTACGCCTGAACAACGTTTATAAATCATTCAACTTTATTACGAAAATTCACGTCTTGTGAAGAAAGTGTTTCGCGTGCTTCGCACAACTTATGATCAGCATAATCGGCCTACCAAGCGTACTATTCGCAACACCACCACCCATCTTCATTATTGGATAATATTCGACCGAAAGGACCACGTCCAGCACGCAGTGAATAAAATATATCGGCCGTAGCTGAAAGTGTACACGAAGACCGTGGAGAGTTGGCGCATTTTACGTCGAGATCTTAAATTGAAAGCGTACAAAATACAGCTTGTGCAAGAACTGAAGCCGTCCGACCTTCCCAAGCGACAACGAAACGGAGCCACTTCCCACACATCGCACAATCAATGGATTTATTGAGAAAATACTTCGGTGAGCAGATAATTTCACGTTTTGAGCCGGTCGATTACCCACCAAGATCATGTGATATCACACCGTTAGACTTTTTCCTGTGGAGATATGTAAAGTTTAAAGTCTCTGCGGACAATCTCTCTTCGATTCAGGCGGCCTTGGAGCAAAATATCACGCGTGTCATTCGCCAGTTACCAGTCAAAAAGCTCGAACGAGTCATCGAAAATTGGACCCAACGGGTAGCCTATCTAAGACGCAGCCGCGGCCTTTATATGAAAGAGATAATCTTAAAAAATAAATGCCAAAGAATTCTCTTTTGAATGATAATAAACATTCCCAATTAAATTTGAATTTTCTGTGTTTTTGTTTCTTTCTTTAAAAAAGTAGGGAACCTCGAAATGGATCACCCTTTAATATGTCTGTATAATACCAAATTGTTAAAGAGCTGACAACAAGCATGCATCAGCTTATTTGCAAAATATGGTCGGAAGAAAGCATGCCTGACGAATGGAACCTAAGTGTGCTCTGCCCAATCCAAAAAAAGGGAGACCAAACGGTCTGCGCCAATTATCGTGGGATAAGTCTCCTAAATATCGCATATAAGGTCTTATCTAGCGTATTGTGTGAAAGACTAAAGCCCACCGTCAACAAACTGATTGGACCTTATCAGTGTGGCCTTAGACCTGGCAAATCCACCGTTGACCAGATATTTACCATGCGCCAAATCTTGGAGAAGACCCGAGAAAAAAGAATCGATACACACTACCTTTTTATCGATTTTAAAGCTGCCTTCGACAGCACGATCAGGAAATGCCTCTACGCCGCTATGTCTGAATTTGAAACACATACGGCTTTGTAAACTGACCCTGGATAATACCAGAAGCGCGGTCAGAATTGGAAAGAACCTCTCTGAGCCATTCGATACCAAACGAGGTTTCAGACAAGGAGACTCTTTATCGTGTGATTTCTTTAATTTGATGCTGGAGAAAATAATACAAGCTGCAGAGCTAAACAGACCAGGCACGATGATATTGATATAATTGGTCATAACACCCGCAATGTAAGTTCTGCGTTCTCCAGATTAGACAAAGAAGCAAAGCGAATGGGTCTGGTAGTGAACGAGGGCAAGACGAAGTATCTCCTGTCATCAAATAAGCAGTCATCGCATTCGCGACTTGGCTCCCACGTCACTGTTGACAGTCACAACTTCGCAGTCGTAGATAATTTCGTGTATCTTGGAACCAACATTAACAACACCAACAATGTCAGCCTTGAAATCCAACGCAGAATCACTCTTGCCAATAGGTGCTACTTTGGACTGAGTAGGCAATTGAAAAGTAAAGTCCTCTCTCGACGAACCAAAACCAAACTCTACAAGTCGCTCATCATTCCCGTCCTGACATATGGTGCAGAAGCCTGGACAATGTCTACATTCGATGAGTCGGCTTTAGGAGTTTTCGAGAGAAAAGTTTTGCGGAAGATATATGGTCCTTTGCGCGTTGGCAACAGCGAATACCGCAGACGATGGAACAATGAGCTGTACGAGCTATACGACATATTGACATAGCTCAGCGAATAAAGAGACAGCGGCTACGCTGGCTAGGTCATGTCGTCCGAATGGATGAAAGAGCTCCAGCTTTGAAAGTATTCGATAGAGTACCTGCTGGTGGAAGCAGAGGAAGAGGGAGACCTCCACTCCGTTGGAAAGATCAGGTGGAAAGCGCCCTGGTGTCACTTAGTATTTCTAACTGGCGCCAAACAGAAGAAGAAGAAACTAGTGGCGCCCTATTGTTGACGAGGCTATAATCGCGTAAGCGGTGCCTACGCCAAAGAAGAAGAAGAATACCAAATTGTATACTCCTAAATAATTTTTTGACTAAGTTTAACTATCGGTGTATGGGAACTATACTGTATAGCTA